>JAOWCC010000577.1:51427667-51939540 GCA_030867875.1 Actinernus sp. WN-2022 | reverse complement strand
TGTTGCGTACACACGAAGGGACAAGTCTCCTCGTCATTGTGAACTTGGAAAATCTTGTCAGTTTGTCCCCGGGACTTGTCCCCTCAATTCAAACCAGTTTGATTTGAAGGGACAAGTCCGGGGGACAAAATTTTGTCCCCGCGACAATATTTTTCCTAGTTCCTTTTTTGCTCTGACGAAGGGCTAGCGTTCGAAACGTCAGCTGCTACTCGCTTTCCACGGCGGTTAGCATACCTCAATCGACTTTAGTAGATTATATACCAGCAGTTATCAACGCTAATATTTAAGTTGACATACGTGAACTAAGTTCTGGAAACAGCCGTAGTCTTGTCAAGGGAATTAAATCCGTGAGGCCCAAATCAAATCAGCAAGGGGTCGAATAGGCTAGTGTATTTGATCCGGCGAGCTAATTTCCGCTGGCCGATTTGATCCGGGGCCGGGGGGGGGGGGTTCACATCCGCTGACAGCGGCAAGCGCCGTGCCTGAAAAGTGTTAACCTGCTATCAGGCTCTCCAGTTACCTTGTGGTATTAAAGGTCTCTTCTGGCCCGTGGGAAAGAAAGAGCGAAAGGAAAAGGAGTGCCCTCCTTACCCCTTTTTTTTTTGGGGGGGGGGGGGGGGGGAATGAGAAATGGCTAATGATTGACTCTAGCTCTATGGCCGCAAGAACCCGCGCTTTCGGACCAACGAGTTAACTAAGCCCAGGACTAGACTATTTTTGTTCTCGTTTCTCGGTTTCCTTAATCTTTTCCTCCGTTCTAAAGTTTTTAAAGCTTATTTGAATTGCTGGGGAGCACCGCTTTTAGCTTGCCTATTAATGTACAAGTATCGATGAAAAACCAGTGTTTCTCTCTTCCGTTTCTAAAATAATCTAGCTTTTTCAGTAAGGGATGAAAACTGGTATTTAATCGATGATTATATATTAAACAGAACATTACAAGGCTGCTTGGATACGAATTTTATCTTCGAGTGTTAATGCGCATCCGCGGAACAGTACGTAGTCCCTTATGTCCGATCACGTTTTGTTCGTTTATTCACGTCAGCTTTTACAAACAGTTTAGGCCGAGTGTGGTAAATATGCTAGTCATGAAGGTGCTAGTTGCAGTTGCGAATCCGAAATCCTAACCCTACATTAAAAAATACCCTAACCGCCAACAATGGGTGCTCACTATTTAGCTCAGTGTTTAGAGCTAGTCGCTAATACGAGTTTTAGGGCTGGCTAGATCACTAAACAACACATGCTTCAGGCTCCGTTCTCCCGATATATATGAACTGATGCAAATCCTAATCCTACATTTAAAAATACCCTAACCATCAACAACGGGTGGCTAACTAATTTAGGGTGTTTAGAGCTAGTCACTAATTTTGGGTTTTAGAAATACATCACCGCTAATCCAAATCCTAACCCTACATTTAAAAATACAACTCGCAACTTCATGACTAGGAATATACCTGTACCCGAAAAAAACACAAAAATGTCCAAGATACAAGACAGTATTTTTAATACTTTACAAAGTGTAATAATATACGTTTAACAGATACAAGGTAGCAAGCGATATAAAAAAATGAAAAATTGGAAAGCACTTTGAGAAGAGAACGTCGTAATACAGTAGAGATAAAAATGTATGGGTTTAACTGTCAGAGTGCTAAATCTCGTGTGATGTCCTGTAACTTTTCTTCTTTAATCAGTCGCGTAACTATGGTGCGCAGAGGAGCCGCTGACAACTCCCCTGATAGACTGTGGCATTCTAGCAAGGGTAAAATTGTAGCCGCCCTTCGAAGCAGCAACAGAGTAACCCGACACACGGAAAGGTCCACTACAATAGCGACTACGTATCTCGCCAGTGATTTTAAAGTCTTTCAAACTGTGAATAATACAAAATACTTCTTTTGAACAATTTGGCAACTGCTGAACCGTATTCTGAAGTTATACACCAATGACTGCCTCCTAATTTGCATAATTTGGAAGATAAATCTCTAGAGAGAAACTAATGCTACCACATGAAATATCACATTAAAACTATCAATTGTGTTCAGTCTTGAGCAATGTGTAGAATTGCTGTAGAGTTAGTATAGGCCCTGTCCACACTAATGCGTTTTTGAAAACCTCCGTTTTTGGTTCCCCGAATACGGATAAAAAGCTCTGCGTCCACACTAGACTTTTCACATCGTTTTCGACCGTCCACACTAGGGGCTGAAAAACTTTGACCCAAAGAAGCGTTTTCGTCACCAGGCTCTGCTCGGACGTTTTTCTGTTCAATACGCATGCTCCAATAGTGCAAGCGATACTATCGGCTATTCCCGCTCTTTACACTGTAAACATATTGAATAGTGGTTTCTTTACGCGCTAACGCGGGAAACTGGGGCTTGCATAAAGAGTTGTGACGTAAGCGTTTTTGAAAAGCTCCGTTTTTGCCGTCCACACTAAAACGATAGACCTGCGTTTTCAAAAGTCTCCACTCTGGAAAGCGTTTTCGAATACCTCCGTTTTCATACATGTAGTAGTCTCCTTCGCAGCCGTTGTGTGTGTCGTCACGTAACGCTTGTCCCCACGTAACGCGTTACGTGACGGAGAAGTGTTAAGTGACGGAGAAGCGTTACGTGACGTTGTGGGACGGAGAAGCGTTACGTGACGACACACATAACGGCTGCGAAGGAGATTATTTTCATAGATAAACATCTCCGTTTTTGATCGTTTTAGTGTGGACGATCGGTAAAAACGGATAAAAAAGTATGCGTTTTCAAACGAAAACGGATTACTGTGGACGGGGTCATATATGAATTTCATATAAGCGAGACAAAAAAGCGAGACAAAAGGCCTCCGTTGTTATACAAATCTCTATAATTTCAGATCACTGTACATAGCTTCATTGCTTTTTAAGTAATGATTCGCGTAAGAACTATAGGAAGACAATAAACTGCGGCAATGACTGTCTGAGATGTCCTCAGTCAAAGTTACAAGTAGAAAATAAAGCAAACTGTGTACTGTTGGTCATTTTTACTGCCATAAAAACGTAAAGAAAACACCATCCAGCCAATGCCCAATAGGAAAGGGGGAAGACAAAATACATTGAATCACAAATGTGTGAACTTTCCTCACGGTTGAGCTTCATTGAAATCAAAACTAAATTAAAACATCAAAAGTTATCTAATGAAAGTGCATGACTTCGATGGTCTTCTATTGAATTTATGAAATTACGAGAAAGAAGAATAGAAAATTAACACATTTTTATATTCCTTGCCATTCAGTGCTACCGTTCTTAGCCGGAGCATTACTTAAGCTGCAGCAATCAAATTTCACAAGATGCCTAATTCTCGACTTGCAACCAATCAGTCCCCAGAGATTCAAACGTGCAAGTGAGCAATATCTACATGCTCTTTTACATAGCCATGGTAATGTTTTTCTGGACATGTGGATAAACTAGTCGAAACACGCATTTAGTTTATGAATGGGTCTATGCCATGGTTTTTGGTGCCTGACCTTTGCCACAAATTGGTATTATTTAGATCCATCGTTTAGTTCTTTTCTTGACCCTTCCAAGCTGTCCACACACCGCCATGGTTACTGGGGTTAGCCGAAGGATCAAAGGGCTTGTTCCTAATGGGAACCATGTCCTGTTTATACTGCTCCAGAAACGACAACATGGCCTTCAATATGACTGGCTCCTGACTGGCGATGTTGACGTACTCGCAAGGATCCTTGCTAATGTCAAATAAACAGGGGCCGGCTTTGTTGGTGCATTCCACAGGAACTGCTGGGGGCTCAGTACAGGTCACTACAGCATTCTTCAGGGCGAAGGGCTTGATTTGTGGCTTTCTTTTTTCCACCCCCGGCGGAGGGTACCAGCCACTCCATGCAGAAGCTATAAAGAAAAGAAAATACAGTCTAGTTCACGGCAAAGAACGCAAAATAGAACAAATAACTCATACATTTGCTAACAACCCCCGGGAACAACCCCCACGAACAGAGTGAGCATGAATCAATCAATCACCCAATTTTTATTTATCCACGATAATCACATCAACTATAATTAATACTACGCTAAATCTAAATTTAGTCTTACCCTATAGCTAATGAGGGGATACTTACTTTGAAATTCGCGAGGGACATTGGATTGCGCAGACTTTACCCATTATAACTTAAACTTTTCTTCAGAGATTGCAATTGGTGCATTGTGACTAATCACAAATCCTGTAATGCCCCATACAAGCTGTAGCTTAGTGTGTGAGCGTTTTTAAAGCCATAGAAGCATTTTACATTTTGATTGCTTTGTTAAGCTCTAGGAATTACGTAGTCATGCAAGGCGAAAACACAAAGTTAGAAACCTAGCTTTCTGTTGGCTAAGTACTCAGAAACGTGGAATACTGGGATAGAAAACAGTGTTGTTCATTCTTTTCTCACCACCTGATCACAAACCCATTGTCCCATGCATTGCCGGTTTTTCTGTCACTACGTATTGGAGCAGCCTGTTTGCAGGCTCATCTGTGGGATTCCAAGCAGGAAAGGCTAAATACCTTGTGTTTCTCCTTCCTTCTTGTGAGGGAAAGAGAAAACAACAGCTCACTGGGTAACTGATAAGAAAGCTAATGCACAGGACTTTTGAAAGACTTACTGTGATTAACAATCAGCTTATACTGGCGAAACCGCAACGCCGCTGACCAGTCGGTTGGATCAATATTGTGCAGCATCTCCTCTCGAGGGGACATTTCCCCGGTAGATATGGTCTTCCATATGTCGTAGCCGTCCACAGCCTGTAAATCGTGGATGTCCCCTCCAGCTACGACGTGTAGGGTTGGCAACCAATCACTGACGTGCATCAGGTCCATGCTCACGCGACCAGGAGATGAGAGCAGAGGACTGTGCACGAATGCTGTTCCACGGACTCCGCCTGAGAGGAAAATAAATAAATTCAACGATACGAGAGAGAATTGATACGAGAGAGAATTGGCATAGAACCTCAACAGCCCGAGGGCCTACGATTTATCTTCCTTATCCGAGAGATGAGTGGCATGAGAGAAAATTGATTGATGTGAGACTAAGAGAACTGATGTGAGAGACACTTGATTTAGTACAGGATTCATTCTTTACTCTAACACCGTAAAAATGAAAAACAACCCGTAGAAGGATCAGGAAGGGGAAAATTATGATAATTATGAACATATTAACGGTTTACCAGTAGCAAAAAATAACCGGACTCAAATTGTAACCTCTGAACATCCCATCCCCCGCTCCCCATACCTCCCCTAGTCAGTACCAACCTTCCCACAGTGTAGCCTTCACTCCTCTCAGTGGATAGTTACTGGCCATGTTTGAGTCAAAGCCTGCTGCAGGTCCTCCATTGTCAGTAGTGAAGATAATAATAGAGTTGTTGTACATGTTTCTTGCCTTCAGACTATCAACAACCTGTTCAAAAGAGCAATTAAAAGTTATTTATACGGATTTATTCAGCATTCAGTAAGGCACTCCGGATCCATCGAACATACTGTCTTTATAGTATGGCGTTTCAGGCAAACTGAAAGACAGAATAAACTAAAAAATCCGCTCGACTTTAGTTGGTGCGGAGTTTCAGAGCGATAAATACACAGAAACAATGAACGATGGAAAAGCAAAACGAGCTTAGTACTGAGAGTGAAAATGAAGAGACTGCAGAAGTTCCCGTGGTGTCCAGACTAGAGACACTGGTCAAAGGTTCAAACTCTGGATATCAGTAGAGTGAAAAAGTTCACTTTTGTTTAATGAAACATAATGGTGTAAATCTGTCGTCTATTTGCTCTGGGTAGCCTGAATTTCAGCCGTCTCCTCTGCCTTCGTTCCTCCCAAGAGAGACGTCTGAATTCAATAGCCGATAATGCCGTCCAGTGACGTCAAGGCGGTTAACAATTTTATTTATGCAAATAAACTGTCACGGCGGTAGTAAGAGTTCGTGATAAATATTTATTTGAGATTATGCCGACCAAAATAAAAGCCTTACCTATAATTATATATCTCCATCCCATTTGCTTCTCAAGTGCCTCTTATGTTGTGAAAGCCTTTCCGAAGCAACAAATCGTTATATTATATTTGGAGGCAAAGTACAGTTGATCTTTGTCTTGCCGTTGATCTTTGTACATATCTCGCGATCTGCCGTTCGAATCGACACAGCTACGAGATATTACCTATGTAAATGATGCAACATTAAAGTAGAAAAACATGAAAGGATAATGGAGAATTTTCGAAGAAATACGAAGACTCTTTTACGGGAAAGAACAGTTCCTTGAAGAGAGTAGCGACATTCTTTACCACTGCGAGTGCGAACAAATAATCGATTGTCAACAACCCCGCGGACGCGACGCGATAAAATGTACATGTTTACAGGTTAGTCGGCCGGTTATTGTGCAGGACACTTTCAATCCATTTCCAGATGTTTTCCTTACGAATTCAAGGTCCTTGCCAAAGACAATCACTCCACTGAAACTCAACGATCAACAATCGTGAGTCCAAAGTGAATCCTGCCGTCTTCTCGGCTGATAATTATGATAATTATGCGAAATTATAGAATATGAACCAATCAAAAATCACTACCAGGTTTTCTGGTAGTGACGTCACTGGACGGCATTATCGGCTATTGGATTCAGACGTCTCTCTCGGGAGGAACGAACCCAGAGGAGACGGCTGAAATTCAGGCTATGCTCTGGGAACAAAAGGAGGGTTTTGATTCAATGCACTAAACGGTTTCTTGTCCGTTTTAGAGAGCCTCCTCCGCAGGCACCTCCTATATAATCGGAAAAATCGAGACCGAGATTCCTGTGGTAAAACGAGAGAAGAGAGGGCCCCAGTCCTCTTCTCTCTCCTCCGCAGGCACAGGTAACCCAATTTACAATTCTTTTTTACAATTTTTGTCTCTCGCGGTCCTGGGATCAAGTGTAGTTTACGACTCCAATCGAACATTTCCAGTTGAGAATCACTAGAAAATCAAACATTTTAGACCGACAAAATCCCTAAATCTTGACAGGGGATGGCAAGATCATGGAGTTTTGTCGTTCTAAAATGTTTGATTTTCTAGTGATTCTCAAATTATAAGAAATGTTCGACTGCAGTCGTAAACTACACTTGATCCGCGGTCCTATACTAAGAGGTTGCAAGGTTTTCTTGGAGTTGTATCGCGGGAAATCTGATGGATAACATGAGATTTGCGTTAATTGAAGCAAGCTAGCAAGTATGGGTCACAGCTTTTGTAAATGTGGTGGCTCTTAAAAGAGCCGTTGTTTAAGGTTTAGCAATCAAGCCGTTTAAGCTCTCTCGCCACGGATTCGGCGGGCAAGCTGAATGTCCTTGGGCATGATGGTGACTCGCTTGGCGTGGATGGCGCACAAGTTGGTGTCCTCAAACAGACCAACAAGGTAAGCCTCGCTAGCTTCCTGAAGAGCCATCACGGCAGAGCTCTGGAAACGCAAGTCAGTCTTGAAGTCCTGAGCGATCTCACGGACCAGACGCTGGAAGGGCAGCTTGCGGATCAGCAGTTCGGTGGATTTCTGGTAGCGACGGATCTCACGAAGAGCCACGGTACCGGGCCTGTAACGATGAGGCTTCTTCACTCCTCCAGTGGCGGGAGCACTCTTACGAGCTGCCTTGGTGGCCAGCTGCTTACGGGGAGCCTTTCCTCCGGTGGATTTACGAGCAGTTTGCTTTGTACGTGCCATTTTCACTTACACAGTAAATAAAATTTTACTTCGATATTACTTGTAACTAAATCGAATGGATTGCCGTTTCCAATTTATACTTGGCGCCTATGATTTTCATTGGCTAAAAACCCTGATTGCTGATTGGTTAGCTTATGGAAAGGTCTTGAACCGAGCTATTTAGCTTGTAACTACAGTGAGTAGTAGTATTTTCGTTCCCATTTTACTAAGAACGATTTAAAAAATGATCCAGTTTTTCAATTTTCGTACACATGACATGGTTTTATTAAATATACGTATCATAACAGAAGTACAGGTAAAATTTAAACCATAGTATTTTGAAATACTACAGCATGGCTCGCATCGGATCGAAAGTTCACTTACAATTAAAACAATTTTAGAATTAAGTATAAGACAAGAATAAAACGCAGTGTGGAGCAGAACGATTAGATAAAACTTCATCAAAAGAGTTTATTAGCCTACGACATCTTCCCGGTTATTACAACTAAGAAATAACCTGAACTTTACGGTAGTTTGAGCTCAAGCTCACAACGGATTGACAGTACACATAAATTTAAATAACTAAGTGGTATTTGAACCTTTGAACCTCCATTGTTATTCGCATGCATGCAAATGCATTAAAATACGAGTAAGCGTACTGTTTCCTCTGAGGTCAGAATATTGTATGTATATATTTGAGATCTCTGCCTCAAGATTTCATTACTAGAATAAATTCAACATGTCAGGTCGCGGTAAAGGAGGAAAAGGTCTAGGAAAGGGAGGCGCCAAGCGTCATCGTAAAATCCTTCGGGATAACATCCAGGGCATCACCAAGCCCGCCATCCGTCGTCTTGCTCGTCGTGGTGGAGTCAAGCGAATCTCTGGCCTCATCTACGAGGAGACCCGTGGTGTTCTCAAGGTTTTCTTGGAGAACGTGATCCGTGATGCTGTCACCTACACCGAACACGCCAAGCGTAAGACAGTGACTGCCATGGACGTGGTATACGCTCTCAAGCGACAAGGCCGAACCCTCTACGGTTTCGGAGGGTAAATTCTTTACCCAAATACAATCCAACGGCTCCTTTAGGAGCCACCACATGACTCGAAAGTTATGATCACGCTTCAAACGTTACACAAAATTCTCTACTGAAAATTTTATGACTGAAAGATGTGAAATTGTTAGTTATCGTGTTTCGTTCCCTAAATTACAATCCAGAGTCGAGTACTCAAGAAAAACAAGTCTACACCACATTTAATTTCATGTTAGTTATTGCGCTAACAGGAGATTGGACTATGTAACTACCGATTTCTTTCCCTAGCTTACTAGCAAGGGTGGGACCAAGGAACATTTTTTCAGCTCCCAAATTCTCCTTCGCCGAAACTAAAAAGAAACAGCTAGGCAATCTAGTTTTCAGTACGTACGCGTATTTACGTGAAATCCTACGCGAAAAACAAGAAAACTACTAAAAGCTAAGCCTTAGACTTTAACAGGTTTAAGTTTTCTTCATTTGCAATTCACTGTGAGTTTACTAAGTAATAAAATTATTTACTAAAAACGTTCAAGACCTCGGAAACTTGTATTTAACTCCAGAGCCTTCGTTCTTTTGGTCAGCGGAGTACAACGTTTTGCCGCGGTGTAGTTTGACTCTAGCGAATTTTTTTAGACGCGAAGCGCGATGGAGCCCAGGCTAGTTTGACTCGTGTTATGAAAATAAGTGACACAAGGGAATGTTTACATGCTAAAATGTTCGTGTAACTTCGTGTTTTTGCGAGAAAAGTTACATGGAAAATAAATGTGCACAGCATAGCAGGGAGATAGTTCACGCCTGACCACCTTGCTCGACCGTTGCCTTTCGACGGCCTGCCGTGATGCGCTGCCTTTTTAGCGGTAAAACCCTTGGATCGCTATTCTAAATTTGTTGTTGTCTTCATATGCGTGTGAAATTATGCAAACCACAAATCAACGAGACATACCGTGTAGGAGTTTAATTTTGCGGTAGTTAATTTTTGCGGATTTTGCGGATTTCCTTCGATCCGCAAAAAAAAACTCCCGCAGAAAAAAACTCCGGCAAAATTTTTCGCCGCCAAAATATACTCCCACAGAATTTTTTTAAAATATTGTTTTAATGGTTATATCGGTTAACAGCAACTTTTTAACATTGAACATAATAGGAAACGCCAGCCAAAGTTAATAAAATACATTTTTCTTCTCACATAGCCGGCTTCTCACGGAAAACCGTACTTTGCCGCTTCTGTGTCACGTTCAACGTCAGTTGTCGTAAATAAAGACTGACAACATACAGTCAATTCCAAAGTACATGTACGAAATGGATTAATCTACAGACTTAATTCCTGCAGCAAATAAAGCGTGCTCTCATAACTCCGAGGCGACCGGCACAACAGGCATCTCAGTGTATTCCCGATTCAACTCCAGACACGTCCTCAAAAGAAACGGAGACTGTTATCATAATCGACTACCGGTAATACGTTTTTACAAGAACGTACAATAATTCCCTCAGTCGTTGTTTATGTTCATGTTGGCGCTAGAACAACAACTATAGAAACTTCCCGTCGAAATTGTAAGTCAGGAAGTAAAATTTCAATTTAATACCGATACTGCCTTGAATTTTATTTATACTTGACCAGAAATCCGCAAAAATTTCCTCCCAGCAGAAATTTTAGCTGTCTCGATCCGCAAAAATTTTCTCCCGCAAAACAAATTGAGTCGGCAATCCGCAAAATTTTCCTCCCGCAAAAATTTCGTCCTACACGGTATCTTAGATTCACGTTCGACAGCTCTGCCTTCCGCGTAAAAAAAATGTATTTGAGATACTGTAAGAAAGGTAGTGACCGGATGACGGATACCCCGGCATGGTATGAAAATCGTGGGATTAAGATCTTCAGCAACCTTTCAACTATGGCGCTAAACCTTACAGAAGAAATTTTTTATGAGAACTTTTGGTACTTAATATTTTTCAGAATTTCGTTCTATGGTTACTATTATGTAACTCGTGCTTTTGGAGAGATTTAGAAGCAGATCATTCTCTTTTATGTAATGTGGTGGCTCCTAAAGGAGCCGTTGTTTTGTATTGGTAAGCAAGTGAACTGCTTATGCCTTGGCCTTCTTCTCGGTCTTTTTGGGCAGAAGCACGGCCTGGATGTTGGGCAACACACCGCCCTGAGCGATAGTGACACCGCGGAGCAGCCTGTTCAACTCCTCGTCGTTCCTGACAGCAAGCTGCAGATGACGGGGGATGATCCTGCTCTTCTTGTTGTCGCGGGCAGCGTTGCCGGCCAACTCGAGGATCTCAGCGCTCAAGTACTCGAGCACAGCAGCCAAGTAGACGGGAGCTCCAGCACCAACACGCTCGGCATAGTTGCCTTTTCGGAGATGTCGGTGAATACGGCCGACAGGGAATTGAAGCCCTGCACGGGATGAGCGGGTCTTGGACTTGGTGCCCTTAGCCTTTCCTTTACCACGACCAGACATTGTAAATGTATTAGTTCTTCTAAACTCAAAGATGTGAAATAGCAGTTAATTATCAGTCTTGCTGTTTTATACCGAAACCTTGTTGAACGCTGGATCGAATTCCACCAATCATAAAACAGCTTTAACAAAGCTTCATGACCTGTGATATCAACATTAGCATGTTAAGCAACTCTAATCACATTTCTCTTTGTTATTTTGCTTCCTTTTAGGTAAGTCTCTAAACAAAAACGATAATATATATTTCTAACCAATGAGCAATCAAGAATTTCTATCCGCAATTTTAATAATCCGTTGACGATTTGATATAAATAAAAGCTTCAGTGCGAGGGAATTTATTCGCAATTTGATTCATTCAATCTAGCAACATGCCTCCAAAAGCTCCTGTTAGTAAGAAAGGTGAAAAGAAGGCTGGCAAGAAGGCCGCCGGAGATAAGAAGCACAGAAAGAGGAGAAGAAAGGAAAGCTATGCCATCTACATCTACAAAGTGTTGAAACAAGTTCATCCCGATACTGGTATCTCCAGCAAAGCCATGGGCATCATGAACTCGTTCGTGAACGACATCTTCGAGCGCATCGCTGGTGAGGCCTCAAAGTTGGCTCACTACAACAAGAAGTCGACCATCACGTCCAGGGAAATCCAGACCGCTGTTCGTCTGCTTCTTCCTGGTGAGCTGGCCAAGCACGCCGTCAGTGAGGGCACCAAGGCCGTCACCAAGTACACCAGCAGCAAGTAAAGAACACACCTCGTGTTCACAAAACAACGGCTCCTTTAGGAGCCACCACATGAATCGAAAGATCATGACCACATGCTTACTCTCGATCTCAGGATAGTTTTGCAGTAGAACCTCTGGCACCCAGGGTAGAATCCACTCGACAATCCAACATATTTAAGAGTGACGAAAGATTTTTAGTTTTTTATCGCCAGCAGCTGACCTCGAAGAGTCGTACCTGGAAAGGTTGAATACTTGGCCAAAACTAATATATCGTAAAAAAATCTTAAAATCTCAAAATAAAGGATAAACAATGTCGCCGCAGTTTCCCTACACTGGTTTCACGCTGGCTACTTTTGCCGCGCTTATAATCAGTGATTGACGGCAATAAACAACACGGTAACGGAACACCTAAAATATTTAAGCGCCATTTTGTTCGGCAAGCAAACGAGATCAAAACAAAAGCCACATATATTATAAAGGCTATGTTGTGCAGTATTAAACTAGAAGCGAGAGGGAATAAACTGAAAAACGGAGTGCAACAAATTATTAACTCGTAGAGAGGTAGTACAACCTCTGGTATCCAGGGAAGGTTTCTCAAGCTAAACTGCGTAGGCTTTTCTCCTCATTTCCCGAGATGGATATTTGTCTCGAGACTGGCTGCTTTCAAGCGGTAAAATAGGGATGAATCCAAGTCAATGTATCAACGACAAATTTCTGCTCTTTTTAAGAGTTCTCTGGGGGATTAGATATTGGTCAAAAGAAGTACACTGAAGTAACAATAATTCTATACTCACATAATATTTCCCTCCATAATTTGTCGCTCGTTAATGGTTGGTAGAGAAATAGAGAAGAATTATAATTAAGGTCTTAACAATAAGCCAAATTATACCTAAAACTTTGGATGAATCTATGCATTAGAGCTTTTTGGGAAAGTTTTTATTTCTGCCTTGCGGTTAGCATCTCTACCCGTCTAACTTTTATTAACAACGCCTTCGCACCAAGTGCAGGATGCATGAACTTTGATATCATGTGGTTCGAGAATTGCATGGCAGTCATTCGACTTTCGTCAATGTGGTGGCTCTTAAAAGAGCCGTTGTTTAAGGTTTAGCAATCAAGCCGTTTAAGCTCTCTCGCCACGGATTCGGCGGGCAAGCTGAATGTCCTTGGGCATGATGGTGACTCGCTTGGCGTGGATGGCGCACAAGTTGGTGTCCTCAAACAGACCAACAAGGTAAGCCTCGCTAGCTTCCTGAAGAGCCATCACGGCAGAGCTCTGGAAACGCAAGTCAGTCTTGAAGTCCTGAGCGATCTCACGGACCAGACGCTGGAAGGGCAGCTTGCGAATCAGTAGCTCGGTGGATTTCTGGTAGCGACGGATCTCACGAAGAGCCACGGTACCGGGCCTGTAACGATGAGGTTTCTTCACTCCTCCAGTGGCGGGAGCACTCTTACGAGCTGCCTTGGTGGCCAGCTGCTTACGGGGAGCCTTTCCTCCGGTGGATTTACGAGCAGTTTGCTTTGTACGTGCCATTTCGCCTTGTATAGATTCGTTCAAATCTGATAAACCGATTCGTTTCTTGCCTTACTTATTTATACTTGGCGCCTAGTGATTTGATTGGGTAAAATGTCTGATCACTGATTGGCTCTTTACTTTGGTGAGTGCACTTGCTAACATTTCGTACCACTGAAAGTGTGGAATTGTTCAGTTAAGGGGTAAGCACTTTAAACTTCCAGGATGTTCTCTTCATCTGGAATATTATTTGTAATTCCACCTGAAAGTATTCCTTTGCAGATCCCTTTGGACAAGATAATTCTGATCTAGACTCAAGCTTGCGCGATAAATCGTAAAACGGATCAAAAAATACATAAATTAACTATTTTCTGAATCACTAATCCAATTTAAGAAAATTTTGAGGGCAACGATGTAAAAAACCTAAGTGACTCAAAATATGAAAATGTATCGAAGGGGAATCCACAATCAAGGGATATTTTGCCGAGTATTTTCCCAAGCAGCGTTACAAAAAAGATTGAGCTGGAACTTTCTAAATTCAGGAAATTGGACCTTGACCCTTGACCAAATGATATACCACGATGTTGCTTCCTTTGCGGTCCGTTCGTTGCTTTTATAATGTGGCCGTAATCGGTTAAGTTTTATTCTTCATTAAACTCAAGATAACTCAACATGTCAGGTCGCGGTAAAGGAGGAAAAGGTCTAGGAAAGGGAGGCGCCAAGCGTCATCGTAAAATCCTTCGGGATAACATCCAGGGCATCACCAAGCCCGCCATCCGTCGTCTTGCTCGTCGTGGTGGAGTCAAGCGAATCTCTGGCCTCATCTACGAGGAGACCCGTGGTGTTCTCAAGGTTTTCTTGGAGAACGTGATCCGTGATGCTGTCACCTACACCGAGCACGCCAAGCGTAAGACAGTGACCGCCATGGACGTGGTGTACGCTCTCAAGCGACAAGGCCGAACCCTCTACGGTTTCGGAGGGTAAATTATTTACCCAAATACAAACCAACGGCTCCTTTAGGAGCCACCACATGACTCAAAAGTTATGATCACGCTTCTGTGTGATATATTAATTTTATAAAAATGGATAAACCATATGCATGCGTCTCACGTGCCTCAATATTTTTAATATCCTTACTTATTTAAATCATACCAAATGCTAGTATTAGCTTAACATTAAAACAAACTGAACTAATCAGCAGGGGGAGGGATTTTGGTGTCGGTATTTCATCAAACCCGCGGGTATAATCGAGAGGACCGCTCGGCAAAAGGGCCGCCTTGAAAACGTACAACTCTTACTATCTCTTCCGCTTGGCCCCTTTGAGACTCCCCAGCTCCGCTTTTATTTTAAAACTGTTGGTGTAGCGAGAAAGACCTGCTAGCAACTCCCCTTCCCTTTGCACGAGGAAAAAAGGGAAAGATAGATGAACTTCTGGTTGTGCCTAGAGCAGGCTGCGCGAGAAAAAAAATCTACCGCCTGAAAGCTACCCTGGGTGCCAGAGGTTCTAATGCCCTCTAGCTAAGCCAAAGTTTAGGATCGACGAGAAGCCGGGTGCGTTGGAAGGGCTTGACAACTTCGGCTGGCCTTTCCAGCTCTAATACAAAACCCCGACGAGTGCGGCTTGAAGCTATGACTTATGGCGGGGAAATGCAAGTCACTAGGAAGCAAAGATTGTACTGAAAAGGGTTAGTCCTCTGTATTAAAAAATCGATAGGATCAACATCAAAATGCACTATGAACTGGGGCAATTTAAACTTGATTGCTCAAAATATTAAAAGTGTATCACTGAGATACAAAATGTTGTGAATGAGAGTGTTTAATATGCGAGGGGATTTTAATATTATTTAGTAAGCTGATGGTCATGGTCTTTTATGTCATGTGGTGGCTCCTAAAGGAGCCGTTGTTTAATATTGCTAAGCAAGTGAACTGCTTATGCCTTGGCCTTCTTCTCGGTCTTTTTGGGCAGAAGCACGGCCTGGATGTTGGGCAGCACACCGCCCTGAGCGATAGTGACACCGCGGAGCAGCCTGTTCAACTCCTCGTCGTTCCTGACAGCAAGCTGCAGATGACGGGGGATGATCCTGCTCTTCTTGTTGTCGCGGGCAGCGTTGCCGGCCAACTCGAGGATCTCAGCGCTCAAGTACTCGAGCACAGCAGCCAGGTAGACGGGAGCGCCAGCACCAACACGCTCGCCATAGTTGCCTTTTCGGAGATGTCGGTGAATACGGCCGACAGGGAACTGGAGCCCTGCACGGGATGAGCGAGTCTTGGACTTGGTGCCCTTGGCCTTTCCTTTACCACGACCAGACATTTTAGAGATTCAAGTTATTCAGAAATCTATCGAGATATGAAATACCGAAAATTGAACTGTTTAGTATTTTTATAATGAAAGCTAGCTGACAATTGGATTGAAGTCCACCAATCATAAACGAGTATCACCAAAACGAAATGACCTTTGATACTCGTATTACCATATATTAACATCTTCTATTACACAACAGTGTTACGATGCTTCCTCTGAGGTCGGTTATAGTATATCTTGACCCCATACTGCATAAACGTATCTCTGCGCCAATCATATATCGAGAATCTCGATCCGCATATTAAATAATCCGTTAGTGAGTTTGCTATAAATACCAGATTCACTACACTGTTCGTCATTCCGAATTTCATTCAATCTAGCAACATGCCTCCTAAAGCTGCAGTTCCTGTTAGTAAGAAAGGCGAAAAGAAGGCTGGCAAGAAGGCCGCCGGAGATAAGAAGAAGAGAAAGAGGAGAAGAAAGGAAAGCTATGCCATCTACATCTACAAAGTGTTGAAACAAGTTCATCCCGATACTGGTATCTCCAGCAAAGCCATGGGCATCATGAACTCGTTCGTGAACGACATCTTCGAGCGCATCGCTGGCGAGGCCTCAAAGTTGGCTCACTACAACAAGAAGTCGACCATCACGTCCAGGGAAATCCAGACCGCTGTTCGTCTGCTTCTTCCCGGTGAGCTGGCCAAGCACGCCGTCAGTGAGGGCACCAAGGCCGTCACCAAGTACACCAGCAGCAAGTAAAGAACACACCTCGTGTTCACAAAACAACGGCTCCTTTAGGAGCCACCACATGAATCGAAAGATCATGACCACATGCTCTTATGTATTAAAGGGAACAAATGGTACACTGTTCTTATGATAGTATTATCTAAAACAATCCTACTTGAAAGTCTAGAAAGAAACGTCCTAGCAAGATTCTTGTTGTGTAAAACAATTTTGCATTTTCCCGCCAAAACTCGTTATGAGGTCTCACGTTCAATCGGTTTATATCATGCAAAGATTGTTCAAGTGCTAGCCATTCTACTTTCTGCAGGAATCACTCAAAGTGTTTCCCTTTTCCAACTTTTTTTGTTCACTTGCTTAAGATAGGTGTTGTGTAACGTACAAACCCGGACAAGCAAATCACAAAGAAGCCAACAAATCACCATATTCAAGTGGGGGCGAATCGAGTCTTCAAGTGGGGGCTTCAGTTCACACTTAATTTTCTTCAGTTCTGTTCCATTAACAGGTTTCATTGATCGGCGTTGTTTGTTTGTTGGGTTCTATGGAAACCTTTCTGTGCCTTAATTCATCTAAATAAAGTTTACGGCGCACACTTACTTCGCTAAAGTTGGCTTCCTTTAGTTTATTTACACTTCGATCTGTTTCATTGAATACCGTTTCATTGATCGGCGTTGTTTGTTTGTTGGGTTCGTTTGTTGGTTTCTGTGGAAACCTTCCCGCTCTGTTTCATTGAACAACGTTTCATACACTTCGATCTGTTACAAATCACCAAATTCAAGGGTTCAATTCAAGTGGGGGCGAATCGACTTCAAGTGGGGGCGAATCGACTACGAGTTGGGGGCGAAACGACTGGGGGCGAAACGACTTGGGGGCGAAACGACTTGGGGGCGAAACGACCGAAGTAAAAACAATGCAATGCTGTGTAAAACGTTTCCTATCTCCTCGATTTTAAAAGCCTCATCAAATAAGCAGCCCACTTAACTTTGAATGTGAAATTTGAAATAAGAACCCCTCACTCACACACGCAAATTATTTAGTAAGAGGGAAGCGAATGTACGAATTAACAGTAGATACATAAGTTATATACAGTAAAAACCCATAGACAAGCCAAACCTTTTTACCCAAAATTTTCGTTCAAGATTGGGGTGCAGCTTTATATCCACAGGATAATCTAGGAAAGGTTCCATAAATTAACAATTTTAAAGAAAATATTAAGCTATACTAATAACTACTGCACGAAACAAAAAGACTAAGCACTTTTTTCTTAACTCAAGCTTCTAAACTTGAGGCGCAGCTTATCTATGGGTGCCGCTTATCTATGGGTGCCGCTTATCTATGGGTTTTTACGGTATGTAGTCCATGTACCCTGGTCTTTGCTAGGAGAACTACTAGCTACGTGTAGGAGAAACTATACTGCAAACAAGACAAAGAGATCGAGAAGAGAAGTTAGACCTTAGCCATTTAGAATCTCACTTCCATGCTGAGATTAAGTTAAGAATTTGAATCTCAGCTCTGACTGGATAATCTACTCATTATGATGCAACAGTAATTTTCATTTTCATGTTTGCTGGGCCGTTGATAAGCCATTGAAAACTACCATTATATCCTAATAAGTAGATTATCCAATCGGAGCCGAGGTTCAGATTCTGAACCTAATCTCAGCATGGAAGTGAGAATCTCAATGGCTGAGGCCAGAGGTTATTTCTGGTGCTTAGCAAATACGAGAAGTTATAACTTCTGGTACCCAGGGAATGGTCCATGTGGCATTACTTTAGTTATTTTATGCCAAGTAATTCTCGAAAATGAATGTTCGTTAGGTTGAAAAACTGATCAGTAACATTTCTTGGGGCCTGTTTACACAAAGAGAGGTTGACCCTAGCACTACATAAGGGCTATCTTAACTGTACTGTAATCCCTTGAGGCTGTTTCGCATATCAACAACAATGCTGCTGGTCCTAGTACTAGGGCAATCTTCATTGTACTGTAATCCCTCCAGACAGTTTTTGCATAATTATCGACAACAATTCTGCTGGACCTAGCACTAGTGTCAGCCTCCCTTCATGTAATTCGAAAATTCAAGGACTCTGATTTTAATGTCCACGTGTAATTCTTTCTAAGATTTTAGTCCAAATTAACCACCCCCATTTGAACATGACATTTGAAATAAGCACCAGCCTGCATCACATCCAAACTGTTCTTAACTGACGTTCAGTTCGGATTTGATGCAGGCTAGCTACCAGAGTGCTTAATCAAGGAAATACAGTAAGTAATATTTCTAAGATCTTACCTTTTTCACAGCCAGATCCAGGGATGTTACCATGGCAGCAAAAATCCTTCGTTGCATATTCTTTATGCTACTAAACTTGGCAATTAAGTCTGGTGGTGCCTGAAGTGGCTGTATGTAGTTAGCACTATGTACTGCTTGGTATGGAAGGTACAGGAAGAGTGGAGTGGCTGGGTCATGAGAAGAGACGATATCCACAGCTTTCTGTGTGAATAAATCAGTGCTGTACTTTCCCCAATCCGTCCACACATTCTGCAATGGCAAATCACTCAATAATTTTGTTTTAATATTTGATCTGCAGTCAATGATGTAAACATTAATACTTAAATAATGACTGATATACAATGTAGGTAACAAATATTATATACCATAAAAGCTCGCTTATTTAATTTTTGACTTTGTAGAGGGGGACTAAATAGAGAGGGGGAGCTTATTTAAAAAAAACTGAAACAAAGTTCTGTTCTTTGATCTGTACACGCATAACTGGTACATGTTCAATTTCAAGTAAAACATTAAAATCACAGTAGGTTCTGTGACGTTGATTATCCTTAGACTTAGACAGTACATGCAATCATCCTCAGACTAGTTGTTCTGGGGAACTTCATTGCAAGATGTCATGCCGACAAGCCACATGCAAGAAAGCTTATAGGGGGGGGGGGGGGGGGGGGGCTTAAAAGGGAGGGGGGCTTATTTAAAAATTACAGTGTTCAAGGGGGGGCTAAATAGAGAGGGGGCTTAATAGAGCTTTTACGGTAATAATCAGTCCAAAATGCATGCTCTGATTGGTGTGTTATTGGAGGACAGGACACACACATGGATGGTGTCATGAGTGTGAACAACCAATTTCTCAACTCATTTTGATTGGATATTTTCATAGTTTTTAATTTGTTTTATTATATAAAACAAATAGAGGCCATTCTGCCGTGTGTCTGTCCTCTTATAGACACACAGATGACACCAAAAATATGGGAAGAGAACATCAGTTATGCTACTTGACACATCTCATGTTGTGACGTTATCTGTACATCTATAAGATATTTTCTAATTGTCACTTAATATGCCCATTTTGCACACAGCCCTTCAATAATTATTAGAAATATTTGTCTAAAGTTTTGACCCCCAAAACAAATAAATTCACCAGACTTTCAACTCCAACCACACTCCATTTCAGCATATCACTTGCCATTTTCCATTACCACCTCTTTTGAAATAGGCATCTGTCCAGTGTCATTTAACAGACTGTTGACTTACGTGTACCAAAATACATGTAACAATTCACTATGATTGTGTCCACACCTCTGTTTGGTTGTGTAGATCCAGTCCCCATCCCTCTTTCTCATTGTTTGAGTGGTCCCAGTAATCTCCCTTTCCACACCAGTAGCCAAAGTATGTGTCAAAACCTCGTCTGCTTGGTGCATAGGAATACTCAAAGAATCCAAGATGCCACTGAGAAACAAACAAATTGTCCTAAAGTACATGTATATAATATTACTGTTCCACTTTTTAATAAAGGTAACTGTAATAATTACAATAATTGCAAACTCAATGCAAGCTCATCATACTTTTAATACAATTAATTAGTAGAAACCAACTAGTGTTCTAACATGACTCCTGCAATCTGACTGGCTAAGCTACTCACCATCTATTCAACAATTAGACCCGCAGCCCGAATGGGCTACGAGTCAATAGCTATTTAACTCGTAGCCCATGAGGGCGAGAGGTCTAATTGTTTTAGTATAAACTAACTAGTCGGACAGTAGAAATAATAGAAAGAAACAAATTGAAGTTGAAAAAATGTTATTATTTTGTGAAAATGCGTGCGGTTTTTCTCTACCATGGGCTATCACAAATAGACCTATAGTAGCGTAGCCAATCAGAATGCAGGATTTGTAATAGTCCACTAGTTGGTTTATACTAATCTGTGTTAGACAGTGATTGAGTAGCAACAAACCCAGTTTTCAAAGCAGAACAATGGCTGCAAATTCTTCAAAATATAAATAAATATTCTTGTTTCAGTTTAACCAATTGAACTATTTGGTTTCTACTAAAACAAAAATATTATTAGACTACTTTCTCTCAGTTTCTATGACTAATACAGTGTAGAGCATAACTGAGAACTATGCTCATCGTCAACTATGAACCGATACAAACTTTGAGCTTGTTGTCTAATATGTAATTAGTAGATACTTTTATTTATACAGGGTAACTCCTTCAGTCAATACATATAATATTAAACTGTTATCAATAGAGGCCCTAAATTAAAACAAATTCGATCAAATAATATAAGAAACTATTGTTATGCACTAAAAATATGTAAGCTTAAACTATAAAATTATAAGACTAATGCAAATAATATAATATATACCAAGAAAGTGAAGTATATGTATGGGAATGTTGATAATCACAAATTACGATTAAAAACTATACATCTGTGATAATAAAATGATTTCTTGCTAGATTTGATACTAACTCTACCCTAAGGCAGATGCAGATTGTTACTTTGTCTGGTTGACCTCTTAATAAAGTGTCTGTTAAAGGTAAAATAATTTGTAAAAAACTGGGGTGCCCGGCCATTGATACATCTTTTAACTAACTTTAAAATGTGCTTCTCTGGTCTTGCTTCTAGGGTCTCATATCTAAGGTAATTCAACGCTTCATCACTACTTACTGATTTCATTATGATACGCGCAACACACCTCTGCAATTTCTCTAAGGTATCAGAGTTAACTTTCCCACAACAGTTCCAGACCGTATCACAGTACTCTAGTACGGGTACGATAAATGATGTGTAAATAATATTGCTGTATGCATGCTAACATAGTTTCTAATCTGACTAAGCATGCCAACCCTCTTTCCAGCTTTACTTATAATATGCTTAATATGAGCGCTCCATGTAAGGGCCTCATCGATAACAATGCCAAGATATGTAAATTCAGACACATGCTTAATAGTATTCCCTCCAATAGATACAATAGAACAATCAACAGCTGATAACCTAACACCAGTGCCGAATACATGTAGAACACACTGTCTTTCCTTTGTGGAGGAAAAGGCTGCTGTATACCAGCCAGTCATTAACTAATTTGAGTTCCTTGCTGAGGATTGTGGCAATTTCTTCAGCATCACTGGCTGTGTGATATAAAGAGCTTATTACACGGAAAGTTGTGTAATACGGCTGGGTATTTTTACGAGTCAGTTTTATTTTTTCGAGCCTGAAAGGCGAGAAAAAATAAAATTGACGAGTAAAAATTCCCAGCCGTATTACACAACTCTTCGTGTAATAAATTGTTTATTATACGACAGCTAACACGAACAAAACATGTTTGTTTTCGCTTACCTTACTGCTCTGTTTGAAGAAAATCTTGAGAGAAGAAATCTCGAGAGAAGAAATCTCTCAGCCCAATGTCGGGGGCGGGCGCGCACTGAAAAGTTTTTTTCGCGCGCTAAAAGCTGATTGGCTGTTACTCAAACAGCCCCATTTCGATTGGCTCGCGCGCTTACAAAACCTTTTAAGTGTTGAATAAACCTGTGCAAACCGGTTTGTGACCCGTGTAATACCGTCTCATATTTGCACTCGTTTTAGCCCGTATTTGCACTCGAAAACGCCAAGTCGTATAATAAATCACGGTATCCACAGGAAAGAAATGTTAAATTCCAACTTGGGTCAAACTTGGGAATTGGACAATTCTCATTTCCCATACTTGGGGCAAGCTTGGGGCGAGGTTGAGTCAAGTTAATAATTATAAGCTTGGGACAAGTCTGGGTAGGACTTGGGGAAAAATTGTTTCGAGCTTGGGTCTATTTCATGCTATTAACCCAAGATTGGCATGGAATTAATTCAGATTGACACAATTGGGGTTAAATTGGAAAAACTTATGAATGTCATTTCCCATATTGGAGCAGAATTTCCCAACCTTGGGTTATTATTATAATTGGGTCAATATTAACCCAATGTAGTGTACACATGAGAAAACTACGAAAATTTATTTGAGTTAGTGAATAATTGGATAATTATTAACCCAACGTTGGGTTAACAATATAAACAAACACTTTTTCTCCAAGCTGGGTCATAATTGGGTCAATATTAACACAATGTTGGTAAGCATAACACCACTACAATAATTAATTCCAGAGTTAGTAAATAATTGATGAAAACCACGATTCTATTATAATTAATGCTTTAATTGGAAAGTACAGCATGAACATTACATTTCTTTTATTCACAGCTAAATGAATCACAATCAATAGTTCACCCTCTGTCAGACAGTGTGCGAGAGACAATATGCTCTGACTGACAATAAGTCATGGAGTCACAAAGGGTGTGAACTGTAATGATTATTTTTTGCAGTTGGATTTCCCTTGTATTTACATTTCTCAAGTTGACTAGGCACTAGTAAGGTAAACTTGACCCAGACCCAATATCTAGAAGTTAATCCTGCAGTCTTGGGTCTAACTAATACCAGGATAACTCAATATTTCTATATGGTTAGCTATCACTGTGATGTTATTACTTTGACCCAATGTTGGTTTGGACTTGGGGTTAAGAACACCCAAACTTGGAATTAAAACTTGGGAATTGTACATTTCCCAATTTCATCCAATGTTGGGACTTTGTTCTATTTTTACAAAGCTGGGTATTAAATGTTTCCCAAGTTGAAAATCCAGACTAGACCCAGGACTTCCCTAGGTTTGACCCAAGTTGGGAATTGACATTTTCTTCCTGTGATATCGTCCGCGTACATCAAGATATTACATCAATCAAGAGTGGGGGGCAGGTCATTTACAAACAGTACGAACAGCAACAGACCCAGGATTTGTTAATATTTATAAAAAAATCACACCTTTCCAACACCATGTGTAGTATAACCAAGTTTTTTTAGATGCTGTGGAAGTATGGTTTCATTCAGACTCAGTCCATATGGTTGAGCTGCTTGTATTACAGAATGCTGCATTCCTGAAGAAAATAGGATTAAAGAAACTATTTAATTTCTTTGCAACACAGTTGTACTATATACAGAACTCTGTATCTCATGTTATTATAGTTTTTGTAATTCTTTTTCTTCCTCATTTAGTTTTCTCGTGGTAGTGGTTAAGGTCTCGATAAAGGTTCAAAATGGAAAAGTTTCGAAAATGCGTTTTTTCGCAAATTCTAAATCTAAAAGCCCTAATCTAGCATCACAAAAATACTCAAACTCCCAAAAAATATTTAAAGCCTTGAAAATGCGACTTTCTGATTTTCCGCTAAAAAGGGCGCGAAAAATGATTGACAGCTGCTGTCATTCAGGGGCATGTTATTTCATTCTCGCTATCCTGTGATTTTATGCGCTACTTTTTGTTCGTAAAGTTTTCCTACGTTTATAATGCAATGCCCAAAAGTGTAAAAGTAGATCTTTCTTGGTGCCGTATTCAAAAAAGAAGAAGAAGAAAAATTGTAATAATTTAGTTTGTGAGTAAATTTGGAAGCGGGTGTAAAGTTCTTCATAGGACAAACAATACAATGGCTGGAGGGATTATACTCAAGTTCCAAGAAGTTAGAATCATCGAAGACTGAAAGTCTACAAAGAATGAAGCAATAAAGTTTTGTTATCTTCAATTTAAAGAGAGCTATGCTTTGCCGGTTTTGTTTCAGCGCTATGAATTTTTTTAGAATAACAAACAGTCTACCGTGTACATAGTGTGGATCGAGCTGCGCTTCAGTGGTTTTCCCTGCATGATATTAATTGTTTGCTTACTGTGGTGCCATTTTTCTGTACTCCTAAAAGAGTGTTTCTTCTTGAAATTAAGCTGGAATCGACACTATAGCTAACTAGTTTCTGTAGAAGCATCGAGCATCGGTGAACGTATTGTAGCTTTCTCTGTTCTGCGGCTCGTCTGAACTTTGTAATCGGCCGAGACTGAATACAACATGAATCGCTCTGATTGGCTAATGTTAATGAGATTACCCTTGGAGGCGGGATTTCTTAGTCAACCGTGAAATGAATCGAAAACCTTTATTGGGCTGTTTCTCGGCTCTTTTTTTCGGCCAAAAACAGAACTTTGTTGAAGTCCAGCCTTTTAGCGTTTTGTCCAATTTTCCTAAATTTTTCACGAGTCATAGAAAACAGCCGTTTCTCAAATACTGTGTCGGGGAAGTTTGAAATTATTTTTCGTTCAGGTTTTATGACCTGGTTTGTATCAAAATGGGATGAAAAACTACTTTTTCAACTTTGAAAAGGGATAAAATCTGTAATACGCAATATATAAAAAATGCCCGACACAGTATTTGAGTCAATTTAGTTGGGATTCGTAAGGGCTAATTAAGAACAAAATTGTTTCAAAGCCTGAAGGGCTGAACTCCTTCTGGCGGACGGAGTCATTTCGCATAGAAAGTTATACAACATCTACGCTTTTCACATTTGTTCAAAACGGATTAAATATATACTTTATTCAATTCAAGACCTTTAAAACGGTATATAGTACGTCTATGTGGCTGTAATTCCGACGTTGCAAGAGCATTTTTCCGAAATGATACGTCGAACCTTTATCGAGACCTTAACTCAAAAGCTTTGGCTCCTTTGACCGCTACGCACTTTTCTAAAAATGATGAACTCCATTTCTTTGTTGCCCTTTTATTTCTTGTTTTAAGTACGCAATTGTAAATAATGCGAAATAAAACAAAATCTGAATCTGTCCATTTAGCACTTTAGAAACTTATTGATTTTCAAATTGTTTTTAAGACTTTCTAAAGATGTTGAACATTTTCTTATTTAAAGTACTTTTGTAAGCTTGGTCACTAGGCAAATATGCTGCACTTTTTCTCTAAAGTTTGGGCAAAATATTATGCAATTGTATAGTTTCTTTTTCATAGAGCAGATTTTGCATGAGTGATACAAAAAAAAAAAGCATGTCCGTAGCCTAACCATAACTTATTATACCATAACTCTGTAACTTGATTGGATCAGAATGACAAAAATAAAATTTGACAAATTTGACAGTTAGTGGCTCAAATAATCTAGTTGATGTTGAATCAAGAGCAAACCGTGAACTCAGAAACATCAGCCATTGGCTCAGAGCAAATAAGTTACATTTAAATGTTGCAAAAACCGAGTTTATCATGATTGGCTCGAGCCAACGCATATCTAATTTAGGCGAAACACCTATATTAACAATTGGAAATGAGTTAGTAAAAAGAGTGCAACAAAGCAAAACAATTGGTGAATGAACATACAAGTTACATCACAAAAGATAGTTTCTGGCCTAGGGGCTCTAAAAAGGGCTAGACCATTTGTATCCCAAAGCATACTTATGAAAATTTACGACTCTTTAATTCAAACACACTTTGATTATTGTTGCGAAGTTTGGGATACACCAACCTCGTTCCCAGGGTCTTCTCGGTCAGATCCAAGATGGCGGCTACTCTGAGAGAAGACCCTGGTAAACGCTGAACTGTCACGTATTCTGATTGGCTCTTCGATTATGACACAAGGGTTGTTTTAACAATGCTTTTTATTGGCCAAACGGACCGAGTCCAAAGAGATGAATTTGTATATACATTTGATTGCTTAAATTTTATCAATAAAACGATTTTAAGTAACCTTAAAACACGTTGTGTAGGTAGAGCAATAGATGAAGTGCATTACTGGGTAGTTTTCTGGTAAGTTTCATCAGTGAGAAAGCCAGGAGAAGCCGTTAAATCTGAACATGTGCTATCGATCTCTTCGCTTCAACGCTAACAGAAAATGAATGGCTTTTTAGGATTCTCTTCTAGCTTAGATACATCCTGGTAGCTTTGCGATACCCTTCCACTGTTTCTTTATCCAAGTAAACTCCATTTCAAACTGTTTACTAGACCTGTTTTCACTTCATCATTCGCCACGTGAAAATACCGTTAATCGCATCTCGCTCACTCCGGATTGGGATACCTATGGTTTGTAGGCACATGATGAAATAGTCCATATTTAGCTTTGCCGCCATATTGGATGCCCACATCACGTGATTAAATCTCCAGGATTTCTGTAGATTTTTGATCACGTGATTCAGCGTTTACCAGGGTCTTCTCTCGGAGTAGCCGCCATCTTGGATCTGACCGAGAAGACCCTGGTCACGAGGTTGGGGATACACTTGGTAAAGTGCAATCAGACAAATTACAAATTATCCAAAACAGAGCCGCTAGAATAATACTCGGCGCAGATTATAATACCAGTTCTAGTAAAGTGTTACCAATTCTAGGCTTGGATAAACTCGATGAGCGAAGGGCAAAAAGGAAAGCGATAATTATGCATAAAATAATAAAAATTAATAATCTAGCACCTGTCACCCTTTCTGAGCCGAATACAATGGTTGCAAGTTCAACGTGTTATAATCTAAGAGGCGCCGATACCAAACTTCGTCTCCCACAGCCCCAAACCGAATATTTAAAGAAAAGCATTTCATACAACGGCGCGAAGCTATGGAACGAATTACCACCACAGCTTTGCGGAATGAAGTCTCTTGCTTTATTTAAGAAACAAATTGCACAAACCACCATGCTTGGTGACCGCTGAATTAATGATAATCAAAATATTTTAATTGGATTTTATTATAAATTTTAGCATTTAGTATCACACAATTGTATTTAGATTTAGATTAGCATTAGATTAGCATATTTTAATTAGGCACGGCTCTTATTGAAATCATTATGCCCTTCTAACCAACATTGCACAGGGGGAATGGGGGTGCTATGGAAGCAAACTGTTTCAAGACTTTTGGCTTCAGCTGTAGCGAGTGTACATGAATCATGTAAATATATACCCCTTATTAAATGCATTTGCTCAGTCCATACCACAAGTTAGTGGACCAAGTTTTTCCATTGCTTTATGGGCAGGCCCAAGCGTGAAGGATCCATACGTTAACGTACTGGTGTGCCAATGATTGATTATGAAATCCCAACCAATTCCTATCACTAGCTTAAGGTATGGACTGATCAAGCAGGTTTTATAAGATGTTTATTTATATGGCTCAAAAGTATTCAAAAACCAGTTTCGCTTCAATTTTGTAGTCGGTATAAGGGAAGTTATGGACTGCACATCAACCAATCACAGCTCATGAAGTTAACTAGCCATATAATAAATATATATATGTATTGACCTGTGTGTATTGGATATTTTCCAGTCATTATAGCACTACGTGTTGGTGTACATATTGGTGACACATAATAGTTGTTCAATATTACTCCAGCATTGGCCAACGCATCAATGTTAGGTGTTGGGATTTGAGACGATCCATGGAAACTGACATCATCCCAGCCCTGGAGGAAGCAATAATAAATCAGCATAATAATTTTAAAAAGTAAAGTAAATTTAAGGATAATTATTATTAAGCACACATACATGTACATGTATCAAGAGTGAACTCTGTCAAGCACCATGACAAATGTGTTTAGGTAATCCATATAAATTATACAAATATTATTTTCCTGGGAAAAAGAGTGAAGAAATAACTTACCAAAATGTTTGGTTAGGAACTAACTTCTTATATGCTCTGCTTTGCAAGTCAATGTGAGGGGAAGATAGATAGATGCGAATAAAGTGTATCTTTGAATTAATTATTAATACCTTTCAAGAACTTTGCATTGGAGAATGATATTGATTCAGTCTTCATTAGGTGCTTGTCATGAATTATTAAGCTCTCGAAATCCAAACCCCAGATCATGGTTCATAGTAACCTGAGTTTCAGGTGTTCCTTTCCCTTAAAAAAAGGAGAGAAAACGGAAAAGGAATGCCTGATACAAATACTGGTCGAACTGCATGTAAACATACCAAATTTTGGTATTTTTCTGATTGGTCGAAGAACAATGCTGAGTTAATGCATTGTTCTGATTGGTTTTCACAAACCAGACCAGAAGCTGGTCTATTTTGTCGAAGCACTCGACAAATCGGCGCAAGGGTTAGGAAGCGAAAATTTTGAAAAAGCATGCGAATGTCTTCAAGGCTTTACTTTCCAGTCTCTGAAACCAGAGCAGAAAGAGTGGCAGTATTACATCGTAGGAGACTAATCTGTTGTATGGAAGACGTGTTGGTAATTCTGCCTACGGGCTATGGAAAGGCCTGATCTACCAGTTCAGCTTCCGAAAGTATGCGAACATATCAAGATGGGCAAAAGTGAGCTGTGTGTTGTCGTTGTTGTCAGTACCTAAATTCAACTTCTGTTTAATTTCGGCCCTCATTTCATTTTTAACATTGTGTAGTTCCAGAAAATATCCATACCCCCCCATGGAATGGATTTGTTCTTTGACCCCCCTCCCCTCTGGAATTTCCAATTTTCTCCCATACAAACGTAATTTTGTGGTCCCTCTGACCCCCCACCCATCAGGAATTTCCAGTCCCCTTCTGTGTTGGGGGGGGGGGGGGGGGGGGGTATGGATATTTCCTGGAACTACACATTGGCCAATTCTTCATCTTTCGGCCACTATTAAACCCTGTTTAACTTTTGACCCCTGACAGCCAGTCTTAGTTTACGTGTTCTCCAGTCATCAGAGTCGTTAACACAAGCACCCTTAATTTACAGATCGATTCTGAAGATAGATGTTTCATTCATAATTATGAATTATGAATTGGTCTGTATTCGTGTTTGTTTATATACATGCTGTTTCCTGTTTGATCGCGGCATGTACATTATGTAAAGAATTGTGCAAACACCATTGTATCTACCTTTGACGTAGGTCGCAAGTAAATCTCACACTATAATTTTAAATTGTAACCGGGCTTAGTTCATAACGTATTGACTTTGTAGATGGCCGAATATTTGTCATGTTATATTTTTGCCTCCGCCGAATTTTGATTGGCTCAAGCTGACAGGGCTTAGTTTATATTTGACATGATTCATGACAGGGACCGTGACGAGGGGCGGAAAGCGACTCGACCAGTATTTGTATCAGGCATTCCTTTCCCATTTTTTTTTAAAGGGAAAGGAGCACCTGAAACTCAGGTTAGGTTCATAGAAACTTCAGAACTTTTTCTTCTAGGACTTTTCAAGGACTTGTTTTTTACAGGTCACATAAATTACCTCAAAATTATATGCAATTTAGACTCAATGTCAGACCCTTTACTTGTTTGCACAATTAATCATTCAGTGTTGCTCTAATTGCTCTTTTGGAGACAAAAATGAGGCTGTTGTACTGTCTTCTCAAATATCCAAGGAGGTTTCAACAAAATTCAAGGAGTTGTGGTAAAAATTCAAGGACTTTTCAAGGATAAAACCTAATCTGCCAAAATGCCAGGACTTTGCAAGGACCTGTCAGTATTTCAAGAACTTTTCAAGGCCCATGTAAACCATGCAGATATTAGTCTATAGTGGTAACTCTATAGTGGTAACTCCACTAGCCCTGGACTACCAAAAATTCAAGTTTGGCTAATAAATCTCAAGACACTAGCCCCAGGGATGGATGATTTTGCTCTTGTATCAACTGATTTTGTACATTGAGATTACAGAGTTATTTTACAGCAGTGTGGGTTACTTAAGAAATGAAACAGATTTTCCATGTTTGAACACACTCATGCACACCAAATTAAGTTTGGGAGAATTTGAGAGCAGAACAAACATGAGACCACAGGTCGAGTATTTGTACTTGCTCAAAAATTCTCCCAAACTTACCTCGGATTGCATCAGCCTGTACAAACACAGAAAATCTGTTTCATTTCTTTTATAAAATAATTATTTTGATAAAAGAAGCACTTACAGTGCTTGTCTAATTTTATGGCGTGATGTCATTTCCATGTTTGCACAGGCTAATGAAAAGATGGCTATCAGAACATACATACTATCTAAATTATTTTACAATAAAATATGTGTACAGGATAGTAAATTTTGTCAATCACTAGCCACGGACTAGTTCATGAGAAAGCTAGTTTTGAGCACTGTTGGTAAATCTAATAAACATTTTCTGCAGTCTGAGGCGGCTCATGTGTAAAAATACAATAAGTCCTAATCCCTACCTACCAGGTCATCAGCCACAATAAATACTATGTGTGGTTTACTTGCGCACACCCCAAGTACGTACACCAACTGCACTAGAGCTGCTACGAGCAAAACTGAGCAAGACTTCATTGGCCCTAAAAGAAAATATATGATAGACAAACAAGTAAACTTCACACCACACCCTTTTTTTAAGAAATGGGACTGCATGTGCATTTCAACAAAGATAATTAATTTTACAATCATAGGATCAAACATCCTACCACATTCACCTTTAGTTAGTAGTTTTTGAATGAGCTAATACCTCTTTGTTTTCTGACAACTTGCTGCCAGTACACAGGGAAAAATTACAAAAACACATTAATGGGAATTCGCCAAAACCCATCTGACATTAATGGGAAGAGTTCAACTTTTCCCGGGAAAGTTGAACTCTTATAATTCCCATTAATGTCTAATGGGTTTTGGCAAATTACCATTAATGTGTTTTTGAAATTTTTCCCTGTGGTAAAGGTAACACTTCAGCTAATTATTAATTTATATATAATACATCGCTGTGTTTGGGATAAAATTGAAGGAAACGTTTATGCAAATCAGGACAAATCTGTATCAGATTTACAGATCACTTATCCCACATTAATTTCCTTTGTTTTTCCTTCATGAATTATTAACCCTTTCCCTTCTGCACAGCCTGTAACCGCCCATTATGAAGCATGTACCTGGAAAAAATATTGCATAATATCTAGACATGCTGGAAGTATGATGTTTTGATATTATTTCAAGGGAGGAATGACTTCAAAGCGAGAGCTATAACAGGGATTGCTCGACTCTCCCACTTTGGAGAAAAACACCTTTGTTTTGGAGATCATGTTTCGTTTCTTTGATTTTCACGAACTTTGAGGAGCTGAAAATCAGCTCAAAATATCCTTCCCATTCACACTTGAAATCAAAAGCAAACACAAAATCACCACTCAGTCATTACAGTACCTTCTTTAATCTTTCCAACCACTGGGTTTGTTTGCACAAAACACACCAAGCAGCTGTGAAACATGCTATTCTTAATGCTGCACTTCTCTCCACCATGTTTTCCTGCACCCACCTCCAATTGCATGCTGGGTAATGGGCAAAAATTCTACAAGGGTCCCCCCTCCTCTTTTACTCCTACAGTGACGGTGCAATTCAAGTGAATAGTGTTTGACTGCCTGTGAATACATTGCATCTCCCTGGCCCCAAAACGAACCCTAACCGTCACAAAACGAGTTCTCAAGTATTTAGAGCTAGGGTTCACAAGTAAACGGTGAAATAGTACTGAATAATTGCAGTATTTTTGTTATTACAACCTGACACATGACTTTCGGCCCCGAGTATTTAAATCAAGCCACGGTCCAAAGAATCTGAGGGAGTGTCTACCATATTTAACACCTGTAAATCTGTGCGTACGAAAATGTGCTTATTCATGTTCTCAAACGTTCAGAGACACCTTATTTACTAAGACACCTTAATTACTAAGCCTCCTTACCCACAAAATATGCCAAAAGACCTAACCACTTTCGAGTGCCACTTTCGACATCAAATCATTCGAAACCAATCATTCATACTTGTACTTTTCGGACATTATTTATCGTAGCACAGTTTACCAAGTGTCAATCTTTTGTGTCAATCTTTTGAAGTGCGCCTGGGCCGGTGTAACTAATAAAGACTAAGACTCAGTAAGAGTAAGTTAAGTATTAAAAGTTTAAAGTCACGAAACCATTGAGGGCATTGTTCTTGACACACAAAAGACTGGCATTCTGTTTTGCAAATGATTCCTACCTCTATGTTCCAGATGTGTGGGTAGGTACAACTGGCACAACGAATAAAATTTACAAAGAAATCTTCCAACTGGCAACTTCTCGCTGCGATGCTTTCACATGCGAACCATGTGACAGATCGACCACAGGGAGACCAAGCCCAAGCTTTGAGTTTCTACAAAATATTTATCAGTCCCTAAATAAAATGATAGTCGACTTTAGTTGATTACATACCTAAATAAAATGGGCCGCGTCAGGCAAAAAGAGCCCGGACGACGTTCAAGTCAAATAATAATTCCAACAATGGTGTTCCTAATAACAGGTTGAAGAAGATTGTATTGTATTATTAACGAGGAGTGCTACATTTCATTCATAACAATAAATGTCAGTTTCAAGAAATTTACAACAAAAATCAGGGATGAAATCTACGTGATTTTGATGCAAGGGCCTGATTAGAAATATGACCACAAAAATTAGGAATCCTGTCAAAGGGACTGACATTCATCTATACTTGCTGGCATTAAAGAGTAAAAAAAAATATAAGATGAACAAGATGATAACTTTTTGGCCAAAAAATGTATTTTCTGCAGTCATTCTGCTCCCCTTAGCTCGTAATATGATTTTAGCAATAGTACAAGTTACACCTTGAAACAATCGTCTAATGATAAGGAATCATTTGCGCCTGCTAAAACTGTGATCACACCTTTGTGTAAAAATATCGTAAATTTCGTCGTCGATTTCACTTGTCAATTTCATGAAATCAACATTACTTGTTAGTAGCACAATGTGGCGCTCGCGATGCGTATTGTAATCGCACCATAAGTATAAGAAACATGGTACAATTTCAAAATACATTTACATATTATGTCGTCCGGGCCCTTTTGCCTGACGCGGCCCAAATGTTATTTACTGATAATCTTCCAAACACCTTTTTTATTGCAGGTCTAAGCCTCCTTCTTTCTCTTCATGCTCGTTTACTCATGTCTTAAAAACATACATGGCCTGGTATACAAAAAAAAGGCTCCTTCCCTCTTTCCTTTCCTCCTCTTCTTATTTACCACAGGGAGCACGTCGCCATAAAGAGCCTTCATCGCAAAGCCATAAGCATCACGCAGATTAATATATATATATATATATATATAAAATATATAAAATAATTATGAGCAAAATAATAGTAGTAATAATAATAAATAAGCAAATAAATGTGTAAAAAAATTTGAATAAGGGAAAAGGTGAATGAATGACTGAGTGAGTAGATGAGTGAATAAATATGTAAATAAATTAATAATGTCTAAATGAATAAATAAGTAAATATATAGATAAATAATTTAACCTATTGTACTAACCCTGGGCTGCCTCGTGCACAGGCTCTTCCAAGGGGTTCGAAGCGCGCGGTCGGGGAAGCTCGTCAGGAGTGCCATCACGCACATCGGAGGCACACGGACCTTGATGATAGAACACAAATCTTATGCCGCGGACAAATAGCAAGAAAGAGTGGTGCAAAAGCGAGCTATACGAATCTCCCATACTGGGTCTGTGAGTCAGCACATTTCCAGATCAGGTTATTTTTAGAACATCCGAGGTGAATGAATCCCATACCCCCGCGGAGCGGTAGGCCGATAAAATGCTTATTGTTTCACAATGGCGAGGTTCTCATTGTATGCAATAATAATATCTGTTCGTAAATGATTAGCAAGCATTGTTTGCCTAGTACATTGTTGCATGAAATTACTGTTTACAAGACTTTTCATTGTTTTTTTTTTGCGGCTAAAAATAGCCTGATCTAGATGTCATGGTCGCGTGTTATGTCACAGCGATAATATATCTCTCCCCAAGTGCAGAACCCAGAGATTTAAAATTATTTTTCTCCGGCATGTGGCTTTTGCCACTAACAACATATGTCTTTTTATCATTTTTTTTTTATTTAGCTAGAGTTATTCGGTTAACTCTACTTAATTATACCCAAAGCAATTATAACATTAATAGTTATGTTTTTAAGTGATAATTCTGGTAAATTAGGCTTATATCTAATGAGAGTATTGTGTTAACAATGGGGTGCGTCAGGAGCCCATATAAGGAGCGTCCATGTCTCCCAGTACAGGTGTCGCAGCGTTTTTACAAGTTGGGCTATTTTTAGATTATTTTCCCCGCCATTTGTTGGGTTGCACCGTGTCGGAACAAAAGATGCCTCATTAGCTACTTTTGTTATACCAAACAACATGGTTTCTACGCTTTTGTGGTTTTATTCCCTTAGGAATAATTGCAACTCGACAATAGCGGGAAACCGTTCTAAAAATAACCTTATGCGGGATGGACGCACCTAGTTATGGGCTCCTGAGTGCGTCTCAAGACTAGTTATGTATTCAAATTTCTATATTCTGATTGGTTGAAAAATAAATAGCGCGAAATTTCCGTCATTTTGATTGGCCTTATCTAGCCATGCAATATCTCTTTACCACACAAGTGAATAGTGCTTTTTGCGCGCTCTGATTGGCTACTCAAACTCGGAATATCCTGCATGTACTATTTACAACATGAGCGACCGAATTGTGTGGGATTTAAAGCGGCTCGCCATTGTACTGATCCATACAATTTGGACGCGAATATAATGATATGCACTACATAAAATTTAAAACATTTCTGACATTTTGAAGAAAAGCGTAAAAAAGCTTCGGAGCAATAGTTTGCGCCACGGACATTGCAGTGCACACAAAAAACATGTCCCACATTGAAGAGAAGATATGTATGAATTAAGAGCAGTTGCATGAATATTGAATTATTCCTGGCATGTTAGTATCCTTCCTGCATCATTCAATACAGGTTTCTAGTTAGCTAAAGCATAGTTAATAGAGTGGAATGGTTAGGAAACTCAGGGACCTTCTTTGTTATATGTCTTTGTTAGCTTTTTTCAACCACTACCGTGCACAAAACACAATAGAAATTCCAACATGTTAATCAATCAGCCAATAGAAACGCGAGTTCAGTCGTTCAGGGAACGCTAATGAACTATGATCGTGCACAATCTTTTGTCTTACCCCTTCCAACCTAAATCGCAGCGCCTTTGTTAGCCCTTTTGAAGTTTACCGGGTTTCCTAACCATTCCACTCTATTAACTATGGCTAAAGTTAGTATTCTGTATCATATGATACAGACTACTAAATAGGCTGACTCTAATCTTGTATGGGGCTTACAGGATATCCACGTGACCTGGATGCTGTGTTTAGATTGGTTAGCACCCTTATGAATTATAAATGAATATAATAATAGTATATACAACACAAGTGGATAGTGCTTTTCGCGCGCGCTGATTGGCTACTCCGGAAGTGAATATCCTTTGCTATTTACCTCCGAGCGAAGCAGCGATCACCTCGCGCGAGTTTTTGTCCATTTGACAGAAAATAAAATAACGGTTTACCTCCACTTCGGTTCACTGATTCACCACCAGGCTTGGAGACAAAATAGAGCGCGAGAAATTCATTTATTAAACAGGAAGTTCCAGTATAAAAGGAATGGTCTATTTCGAGATACAAGATACAAAGATGTACTTTCAGTAGTTGTCACTCAGTTGCCTTTGTCGAATGAACTTCTCTGTGATGCTCCGCTTGAGTGCTCCCTACCGGATTGCTTATCGCGCGAAATTCAAATCGAATCTTAAAAAACGAACTTCATAGTATAAAGGGCTACAGAGTTCGGTAAACAGTCATAAAATGCTGCCTAAACAACTATATATTTCCTCTGTTCACTTTATTTCTGATGGCTTGTTTGATTTTAAACCCTTAAAATTTCGCATCTTAACATACTGGAAGGCTGATTCACTCGCCTACGTTCTTCTCTTGCTCTGTAATTTGAGGAGGGGATTAGCCTTTTATACCGTAACTTCTTGTTTAATGATTTTTGAACTAAAACAATTATTCCCTCAGTGTAGGTGACTAACGGTAGATATTTACCTCGCCTCCTCGCGGCTCGGCCGTCAGTGGTTTCAAATAATTTTTAAAAGAAAGTTTTTCATAATGGTTTCAAATCTGCCCTCTCCTTCCAAAAAAGTGTAGATTTATGTTATTTGCTATTTTTCCGCCTGTGGAGTGAAGTGCTTGTTGATTTGTTCCTACAATTATCATACCCAGGCACTTTGACCCACGTGGGATGCTTGATATGACCTAACGCGCATGACAAATAGCCTTATTTTTCAGACCTCGGACCATCTGAAAAATCAGGCTAAATAACTAGTTGTCAGAAAACAATAGCTCTTTCGTTGTGCGAACCCACGAAGTTAAGATTGATAGAACGACTGACACAACCCCACCCTAACCCTAACCGCTAGACCACGAGTAAATTCGCTTGGTGTTAATCGTTTTTTTCACGTATTTAATATATCCACTAATGATGAGTAGCTGCATAAAGTATAGTACTATAGTATTCAATACACTATAATTGTAATAAGACTACTCACCGAGCGCGCGAGGGCATGGTCTCTAGGGAATGGTTTTTACACCGAGGTAAACCCCGAATTTCGCGCGACATGCAATCAGTAGGGAGCACTCAAGCGGATCGAGCATCGCGCAGATGTTCACTCCACAAAGGCAGACTGACAACTGAAGGATGACAAACCCCTGGGCTCCCTTTTTATACCGTAACTTCGGGTTTCTCACCTCTGTGGCCCAGGTTCGATTCCCGGACGCGGCGCCATTTATATGTAAGTTGAATTTGTTGGTATCTCGCCCTTGATACAAAAGAACAGAACAGTGCGGTACGGCATTTCTGACCGACTCCATTTTTGCGATCTTTGCGACAAATGGCCTCGCTCTGGTACTATTGTTACCAGACTTCTTTCCGCGTGGGCATGAGATATGAATAATGTGAATAGGTAAATGTCACAGCTCGGATAATTATTCATTCTGCGGATTATAATATTCAGTCGTCTAGACTTCTGGATGACCTTGGCTGGGATAACTTAGAACAGTTCGCAGTTCCGATGTACAAAACCATTTAATAACCATTTCACACCTCGCCTTCAATTATTTCTGAAACAACATCAAGTGTTCATTCCTATACTACGCAACACGCCCAACGCGTACAAAATCATAACAACACTACAACTAGTGGAGTGTGACAGTGCCGGATGCCTGGTGGACAGCAGCAAACGGTTTCTTTAATAAACTACGGTATTACAAATCATTACATAGTACTAATATTACAAAATCATAATATTTAACAGGACATGATTTAACAGGACATGAAGGAATAGAGAAAACATTTCATAACCACACATCATCCTAAACGGATGGTTGCACAATAAAATGACGTAATCACATAATAATAAATAGCTTTTCACATCCTTAAATCAAATACCGAAAAATCGATATCTAAAGAAAATAATGTACGTTGCCCGGTACGAAAAACCATCGTAAAAAACCACGTCTTGCTACGTGGAAAAACTTCTGGAAACGTACTCCTCGACCGAATGCAATCGTACAAGGCTCCGAGGGCTAAAGCCAAAATGGTTATATCTTGATGAATAATAATTTAAAACATTAAAACTAAAGTTTGGCTGACTTGTGGCTGTCCAGCAAGCGAGAGAAAGAATTCTAAACTGATTGGTCTTTATATACCTCAAATATGAATATTAAACATATGTACAAGAAAAGAACTAATGAACTATCACTTAAGTGATAAACAAATAGCTACGTGCCGTAATGAAGACGCTTTCCAACTCACTTTGTTACGTTGGAAAGCCTCTATTCATTCATACCTAAGAAATTCCTCACACAACTTTTTTATCCCAAGACCATTAACAGAAGCATCAAAACGTAGTTTTCACTATCAGGGAGCTGTTCGTTGGAGGGAACTAACCCACTGAGATCAAGACAGAGACAACCTTATTATTTCAAGGCACAATATCATTATAGTTTGTGAATTACATTGCACATATACGTAGGTGAAATGCTGTAGAACATAATATATTTTTATATGTAGCTTTATACCGATTGTTAATAATTCCAATTGACATAAACAGTGCGAAACGCGCACTCTGATTGGTAGCACACAGCGGTCAAACGTCTGCGCTGCATCAAAAGTCTTGCAACAACAACATATTCCAAAACAAATTCAAAGCGAGCCGGCGGCCGTCATTGTTCACACACCCGTTTTCAAACCTTGAGTACTTTTTTGTTAAATTATGTTTTTTTTTTAGTAAACTCACAGTTTGAAGTTTGTTCAATTTCCCGTCGACTGTGAAAATAAAAAAGCTTAAGGGCCCATTGACATATTCCGTTGCTACGCAACACCGTTGCTATGCTCGCAGGAGCAGATGCGATTTTGACTTCCGGTTTATGCTAACCTGAGAAAACAGCCGACTTGGGCGATATGAGTCGGCTGTTTTCTCAGTTTAGTTTTATGCGTGTCCACCGGCCACCCGATAGTTTTAATACTTACACATGTTTATAAGTTTTATTCGTGGTTTACCTGAAAGGTCTTCATAAATGAATGAAGTAAAGTGTTCAAAAGTCGGAGCAAGCCTTTTGTCGCTGGAAAATGGAAAGCTTGGTTTGTTGTGTGAAAGAAAATAATACTTGACAAGAATCTCAATCCGATAATTCTGAAGGAATCGTTCAGGACTTGAAAGGCGCCTAACTGTACTTGAACCGAGAGAAAGGGAAATAATAATTTGTACCGAGCAAAAAAGTAACGGCAAGCGTACAGCGCCCAACACAGTGATGAGTGAAAGCCGATGAATGAGAATGCAAACTTGTATTGGACTCTCAGATGTAGCCGAGCTCTTCCCGCTGTGGATAGATTGAAAGAACATCTAGTAAATAGTATCTACAGTTGTCAAAGGTATAGAAGCTGAAATGGCTGCTTCCAGCGAGAACATGGCCTCTAAAAACACGAAGAAAAGTACAGCCACTCAAGAAGTCGAGTAATTTTCGACCGGCAGGTTTCAACTCAAATCGTCCACAAATATGCACACTTTTGTCTCCAGATAATGCTTCCGGGTTCCTGGTAAAGTTGTGATTGAACCTTAGTGCCACTAATTAAAATACAGGTCAGTTTTCATCCTTAAAATAGTATTTTTGATGTCGAAAAACAAACTGTTGTGAACGCCACGAGATCAACTTCAAGTGAAAGTTGTCGAATCTCGGTCTAATTTTAGCTCGATTTCTATTGGCTCTTCGGTTTGCCGCGAAATGGGTTCCTGGCATGTGCCACACAGTCCAAAGCTCATTGCAGACAATCAAGCTAGCTCATTGCAGACTGGAGTATTCAGCCAAGCCCCAAAACTGGCCATTGTCGGAGGAAATAGGAGAAAATGCACATCCTGTTCGACCAATTATTGTAGACTTTACTGCAACAATAGTTCTGCGACTATTTCACGTCCACAAAACAGGCACTTTTGCGCATGCGTTAATTTCTTAACTTCCGGTTTCTAAAAATCCTAAACATTTTGCGCGCTTTCACTAAACACCAAACTTTTTCCCGTTAAAATGTTGTTGACCACGTTCTCCACAAAATCGAGCATGGATTTTGGAAACCGGCAATAAATGCCAAAGTTATGGCTTTTCATTCGCCAAAAATGCTTAAAATTGGACTGAAAAGTGTTGTAAAATCTTCATTTTTTGTCGTAATGGCAAACGCATGCTCGGTTTTATGCGCCTTTATTCGTAGGTTCGGAAAATATTCATAAATTACAAGCAGATCAAAAATCCTTGGAGAGTTTAGAAATGTTCTGATTTTGATGACGTCATCGTGACGTCACTTGATGACATCATCAGACTACAAGACTTTACCCTAGGAGTCACCTTGACAATAATTATTGCCCACTCTTTAATTTTCCGGGTTTTACGAGGCTTCAAACTTTCCCTAGCAACGGCCGATTTAAATATGTCAATGGGCCCTTAACTTTCACGTATTTTTCTTAACTTTTGGGGGTTGCTGTAATATGTTTTAAGGTAAATTTTGCGCGGGAAATTCGCGCGGCCGCCCACCAGACTGACCGTAATACGCACGCGCAGACGTTTGACCGCTGTGTGGATTGGTAGCCTGAAAAAAGTGCCGCATCTCATCGCGGGCTAACTTCCTTCGCTCCTCTCAGCCCGTGACGAGCGGCTGTTTTGTTATCTGATTGGTTGATAGCCATACACGTGTTATTAGAATATAGATGCACATATGACACCACGTTTTTCATGAAATCATTTTGCTGATTCTCCTTTTACTTGCTAATTATTATATAAAAGAAATACTGTCCTCTTTTCGAAGTACAGTTGACGTCAAAACCTGATAGCGCACTTCTTTGCCCTCGTCACGTTTTGACGTCATTTCTGTATTTATAAGAGTCAGACGCACGGCAATATTATATCTACCTTTAGACTTAGTATATATCACACTAGTGAATAGTGCTTTTCGCGTGCTCTGATTGGCTACTCAAACATGGGATATCCTTTGCTACTCACCTCCTAGCGAAGCAGCGATCACCTCGCGCGAGTTTTTGTCCAATTGACAGAAAATAAAATAACTATTTGGTGCTGGCTATAATTCACCTGTGTGGTATATACTAAAACAATTATTTACCAGTGTCGGTGAATAGTGATGGCTATTTGCGGCTCGGTAAAATTTTCTCTCACGCGTGATTGGTTGAAAGCGTCACGTGGCCCGATATTTTCTCTCCGCGAGCGGGAAATATGAGCGAATACACCCCCTGTGAGCGTATAAGCGCGCGTCAAAGAAAATATTTTAAGGATGATAACGACAATAACCTACACTGTGGCTTCGCTCTCGGGAACTGTTCTCTTCTCGGATCAGATAATGTCCGCGGACGAAATATCAGGGCATATTTCGACGCCACAAATAGGTTATTGTATTTCTATTCACCTCCACTTCGGTGAATAATTGTCGAGTATTTGTTAAATACATCATAGCTTTCAGCTAAATATGACACTGCCTGGGCTGTCCGGTCAGTTGAGGTCGAACATCAACAACTGAATAGTACACTCCGTCAGTCCACATCATCAACACATCAGACATCAGATGGAAGGACATTACTAACTAACGTGTTGTAACTTGAATGTCCATGCCCACTGGCTAGGCAGTTTATTGATAGGAATGGCAGGAACTTGAATGACGATGACACCTTTAGTTCCAGACTTCCACGTGAATTCACCAGAGAAGCCCAACATGGTGACTACTGTTTGTGTTGTTGTGATTGGCTCGTTGAGTATCAGGTGACCGGAACTGGGCCAATCGAGAGCGATAGCGTAAACAGCATTAGCTGTAGAAGTGTACCTGAGAAATGAATAAAAAATATTTAAAAATTAATAGTTCTTGGGGCATTTTGGAGAGAAGGTGGGGCAGGAAATGATGCGAGTGGTCAAGAAGTGGCCATGATATCATCTCAAGATTGAATAAAAAAGGTCCAACCCTCATTGATGGTAGACATACCAAACATTCTTGGTTGCTGTGTCGTTCTGTGCTCTCCATGGCTTAGTGTCGTAGATGGCTTCGCCGTTTACACGCAGCCACTCACCCATCTGAAGGAGACGCTCTTGGAAGGCGGGTATGATGCGTCCATCAGCCGTGGGGCCTATGTTGAGGAGAAGATTGCCTCCACAACTAGAAGAATAAAAATCAATTAATGATACGAAAGATTTGAAAAAGTAATACAAAGAGAAAATTTGACATAAAGAGTCAAGAGAAAAGGTAACTTTGTGGTTTAAGGAATAACTAAAGTGTCTTAGAAACGTGTTAGTGATCTAGATTAGTTATAACGTTGCCAGCTCAAACAACAGGTTTAGACTATTACAAGTCATTGACGTAAGAAAATGAAATAACTCTAATTAATAATACTTCGTTGATTTAGAACATGGTTCATACTTTAGAACCTTTTCTTCAAGAACTTATTTTCCACAGGATCCCACATTAATGAATTCTACGGCCATATTAGCTCCAATGTTAAGCCCTTTCTTTGACTTGTTTGCACGATTCTGTTCTAATGATCTTTTAGTAGCATAAATGAGGCTGTTGTACTGTCTTCTCAAACATCCAAGGAGGTTTCAACAAAATTCAAGGAGTTGTGGTAAAAATTCAAGGAAACTAAATCTGTCAAAATTCAGGGACTTTTCAAGGACCTAGCATTATTTCAAGCCGGACTTTTCACGACCAGTGCGAACCATATTTAGTCACATAATTATGGATGCAGGTTGCTGAGTGTGAAGTGAGAGCAAAGTGTGATGGATTAATCAAAACGATTGCTAGACTGTGGGGCAACAAAGTGTACGGTACAAAGAGAACAACGTAGGGTAAACTATTTCCCCATACATGTAGTTTAAATACCTGACCGTAGTTACAAGTTGAGTTATCAGTTCCTTGATAGTGTTATACTCAGCCAACTGAGTAGCATTCCGTCTGTATCCCCAAGATAACTTATCGAGTGGCATGGCGTTCTCCCATTTGTGTTTTACCAAGATGCCTGAAAAGCATATGGCATGTAGTTTTCAGGGTTCTGGCTAGGAATGTTGTTCAACGTGTCAAATGAACTAGCTATAGCACTTTTTTTCTATGGGTCAATTTGGGATTTATATTAGTAATGGCAAGAGCCCATAACCAAGAGCGAGAATCTCCCATACTACCTCTATGCTACGGCATTTTCACAAGTTAGGTTATTTTTAGAACGGTTTCCGGCTATTCTTGGGTTGCAATCATTCCTAAGGGAATACAATCACAAAAGCGTAGCAGACATGTTGTTGGTATAACAAAAGAAGCTAATGAGTTATCTTTTGTTCCGCCACTGGTGTAACCCACTAATTGGCGGCAAAAATAATCTAAAAATAGCCCAACTTGTGAAAACGCCGTGTCATCTATATAGTAGACATGGATTCTCTTGGTTACGAGCACTTCAGTTGGTAATGGTCATGAATATTCATAAGGCTGATTGCAGTATGCAGTGTACAGCCCCTTAATTTGATTCCGTTGAAAAACAAGCTGAAACTAACTTTTTTTTTAACTTCTCTCAGTTGTTACCCCAAGTAAGGTCTCTAAAAATGCAATAAAAACAGAGGTCACCATTCTCGTTTTGGATGAAGTAGCTGTAATTTATAGTGGTTTAGAGGTCCCACAGCAAAAAATATGTGAAATATCAGCATGAGTGAACAGTGTCCACCAACTGCTAGGTATAAATATTCATAGCGAACAAATGAACTTATTGTGTTGTATGTATACCAAACTTAACTTAAAAACCTTTAAAATACTGCAAGTGGCCAGTGCTAAAGCAGAATACAATAAAATCTGTTTTGTTAGTATCCCTAGCTAAATGAGCGTAAAAACAGGTACTTACAGTATTTGCATAATAATATCTAAGCATCCATGCATGTAGACATTAAAAATTCTAAAAAAATATATACTTTTTTGTTTCGGAGATATCTTGCAAAATATCGCAAATTTAGCTCCAAAACAGACATTTTCCGTGGGAGGACTGGGACAAGTTCTTAAAAGTCATCTTAAATCTCCAAAATGAACTTATTTTGCATTGCCAATGTTAAATAAGTGTTAAAATTTGTAAGATTCAGTAATACACCCAAACACAGATATTTGTACCTATGATTTTAGATTTCACCAACATGTGCAGTAGAAATGCGTATTGCAAAACAAGGAGTCATTTCTGAAATTGTTGCGCCAATCAGGCAAGGTGTACTGCCCTAGCAAGAACCGTGATTTTAGTAGCTAGAAGCATGAGGAATACCTACTAAGTACTCACAAAGCATTATATTAAAGGAGCTATGACAGCTATTTTAGTAGCTAGAAGCATGAGGAATACCTACTAAGTACTCACAAAGCATTATATTAAAGGAGCTATGACAGCTATTTTAGTAGCTAGAAGCATGAGGAATACCTACTAAGTACTCACAAAGCATTATATTAAAGGAGCTATGACAGCTATTTTAGTAGCTAGAAGCATGAGGAATACCTACTAAGTACTCACAAAGCATTATATTAAAGGAGCTATGACAGCTATTTTAGTAGCTAGAAGCATGAGGAATACCTACTAAGTACTCACAAAGCATTATATGAAAGGAGCTATGTCAGCTATTTTTAGCATCACTTTGAAAACCTCAAAATCACATTCAAACTTATATAAATATAAAGGTAGTGGTCTAGTTTTATAAAAAGCTTCTTCATAAGTGAAATAAAACTCCGGGGGGGGGGGGGGGGGGGACTCCCTTATGTGAGGGGTACATGGATGCTCGTCGTACCTTTTAGGGGTCAAAATCAGGAGTTTGGTACCACTTAGGGTATCCACCATCAAATACAGACATTTCTATGTAAAGCGGTACCTTTTAGGGGTCGGGTGTCAATTGAACAAAAAAGCTGTTATCAATTTACATTTTTATTATCTTTTAGATGTCAAAATAAGCTTGAGCCATGCCCATTTTAGTACCTCTTAGGGGTCAAATCGAAAATGTCCGACGAGCATCCCTACCCCTTTTATATGGGAGTCCCCCCCCCCGGGATAAAACTATAGCAAAGCTTATTGGGCTTATGGATGGAAATGGGTTATGATTCATGAAAAAATAAAACGTGGTCTCTTCAAAAATTAACATCACTAGCTAATATACTTAGTGTTCAATGTTTTTTTTTGTTAAAATAAGAACCTTCTAGATGATCATTAATTTGACCGAAAACCAGAAAAACCCTGGTGCACATAGCCCCTTTAAAAATCCTTTTGTGACATGTTTGCATTGTACCTGGATTATAATGATCAGAGCATGTGTAAACTGAGCCGTGGTGACACATACATCCTGCACCCCAACGATCATTCACTAGAACTGTCTCATTAACAGGGCTGAAACATACACAAGTAAAATTTCAGAGCAACTTCAGAATACCCCACAACTCTAAGCTATATTTGCATAGCAGTTTAACAGTTTTATTTGCCAACAAAAAAATAAAATAAATGAATACAAAAGTAATTAACAAAATGGCGAGGAAGCCCAAAAGGAAACCAGAAGGCTAATGTGGCATTGGGCTGCCTCTTTACAATATATGTGTATATAAAACAAAGTGGGAGTGGCGCGAAGACGAGAATAACAGAATGGAGAAAATCACACTAAGATAACAATTTATACCAGTATTGAGATAACACGTATATGAAGAAATTAATGAATAAATAATAAGCGATTTCAAAGATGGGAGAAGAGATATTTTTTCAGCTTGGATTGAAACGAGGAAAAGGTCATGGCATCACGAATGTCTGAGTTCAGCGAGTTAAAAAATACTGGACCCTGATAATAAACAGAAAACTGTCTAATTTTGGTTCTACATAAAGGAATATAAAAAAGTTTAGAATGTCTAGTAAATATTATAATTGTGAACTTGATAAATTCATACAAAAGATTTGTCAAAACTTCTAGGTAATAAATTATTTTTGAACAGGAACATGAACTTTCCTAAATTGAATAAGTAAATATCTTCAAATTTCAGAATCATATTTTTTTTAAATATAGGGTCAGTATGCACATCAAATGCCTCATTATTAATAACTCGCACTACACGTTTTTGAAGCACAACAATACGATTAAGGTTGGATGGATAGGTAGAGCCCCAGACCGTGATACAATATTGAAGATATGGATAAACTAAGAAATAGTATAAAGTACGTAATGCTGGCTTGGAAAGGCAAAAACTTGATTTGTATATAATTCCTATTGATTTTGATATTTTACTGGCAATATGGCAAATGTGAGACTTCCAAGACATATTTTCGTCCAATATCACACCCAGGAATACGACCTCATTAACCTTGTCAATCCTAACATTGTTTATTTCTATCGCCAGATCAAATGTTTGCCTTCTCTGCCTTGGTCTAAAAATCATATAGTTGGATTTTTTTACATTCACCGATAACTTGCTAGCCTTAAACCAATCCGATAGCCCAGCCATTTCTGTATTGACTGCATTCGACAGACAAGATAAATCATTATGAGAAATTTTGTTTTTGTGTCATCAGCAAATAAAACCAGATCAAAAACATTGGAGACGTTACAGAGATCATTGATGTATATTAAGAAGAACAGTGGACCGAGGATTGATCATGAGGAACACCACACTTAATACCATTAAACGAAGTCTAACAGGTACCATTACATTCAACGTATTGGAATCTATTAAAGAAGTAATTATTTATCCATTCAAGGGCCAATCCGTGGATGCCATAGTGTTGAAGTTTATCAAACAGAATCTCATGGTTGACCATATCAAATGCCTTGGAAAGGTCTAGAAAAATCCCCACTGTGAATTTGTTTTAGTCAATAGCAGATGTAATTTTGTTGAATAAATGAAGGAGAGCCAGCACCTACAGCTCTATGCAGCAATGAAGGGGAAACTGAATTTAAGTAGAATGAGAAAATAATATTATGCTAAAACTACCCTTCCCATCATGCATTTTGCAAGCAATAATAGAGTGGCTAAGTGGCTATGCCTATGCAGTGAAATGGACCACCCCTCCCCCATGCATTTTCCAAGTCCATTCTGAATTGACAACGCAGCTATACATGGATGTGCAACGAGACAAATACTTTAATTTCTACTGCATATATCTGCATTTTATTACCAACTGGAGAAAAAAAAAACTTCTCTCTGAACAGTCCTTTATTCTGACTGCATAGCCATAGCGCTAGTCACTGGCTACACAGATATGTAGGGTATTCTGAACTTTAGCCAAAATATGATGTACTTCTTTCCCTATGAGCTGTCAGTAGTGTATTATCAATTTAATACATACAGGCATACATACATGTATGTACATAACCTTTATTTCACCTCAGATTTTAGATAAGCCATAAAAAGGCTTGTGAGTATTTCACTGGCAGAAACTCCGATAGGAAAAGGGGCAGCTATAGAAATGGAGAATAACCTGCACAGATCTATCATCATTTACCTTTCATTAAACAGCCATGCAAGAAATTCTTTACTGTCCCAGTAATCATCAGATGCCTCCCAGTCTCCATCAGACCAAATGTATTCTGGTTTGTATTTGTTCACTATCTCATATAGCTCAGGCATAACTTTGTTCTTAATATGTGGATAACAAAATGAAAATACTTACTCAATAGAAGAACATTTAATTATTTAATAAAATGTTCTTCATGTGAGGGGTGGCAGGTGGAGGAGGAATTGTAACTTTTACGAATTTGTATATTCTCTAGTACCTTAACAAACTGCTGTGTCTGGAACTTTCTTGTCTTGTCCTGTAGGTAAAGTGGGTTAAACCATTCATACAATGAATAATACAAACCAAAGGTTACATCTGTTTTGTCACGTATGGCAGTTGCAAGTTCACCTTTGAATAAAATAACAAGAAATATGATGAAAATGTAGAAACAGACACTAAATAATTAAATGCCTTAATTATTATTAAGTAATAGATACATAGTTGCACAATATTACCAACTGCAATGAATATACAATATATTTTACCAACAAGATCCCTGTGTGGTCCATTATCAACTGAATTCCAGATCCAGGACACATTAGATCGCCAGTTTGTCCAGCCCTCATGATGTTTACTAGTAAATACAACATACCTGGAAACAAAATGATAAGTGAGAATGGAAGCTTGCATAAAAACATATCCCAGGCTGAAAACATGTACACGACTAACTTCTAAAGTAACTTTACTTTAAGGTGTCTTAAGATGTTAAAATGCACTGGTACCTTGCTCCAGATTTTGCAATCACATCTGCAAAAACATCAGGATCAAAGAACTCAGCCTTGAACATTGGAGCAAAATCAGCATATGAAAATCCTGGAGGGTAATTCTTCTTCATGAAGTTAATGCATGATGGGTAATGCTGTTGCTTCCAGCGATTCCAAAACCACTCCGAGCCAAAACTTGGTACTGCATACACACCCCAGTGAATGAAGATACCAAATTTGGCATTGTCATACCAGAGAGGGAGGGGTCTGGAGTCCAGGGAGTCCCACGTTGGGAGGTACTTGGATGATGAAGGATATATGACAATGGCCAGTACACAAATCAATGCTAGTTGATGAAGGAGCATTTCTAAAATTAAAATTTATAAAAACCTTAATATCACCAACTTGATATGTAACAATAATTAATTATTGTACCTACATGTAATAAAACAAACTCTATTCACAGTGGGCATATAGGACTAAAAATGGCAAGGCAAGACTTTTGCCAAAAAAAGTCAAATTAAAACCATTTCTTTACTTCTAGTCTAAATTTTAAGAAATATTTGCAGGATGATAACAAAATGGAACTGAACATTTTAGGAATTTCTTTTGTAATAATTATGTTGTTGTGATGTCAATTTATAAGGGATGTCTCCTTTTTTGGTTAAATTCATTCTTTAACATGTTACAAACACAGTCATTACAGCATCAAAAAGCCTTCACGAAGCACATTCATTTGCCATAAATTTGAACATTATACAATAAAAAATATTATATTGTAAGTTATTCAGGATCGATGTTGTCTATGAATTCATATTTGTGATGTCACAAGACAGAGATAAACAAAGCTGCCCATCGAAAGCAAATCCTGAAAAGAAAAAAAATGACTATTTTCTTTCGCAGGAAAGTGCATTTCATCAATAAAACTCAACAGGCTCTATTTTAAATACATTAAACAACATGACATCGTCATGACGATTCAAAAACATCACTTAATTTCTCAGTCATTTATCGTATATAAAAAAACAAATTTCTAAAAACATAGGAATTTTTCTGCCAAACTATACTACAACTGGATAAAACTTCATTCAACAGAATTTACAATTCTAAAAGTCTTGATTGGAAGATATATAAATTTACACATAAATGATTTGATCTTGTTTATTTTCTGCCAATTTTTGTCAGGAAAATAACCAATCAATATTAGGTTTTTGATTCCTTCATTCTCATAAAGAACAGATATAAAAAAAACAAAAAACATTTTTAGGCCATCTCAATAAAACGTTTTGTTGAGTTACTAAGCACAGAACCTCTCGAGACCTGTATTCTGATTGCACCCATAATACTATACTTCTATTGTTTTTGTACTGCACTTTCTAAAGGTTAGGGTGTTTTCTATTGTTGAATAGGCCAATACTGTTACTTGTTTCGAGAAGTTCCACCCAACCTGTTTTGTTTACCATTGCCCGACCAACCCATTTTTTTTGGAAAAGTAACAAAAAATCTAGAATAATTTCAAAACTACACCTGTTTTCCAAGCGCTCTACATTTTAGTTTCTTGCTTTTAATTTCTCATGTGAATTGACAATCCACAACTGGTAGAGAAAAACTATTTGAGGAATAGATGAAAGTTTAAATGTTATTTGAGTCTTCAAGCTGATTTTATAACCAGACAATTCCCAACTCCCTAACATCTAAAATGTTTTGACCCAACCAACTGACCCACCATCACGAGATCAGAGAGAGGGCGATGGTAAATGAAACATTTTATTGGGATGGCATTATAAGAAAGTTATAGAAAGATTATAAGAAAGATATTACAAATGCATAAATGATGTCATTGTGACATCATAATCATATTACAAACTTTTTTACAGTCCTCCACTGACCTGCCAAAATTCAATCCGCTATTTTGAAAACTTTTACAAATATACATGTAGATACCATGGCATTTTTATGGTCCCATATGCCCACCATGATGATTCTCACAAATTGTTTTACAAACTTTAAAATTCATACACAAATAATGGCTCTATCAATTATTCCAAACCTGCCAATCCCCCCCCCCCTCCCCCCTTCCCCCTGCATTTGTGGGGCATTTGACATTTATTTTTTGAATCAGAGCACTGCATATGCTCCACCGTGGGGTAGCTTATTTTAGCTATGCAAATGCCCCACTGGGCATTTGGAACGAGTGCAAATCTCTTATAAAATTTGCTATTTTTACTCTCTTTGAGTTTGACCAATTCCCCTTGGCTAAACTGCAGAATAGCGGCTATGGCTACACGCATTACGAGCCAGACGTTCTTAGCAACCGAGATAAAAAACGATATCCCACACAGATGCAACAGGATTTCTGTTGCAACTCCACAGAGTTTCTACTAGGCTACCAGAGCAACTTTGAGCTCGCTATTTTCTCCTTTGAGTCGATCTTAAATTATAATGGCGTTCCTGGGACAGTTGTTGACAGTTGTTTCGAGTCGATCGCTACAAAGTTTTAATGCATTGATATGTCATCCACCAACCAGCTGTATTATCTTGGGTTTGAGTCCAGTTTCTGTAGCAATATGGCGGCAACAACACAGGAACAACACCAAACGTTATATAGACAGTATATAGGCAATGCTCTTTGACCCTCTTTGAACACTCGTCGATCAGAAAGCCCGCAATTTTCAAGATCAGATAACTGGACTTTGTCTATAACTCCTCGGGACAATTAGCCACCAGTATAACAGGGCTCCTTGACATTGATTTTTCAACAGGAATACCGCAGATCTTCGAGTTGAGAACACATCAATTCTTAAAACTACAAACTAAATATTCCAACCGGAACAGGCAACGGGATGATGTCAAAATTTGATTCAAGTCCAGCCTCCAAAACTAAACAGGCACATGCATCCTTGCACCACATGCAATCGTACAATCGTGTATGCAAACCGATAAAGTAATTACCAGACGCTGTTATAATAAAACCGCAAATCAAATACAACGACATAAATTTAGCAGGCCTATGACGTCACTCCATGGCAACCGGACCTTGCATATTTTTGAACATCCGGTGATCTCTGGCTCGTGATGTTGGAGTAAAAGTTAGTGGGAGGTCAGGGGTGATCTCGCTCACCACGTATCCGCATATCCGCATAGAGGGGTGGTCTAGCCTACCGAATAGCTGCTTAATATAAATAGATATATATAGATATATAATAGATATATTAATATAAAAATATATCTTAACATATATATATTATAAATTTTCTCGTTCTATTATTACTTAGGCCAACCCTATTTTATTTTCCGTTTCTCATCGTCTGACCGACCCATTTTTGTGGCTTTTTGTAGAAATAAAAAAAAATGGGGGAAGGGGTGGGGGTGAAGAAACCCTAGAGCAGCTCCTGGAAGCTCATGCTCGAGGGTAGGTTACACAATAGTTTCGGCGGTGTATTTGTAATTCCATGTTTGTAGCGTATACGGACGACGACATCGATGGTTTTGTCGTCCATGTTGGTTTGTAACCTCGCCTGTGCAACCGCTCCTTATTAGTTCCAGTCTCTTCACACATTTTTTATTGTTAATTTTTTTTTCTCACCCGACCGATCGACCCAATTTTTGAAAACCCCACCGATGAGAAACGGGAAAAAAAATAGGGATGGCCTTAGGTGTGGTCCATCTGACTGACTGCATAGCCGTACACGTAGTGGATATACCTTATGCACCTATCAGCGGCCATCCCGGCAGGGGAGGGGACTTTGTCAAAGACTCTTTGCAAACATTGTGATTTCTCCCACCCTCTAGGGGAAGGTGACCAGTAAAATATAGGAATTCCCCCCCCCCCCCTCCCAGGGACACAAAATATTCAGGTTAATTTATAATATTTTTTTTGAATCAAGAACATTGGCACTAGAATTGGGGTGTACGTATTCTGCAGTTGCTCCTTCCCTTTGCTGGCAAATGCCCCACGTATCAGAACTGACCGGTTGTGTAACACACGCCAACAATCACGAAGACTAACTGAGTTTTTCCACAAACTATGATTATGATGAAGGATAACTCACACTCACAGTGTCATGTGATGTCGGTACATGTGATAACAACCAACGTTCATGCAAATTCAACCAAGTTAGCAGTGGTCTAAATAGGAATATATTTATAGTTCAATAAACACTTTAAATACCTTATTTCCAGCAGATCTTGTCATCTGCAGAATGTCGAAGCTTGTAGCCAGTGTAGTGTCGTAAACAATGTTGGATTTCCTGTGTTTTCCCGTAACTCATACACAGTCCCTGCTCGGATTTTGCCAATCTCGTACCCAGAGCCTTCAAACTTGACGGGGAAACCCCACCCACCCCCAACGCCCCCCCCCCCCCTTTTTAGATTTAGACTCTCTCGAATGCCTTCTCCTGCACTTTCAGGTCGGGTTTAGTGTAAAAAAAAAACCGCGCAGCTAGTTTTATCCCATATAAACATCGTGAAGAAACTCTGCTGGTTGGCGGCTTCTAGTGTGCCGGCCTCCAGTTCGCGAGCGGAAAAACCGCGAAAACACACACTAGAAACGCTTGCTTCTACTGAGAACCTTGCCTAAGAAATTGTTACCCCCCCTCAAAGCTTAAGTGGCATCTAAAAATCTAGAGCCAAAAAAAATCAGAGCCAAAAAACTTGTGACACACGAGTCACAAGAGTCCGCTGTTACGCCCCACCCCCGTCCCTGCAGCGATGAACCTCTTTACCCTCAACCGCCTCGGGCTGATTCCTCCCATAACTTAGTATCACCCTAGGCATTGTTTGTGGATGCTCTCGGTGAGAATATATTACTAGCTAGGCCAATATTCCCTTTTTTTGTATAGTCCGTCGGGCAAGAAATGTTTACGTTTTGGGAATTTTTAATGAACTCGATCGGAAGCAGTTTATTACGCACTCGTTTGAAGCTAAGTATTTTGTTGCAGTAAAAAGAACTTTGCAGTGAAACAGCTCGCTGCGCTTGTTGTTCTACTTGAATTTTGGAAATTTTATTTCATCGTTTCTATGATCAAAAAGAGTGCAGACAATGGAACGATGTGTCCTCTTAGAGGCAGCTGCGTGTATTACTAATTTTGATGTTTGTTTTTACTTCTTTCCAGAGACTTTATTTAGGAGCTTGCAGTATGAATTTATACCGCCTCCGGTTAAACCCTCGATCGAGTGTTTTACCGTTTGCGTAACAAATATGTTAATACGCAAATGAAAAATTAATTAGCTGTGGGGTTCCACACAGATCAACCCTTGGCTCCCTTTTATTTCTCATCTACACTACCGAACTGCCTTAATAATAATAATAATAATAATAATAATAATAATAATAATTATACATCTTTTGAGAGGAGGCCTTGTAACTGAAAAAGTGATTTCAGGAGGGTCCTCTATAACATAAAAATAAAAATAAAATAACAAAGTGAACATAGAAATACATACGTACAAAGATTAATAAGGCATAACATTTATTTAAAAAAAAGTAACTATAGCATAAATACGCCTTCCCCATTCTGTCCTCGGCTTGGGGAGTCTTGGTAAATAACCGTTCCTAGTATTGTAGCCATGCGACTGACTTAAAGTAGTTCTAAAAGTATCAAAGTGTTGTGGAATATCCCCCTTGATTGCATTCTGAACAGCAACACATCAATGTCCAAAACGCCGTCCAGCCAATGGGCCCATTTAAGCGATGTCAGGGCCTCGGCTGACGACATCTTGCCTCCTTCAATCATTTTAGCAAACCGATTTTGGAATGCCTGTAGCTGTTCCATTTCTGATTTCAAACCAGGCTAGTCTCCCCAGACAGTGTCCGCATAATCTAAGTGAGGGAGCACAAGGCCATTAAAGTACGCCATGCGAGTTCTCTTATCGAGCATGTGTGAAATACGGTTAAATGGCCTAGTTTCCGTAATAGGTTAATAATATGTTTCTTCCAGTTCCATTTTTCATCCAATATTACTCCGAGGTATTTAAAATGTGAAATGCGATTAACTTGTCCACCATCCGGAGAGAACTCAAATCCTCAAATGTTGACAACATTGTTTTGCTTCCTGCCAGCATTATCTTGGTCTTCTTAACGTTCAGGGTCAATCTGTTGTCGGTATACCAGTCCGAAATTAGGCTGCAATCACATCCAAAGACCTCTTGAAGCTCAAGGGGTGTCGAGGCGACGAAAAATAAAACGGCATTATCCGTATACAAAAATCATTCGACTCTTCTCCACAACTGTTTTTTAGGCTATTTAATGTAAACATTGAATAGCAATGGACCTAAAATACTCCTTTGAGGGACGCCGAGGGCAATTAGGTGGGTCTCCAACATCTCCCATTTATCCACACACTTTGTCGTCTGTCAGTAAGATAAGACTTAAACCATCTCAGAGTTCGTCCAGACAATCCTATGTGTTAAAGCTTTCCCAGGGGCACTTTATGGTTTATAGAGTCGAATGCTTTGGATGTATCGACAAATAGCAAACAGTAAGTTTGCTCCCATCCATGGCCTCAAGCACCCAGTTATTTACTTGCCCTATAGCTTGTATGGTACTATGCCCACGCCTAAAACCATACTGGTGCCCATCGACAAGAAACCCAACCGACTCAAGCATGTTAAGGCCTGGTTCATTTAACGGAAAAGAGATTTACGTTAAAAAATGTTTTCTGACAGAAATAACAGTTTAAACAAAAATCTAATTACACCATAATACTAATATTAACTTCCTTAAATTTGTTAAGTGGATGGTTGTCGTATCACATGATCGATGACGTCATAATTATATAAAATCGTTTAAGTGAAATGCGGCTGCGACGATAACATATGAATATAAAGTAACCCTGCTAAAACATTACTCCTCCCGCAGTTTTTCAGACCACGCTTAGAAAACATGACTATCATGTAAAGATAAGGAGATATTAAGGGTAAAAATGTCAGGTGACCTATTTTGCATATTTTCGCCTTAATTACACGTTAACGAAACATTGTAGTCATCTTTTCTAAGCTGATTTAGGAAAGAGGCTTCAACCTTAACTAAACGTATCCACTCATCATCCTAGCTGTTTTAAACTCGGAGCCGAGTTTTTGATTTTCTGATTTCGTGTTCTAAGTAACGTGACAGACCACGTGACACGTTTTACTACACACAAACCACTTAAGGTAGTCAAGAATGGCGATAGCTATTATCGTGAGAAACTTGGCGTACTTACCATACTCGGCTGTGCTGTAATAAGGAAAACAGTTTTTACCCGAAATTTGACCTGTGAACCAGGCCTTAACATGCTTGAGGATCTAGATATGCACTCATTTATGTGTGTACCTCTCTCTCCATGACTTTACTCAACACCGACAACACAGAAATGGGCCGATAGTTCTCCAAAACGGGCCGATAGTTCTCCTTGGTGGGTCGACCCCTTGCATGTACGCAGATGAGTGGTCTTAATATATCCATCGACATTGAAACGAAAGCGAATGCTGAACTAACCAACATGAACAATGATATTTTCTATTACAGTTGGAACGGAGAATTGGAAATCTTGTAAAAGTCGCTAAAGTCACCACAGGAGTGCACAGGACAATCAAAAACACAACTTTTGAAGAAATTAAATAGATAATCTTCATCTGAATTACAGTAACTCAGGAGCCCATTACCAGGAGCGTCCATCTCCCATGGTAGGTCTGTGAGTCAGCGTATGACCAGATTGAGCTATATTGAGAACAGATCTCACGGGAGTTCACGTGCCCACACTTTGGGAATCCAATCAAACCATAGTCAGGACAATGTTCTTAAAACCATAGTCAGGACAATGCAGCGTTAGTAAAATCACCTCAAAGAACAATCGATTATTTTTAATCTCGATAATTACGGCAAGCATATACACGATCGCAGCAGAGTCAGAAGGCAGTTACCCGGGAAACATGTTCTAAAAATAGCTCAAACCGGTCATACGCTGACTCACGGGTATAATATATATGGACGCTCCTAGTAATGGGCTCCGATCCTGAGCAACTGTATTGATTTCGTAGGTTTTTATGAACTTCTGTAAAATCTCGTAATAAGTTGCTTTTAATAACACAAACTATGATTATACAAATAGAGTGTGGCCGTCGAGGAACTATCGGCTGATAGTTGCCCGCGGAAATTTGATGTTCTTAAAACAAATATAAGCCCGAGAACGCAATATGCTAGTTTTAAGGGAAACTATCAGCCGATAGGTCCGAGACAGACACAGTCTATTTGCGTTATTGTTCAACACAAAATTGTCGTGCTCAGCGGGCACTATTATACAAATAGACTGTGTCCGTCGAGGAACTATCGGCTGATAGTTGCCCGCGGAAATTTGATGTTCTTAAAACAAATATAAGCCCGAGAACGAAGTTCGAGGGCTTATATGCTAGTTTTAAGAACATCAAATTTCCAAGGGAAACTATCAGTCGATAGGTCCGAGACAGACACAGTCTATTTGCGTTATTGTTCAACACAAAATTGTCTTTCGTGCTCAGCGGGCACTATCGCCTGATAGTTTGCCTCCGCGGACGACAACTATCACGTCACGTGATCGCTTTTAGCCAATGAGTGCGCGCCAAAATTTTGTGGTGAACTATAATATACAAATAGACTGTGGCCGTCGAGGAACTATCGGCTGATAGTTCCCCGCGGAAATTGGATGTTCTTAAAACAAATATAAGCCCGAGAACGCAGTTCGAGGGCTTATATGCTAGTTTTAAGAACATCAAATTTCCAAGGGAAACTATCAGCCGTTATAGTTCACCACAAAATTGTGGCGCGCGCTCATTGGCTAAAACCGATCACGTGACGTGATAGTTGTCGTGCGCGTATGCAAACTATCAGGCGTTATAGTTCACCACAAAATTTGGGCGCGCGCTCATTGGCTGAAAGCGATCACGTGACGTGATAGTTGTCGTCCGCGGATGCAAACTATCAGGTGTTATAGTTCACCACAAAATTTTGGCGCGCGCTCATTGGTCAAAAGTTATCACGTGACGTGATAGTTGTCGTCCGCGGAGGCAAACTATCAGGCGATAGTGCCCGCTGAGCACGAAAGACAATTTTGTGTTGAACAATAACGCAAATAGACTGTGTCTGTCTCGGACCTATCGGCTGATAGTTTCCCTTGGAAATTTGATGTTCTTAAAACTAGCACATAAGCCCTCGAACTGCGTTCTCGGGCTTATATTTGTTTTAAGAACATCAAATTTCCGCGGGAAACTATCAGCCGATAGTTCCTCGACGGACACAGTCTATTTGTATAATAGTGCCCGCTGAGAGCTGAAGACAATTTTGTGATGAACAATAACGACAAATAGACTGTGTTTGTCTCGGAACTATCGGCTGATAGTTTCCCTTGGAAATTTGATGTTCTTAAAACTAGCATATAAGCCCTCGAACTTCGTTCTCGGGCTTATATTTGTTTTAAGAACATCAAATTTCCGCGGGCAACTATCAGCCGATAGTTCCTCGACGGACACAGTCTATTTGTATAATAGTTCCGAGACAAACACAGTCTATTTGTCGTTATTGTTCATCACAAAATCGTCTTCCGTTCTCAGCGGGCACTATTATACAAATAGACTGTGTCCGTCGAGGAACTATCGGCTGATAGTTGCCCGCGGAAATTTGATGTTCTTAAAACAAATATAAGCCCGAGAACGAAGTTCGAGGGCTGATATGCTAGTTTTAAGAACATCAAATTTCCAAGGGAAACTATCAGCCGATAGTTCCGAGACAAACACAGTCTATTTGTCGTTATTGTTCATCACAAAATTGTCTTCAGCTCTCAGCGGGCACTATCGCCTGATAGTTTGCCTCCGCGGACGACAACTATCACGTCACGTGATCGCTCTTGGCCAATGAGCGCGCGCCAAAATTTTGTGGTGAACTATAACGCCCGATAGTTTGCCTCCGCGGACGACAACTATCACGTCACGTGATCGGTTTTAGCCAACGAGCGCGAGCCAAAATTTTATGATGAACTATAATATACAAATAGACTGTGTCCGTCTCGGAACTATCGGCTGATAGTTGCCCGCGGAAATTTGATGTTCTTAAAACAAATATAAGCCCGAGAACGAAGTTCGAGGGCTTATATGCTAGTTTTAAGAACATCAAATTTCCAAGGGAAACTATTAGCCGATAGTTCCGAGACAAACACAGTCTATTTGTCGTTATTGTTCATCACAAAATTGTCTTCCGCTCTCAGCGGGCACTATCGCCTGATAGTTTGCATACGCGGACGACAACTATCACGTCACGTGATCGCTTTTAACCAATGAGCGCGCGCCAAAATTTTGTGGTGAACTATAACGCCTGATAGTTTCCCTCCGCGGACGACAACTATCACGTCACGTGATCGCTTTTAGCCAATGAGCGCGCACAAAAAAATCGTCGTGAACTATAATGCCTGATAGTTTGCATCAAGGCTCGTTGTATACCAAATAATACAAATTTCTGGTGAAATATTTGTCCGTATTCCATAGAAAACCATAAAATAACCACTAATTATTGTAATTTATATGTATATTTTTAAATCGCGGCTTGCGGTAAGAACATGTAGACCAGTTTAACGGTTCGTGCGCAGTTGTTCAAGTCTTTTGTTTCAACTGGCGTGTCACCAATGTCTAACATCTGGTAGCCCGCCAAATAAACAAAGGATTTGTACTGCGCATGAACCGTGGCTGTATGACGTAATTACCGTGTATAAATAAAGATCACGTATGTATATAGTCGCGTAAACATCCCGCCCATTTTGCCCTATATAAGTCTGATGGGGAAACCTCTTTTGCAATGTTTTGGCATTTTGTTTCTCATGTTTAATAATAATAACAACAATAATAATAGTAATACTTTGAGAGGAAAGCTCCACTCACAATTTGTGATTTTCAGGGACGTCCTGTATTAAAAATATATATTTCACTAATATATGGAAAACAGAAAAGATAAATGGTTGAAATAAAATAGAACAAGGATTATTATGAAATTACGTTATGTGCCAGTAAGATTTAAAAATTGATAATGTAGGTGATTGTATAACTTCAGAGTCTAATAGTGCATGGTAGGTAAATTTCTGTTGTCCCCAAATCCTACGTGCGAATGGTAAATGTAGATTGTGCTGACGGCGTGTATTATATGTATGAAAGTCATGATTCTTCTTTAATTTAAAATCCACCATGCTATTTAAGCATTTGATCGAATTTGAAGATAGTAATACAGCGAGCCGATGTTAGCGCCGTCGAAGGTACAGTGGTTTACAGTTTAATAGTTCGAGTGCATGAGATGCAGAAGAGCTTGAGGGAAAGTCGAGCATAAGTCGGGCAGCATTATTCTGAAGAAATTGAAGGTGATCCATGGGGACGGTATTATTCTTATCTCCCCAGACGATGTCGGCATAGTCAAGTAAGGGAAGGACAAGAGATTTATAGAGTTAGCCACGCATACAAGGGCAGCAAATGCGGATCAGCAAATGCGGATCCGCAAATGCTTTACGCGGCGGATGATGCCAAGACGTTGATTGACTTTCTTACCGACTCTATCCACGTGGTCTGACCAACTCATGTTCTGACCGACTGTCACTCCTAAATATTTTGCAAGAGTCAGTTCGGCCAAGAGCAGAGCCAGTGAAACCTCTCTGAAATCCTTGAGCTTGCGTGCACGGCCATAAATTACTGACGAACTTACATTTAGATGTATTCAGTGTCAAGAGATTGCTGTTAAACCATTGACACATGGACAGAAGGTCAGCGTTCAATTTATCTTTAAGTTTGTCGGGTACTATCAAAAGGCTGTGCTCATCAGCAGTGATATATGTCACGGGGGGGGGGGCACTCAGACTCAGAAGATTTTTGGGTAGGGGTGTGCCGCGGAGACCTCAAAACCCTGACCCTATCACAGACCTAAAAATGTCGTTTACCATATCCTATCCCAGACTTGAAGCAAAAAAAGATATACCCTATCCCAGACTTGAAGCAAATACTTTAAGTCTATACCCTATCCCAGATCCCGAACAGTTTTAAATTAAAATTACACTACAAAAGCCGTTGTTTTTGTTTTAATATGGTATTTTAAGCTGTAATGTGGTCGATTGAGCGCTAAGCATGGCGCCAACGACAAGTATATCAAAACCCATACCCTTTCCCAGATCAAAACCGTATAAAGGATACCCTATCCCAGACCTCGGCAGCTCAAAAACCATACCCTATCCCGCGGCATACCCGTATAGGCCATATAAGGGAGTACCCCCCTCCCCCCGGGTACATCTGTCAAGCCCCTATTATTGCTTTATCGCTTATAAGAGCCTTTTGCTAATGGGCTCCTTCCCGGTATGAAATGGGGTACGAAATTTAACCCTTAGTCTAAGATGGGTTAGGAAAATGATTTTTTAGGTCCTAGAAGGGGTAGGGTTGTCACCACTTGTGTATTGTTGCTTTTATTTCTTGTTAATACACGAGAACTACATTGATATGGAAATATCTTGAAGTTATGAATAATATTTTATATAAACAACCTCTCGTAGAGACACCGTCCGTAAGGAGACTCTACATTTGGTTCCGAGGGTTTCCCCTCATAGGAGGTTCGACTATACAGCTATTTCAAGTAATGTTGTCTGGGAGATAGGGAATAGGGCATATTATAAGCAATTATTGGACGAGGCTGAGCAAAATATGATGAATTGGCAGTCACCCCTCCCCCCCCCCCCCATCCCCCCCCCTCCCCCCCCCCTCCCCCCCCCCCCCCCGAGCTACCCTGGGCGAGCTAACTTTTCATACATTTCTTTATAAAACGAAGTCAACCGTCTAGATAGATAGATAGTTTTTATTTGGAGTCGTATACATCTGTACATAGACATTTATCCAAATAAATGTGCACTTCACTGTGCTACAGGTGTTTGGGCTCTTTCAGAATTATGAGAGTCAAGGCAGAATCGATCAGAGTTCTTTGAGGCCATTGTCTCTATACATAAAACATAAAACATTCTCTATACATAAAACCCTCCTCTCCGAGGCACTCGGTTCACAAGGTAGGGTGACCCTGGGGGGCGAGCCAACTGTTTTCTCATATAAACACTTTGGCTCGCCTAACCGGGCCAACTCGGAACACACAGAGCATGCGTAATCCAATATTACGTACCCAGACTCGCTCAAGACAAAGTTGTCTCGGGCACCCGGGACAACTTTTCTTCCATATAAACGCTCGGTAAAGTTGGCTCGGGAGGTAGGGTGACCCTCCCCCCCGAGCCAACTTTCTTTCATATAAACAGGGCCTTAGAATCATAAAGGGATGAAAAGTCATTCCTATTTTCACATAACACGAACGCTTATTCTCATATTAAAGTAACTGTGAATGAGGACCTTCCTCACAGCGGATAAAACAAAATACACACTTCTTGATTCAGTTACGAGACTGAAGGGTAAAGACTCCGATAAAATCATTGCTGAGGGCGATCCGAACATTCTTACTAAGAACCTCTTATGAGTGCATGCATTGGCGATCTCAAAAGATAACGTTGTCTTATCATGAGTCCTTTGAATAAGAAATAGACAACCAGGGTAAAGAGTCTTAAACTTTGGCTTCACTCCAAACGTAGGCTGCATTAGAAGGTCCCTAAATCCTCGGATGTACTTGATAGCGCTTGTCGTCGTGCTTTTATCACAAACACAAAGCTTGATATCGACGGTTTTGTCTTTGCAGATTTTAAACTTATTATACAATGAATGACGATTCCAGGCTGCTAACTCCAACCGGTCTTCATTCGTTGTTGAGCGCTTCAGGGCGATTTGGAAGACTTCATCTTCTGTTATTCCAGGCGCAGACTGTACATGTAGGTCAAAGAAGACAAGCACATACGGTCCAGCCTGACGCTCCATCACGTTATGAAATGAATTACCTACTAACCGACCGCATCTACCATAACCGAGTGCGATATCGACTCGTCGGTATTTTCTCCGAGTTTGACCTGTAGATAAGAAAGTAAGGGAAAGCCAGTCAGCAACCAAGAGGCTTTGTGATCTTATCTCCTGCTGTCCTAAAATGCCATGCATGCACTGCCAGCTCATTTTCCTCTTAATTATATTCAGTTTCATATCACTGATGTTTTCCTGCAATTTGATTGGTTGAAAGCAGCAGTGATTTCAGGCTTAATAATATACATTAACATTAACATTATTTTTTAATTCTGATTGGCTAAGAGCAGGGCAGTTCAAGTGTAATTCAGTGCAATTACAAACAAGATTTTCAATCCTTATTATTTAATGTCTATGAATGATTAATAAGTATCATACGTTTTCTCGTTCAATTTGGGCCAGATAAATTCTCACTCGTATGTCTTTAAAATATCTCAAAAACATACTCATGCGAATTAATCCCAAATTGAACTCGAAATCGTATGATTACCTGTACAAATCACATAATTTTGTGTCTGTAATTGCATCCTTTGTTGAACCAATCAAAAAGCAGTATTTAAGAAGCCATTTCACAGCGGTAGAGATTGCGCGATCGCTCGCGCACGCCCCTAAATTTCAATTTCCGTCTTCTTCAAAGCACTACCTGCTTGACTTTTCTAGTTTGTTGTTGTAAAAAGACAAATTTACGAACGGTTATCTATTTATTTTAATTTTTTATATTTATTAATTTATACACAACTACAATACAATACAAAAATAAATAAAAATAGGACAAGAGCATCTTACATACATGTACAGTGATTATAAGATATGATACATCATGCAGTGGACACCATTTGTTTTCAAAGGCTTCTATATTTTTTTTGATATTGCAAAAAAAAAATCTAATTTGCTTTCTCACACAAGAGGATCAAGAAAATGTCGAAAGTATACAAATTTCCTTTTAGAAAGGATTTGTACATTGTAAATTTAGCTACTATCAAAGCATGATTTTACAAGTTAATGTGCTTAAAGTCAATAAAGTGCCACTACGACGAAAATTTACCATTTCGATTTGCCACTTTTTCAGTTCAATAGGTCAATCAGTGTTAGAAACATCCGAAATAGTAAAACATATTCTCAAATGGGCAAGTTAAACCACCAAATGTTAGGAGAATCCTGTCCGCCATTCACTGGAAGCCGTTCTCATTATTCAGCGGAAGTGATGTCATACACTTAACACGACAACCACGTCGCGCGAAATAGTGTACATAAAAAAGTAGCCAACCTCGCAAAGATAAATATAACTTTGTTCTTGTGTACGTGAAGACGTTTTTAGTAGAAATATGCCTCCAAGGTGCTGTGTTTTGCAGGCGAGCGTTAAGTGTATGACATCACTTCCGCTTTAGATTCAATATTCGGAGTTCAAAAATTAAGACTTCCTGTCGTCGTATCGAAAAACGATTTGAACTGGTAATAATATATTAACTCTACTTTATGAATATGCAAAAACATCGACATGTCAAAATTTGATCGTAGTGGCACTTTAAAGTGCCCCTACGACTCCTGCCTACGATCAAATTTTGACATATCAATTTTTTCTCATATTCGTAAAGTATAGTGGCTATATTATTACCAGTTCAAACCGTTTTTCGATACGACGACGGGAAGTCTTATTTTTTGGACTCCGAATCTTGAATTTTACGTCCGCATTACGCGAACCCGTGCCTGTGGGCGAGGAACGCCTGGTCACTTTTTTAGCGTACGTGACGTCATACACTTAAGGTTATCATATACCTTCAGGGTACTGTTCCGGATAAAATTAAGTAGCGTCTCGAATATTCGTCGTATTTAGATAAATTATACCTCATTTTAAAGCTTATAAAATTGGCTACAACAATATACCTAAGGTTTGTAATTTTGATAACAGTGCGATTTTAAATAAACTTCTTTTCCGAACAAGCGAGTTGGTTTCCAAGAGCTCCAACTCCACGGCAATTTAATGAATTTAAGATCTGTTTGCTTTTCTGGACTCCCACAGACCTTGTTTACGAAACTGTGTCGGCGATTGTGGAAATTCGAAGCCGTTCTGAAGATATTTTGGTCTTCGTGAAACTGCTAACGCGAATCCAAGTATAGATGCGGGAATCGCTCTCATTCCTCTCTTTTAAAAATTAAAAAAATCGCCGATACGGGTTTTTTAGCTGATATAAATTGCGAACAATCTGTGAAAATTTGAAGTAATTCGCACAAATTCGCGTCGAGTTGGAGCTTTTTTCAAACTATGTTTAGAACGAAAATAGAAAGTCAAGAAAACGCTCTGAAATTAGCCGGCCGGCGAGACTGATTCTTTCAACCAGTGACTGGGAAATGTCACAGTCAAAACTTCCCACAACAACACGTGTGGCTACTTTTCCCATACAAACATTCACGCGAACTAACATATGTAGTAAGAAAGTGTACCATTTACCCGCTTTGAAAAGCAAACAAAACGTTTTGAATAGTTTGTGCATTGTACAGGACTGTAGCAATTTAACGAACAACAAAGCTGGCATTTCGCTACACGAATAATTCAAGCCTTTTATAGTTGAGTACCAAGAATACGGTTTGTAATTCTCTTCAAGCCTCATGCAAGGATGGTTTGTGTACGTTTTGAGGACAGAAGCTTCTCCATAATTGTTTGTATCACATGGAATAGCCGGTAAGACTGTACTAGTATAGATTGACCGAAAAATAAGCGGCTACGTTTGCTGAGAACATACATGTAGTTTATCATAAAGAACTCATATTGCTGTTTCCTATAAACAGATAAACCTATCGATGTAGTATGCCTTTTAATTTACTGCTAATTTTATTTTCAAGACAATAAACCACAGAAGAAACCACCAATATTGTTTCATGAAGTACCTTGTTTCAGTTGTTTGTGTGTCAAACAGAAACGGGGGGCGCGAAGTTTGGTTCTGTGATAGCCACTGTAAAAGCTGCAGATCAGTCAGGAGAGCGATTTAATTTTATAGCAATTACATTGTATTTTAGAATGTAGATTCGCCGGAAAATCTATTGCCGGGACACAGATATAAATTATCGATCTCTCATTTACGAACTAGCAATTATCCGGGTTTCACTATAAACACGAACAAACTTAGGACTTATAAACTGCTGATCATTACCTTAGTGATTTCTCCGCTGAATTCTCACTGTAGCCCGGATCCAGTAACAGCACAACCTGAAAGCCGAACCAGGGAAAATACCCTGGGGAAAAATTACCCCCAAAAGATAAGAAACCTCTGCTAGCTAGCACTACTTACTGGCAGGCCACTTCCCAAGCGATTTTAGCGACTATTCATTCGTCCAGCTCAGTTTCAACTCGGTCGCCAGCGGCTCTATTTCCCCCTAAATCATCAACATCCGGCAATAAATTTAAACAGTAAGACACATTACTATGTTCTGAAGAATCTGATGCAGATTTTAGGTCGTTATTTACTAAACCACAGCAAAATTCGCAGTGTGAGTTTGTCGACAACATAAGAAGAAATGTATGGGTTCGAAGCAACTTGAGAACGATGCGTTAAGTGTATGACGTCACATACGCTAAAAAATGACTAGGCATTCCTCGCCCACGGGAACGGGTTCGAGTAATGGCGGACGTGATTTTGACCGTAAACTCTCTTTAAAATGTGTGGTCTAATTGGCCCCATTCAAATTTTTTTCACTGATTTGGATATTTCTGCCACTGTTTGTTCTTATGGAATACAAAAAAGTGGCAAAAGAAATGGTCAAATTTCGTCGTAGTGGCACTTTAAGCTGGTCAATAATACCGTATGAGAATTTGTGCTGGTTCAAGTTCAATACGTTGAGCAGTATTTTTTTAAAGGATTTCCAAAACCTCACTGCATTTGCACAATTAACCAAAAATATGTCTCTCAGCATCACAGAAGGGACAGAGGTTAGTATCAATTATATTTGCTTTGTAAAGAGTGTCATTTGTTGCTATGATATTATGATATATATCTTAAATTGAAATATGCACAATTTTATTTCTTTTGTAATTTTATAAGGAATGGAGTAAATCTTTTTTAACTTTTTAAAATTAATACCATAGCTTTTAATTTTGTTCTCGTCTGTAGGTGTTACGAATTGCTGTTCGACTAATTTCTTGCGTATTGTTTTTACTTTCATTTTGCTAAAATTGCAATACCAATCAGGATAAACGACTTTACCTAGGTATGCTTAATCCTTTTAACATATGACTTAACTGCATTTATCATCCCAAGAAATTGGATAAAATTTGTTTTTATACCAAACTTTATTTTGAAATTCTCTAAAGAAAGAAATACGCTATTGGTCTCATAGAGATCCTTAATACTAAGTACTCCTTTGGAAAACCACTCCTTGTAAAAACAGTTTTATTTCCTGGCTTTATATCACAATTGTTCCATATTATTTCGTCTTGTATCTCTGCTACTAAATGTTGTTTTTCCCAATTAAGCTTTAACCCACGCCAACAGCGTAAGATTTGTCTATAAAAGCTTGGAAGGTATCCCAAATTTAATTGCTTTAACTCGTATTTACATTTTAAAAATAATGTTCCCCCATATCCATTTAGCTGTTGTAGTGGAATTATTTTCCAATTAGCTGAGGCAGACTCCGTAAGTCTTCTAATCCAATAGATTTTTAGCGCTTTTTCCATATCCGAAAATTTTACCATGTCTAACCCGCCCTTTTCTTTACATCCAATTGCGTTGCCTTATTTAATTTTGGAGGCTTGTTTTCCATATAAATTTGTACGTAATGTCATCTACTAACCTTGCGAAGTTCTCTGGCAAGGTTAAGACTGACGCGTTATATATTAACTTAGACAGGCCTAAAGTTTTAACTATATTTATGCGTCCATGTAACGTTAGGTTTCGTTTTTCCCAAATCGAGAGACATTTTTTTCATATTTTCCAGCTTATCAAACTTTTTTATAGCGTCTGTGTCATATGAAAAATATATCCTTATCCCCTTGAGAGGCTCGCTTACGTATACTGGACATAGTAAAAATAATTTAAATTACAAATACGTTGGTGCCACACTCTATTGCAAAACTTTAACATTTTTAGCACTGAACAATGTATACACATACCTTCATAGTCGAAAAATAAAAGACAAAATTCTTGCACACCTAAATTTAGTCCTATACTGACCAAACGACAGGCATCTTAATCTCAGACAAAAAAAATCAGATGGAAAAAGAGAGCGTATCACTTAATGTTTTAGTCAAACGTTTAACTTGGGATTTGAGATCGTCATTCTTATTTCTTTACGAGGTAACCCGGAAGATTGTCTACATTGTAACTCATCTCACCAATGATTAAAGACATTCCCTTCAACCTGCACTGACCAGGTGGATTTTTGTCCCTCGCTACCTTCCAGGCTTCTCGAAGTATTTTTCGCTTCTTTGCTGATACTTGTGATAAGTCTTCATCCAGGAAACATTCTTTAAACCTTAAAGTGCTTCTCAGCTTGCTCTTGTTGGCCCAAAGGTGATTTCGATCCTGCCTGCTGACAAAACGGGCCAGTATCGGTCTGTGTCGAGGACGGGACGGGTTCTCTCCCCCGCTTTGTTTTGCCCTTTTTCTCCCTGTGCGGTGGGCTGCGTGTAGCCAAACTTCGCTCCGTTCACCGCCAACAGCTTCCACCAGATCTTTTACTATCTCTGTACAATCTTCATCTTCTTCTTCTGGGACATTATAAAACCTGATATTTTCACGTCTCGAATAGTCTTCGAATTTAGTTATTCGAGCTTCGCTTTCGGCTAAATTGTTCTTGAGACCTTCGTTTTCTTTTACAGTCGCTTCAAGTTCGGTTCGATCTCATCTTCAGGTTCTCCTCTTTCAACAAGTCTATTTCACACCAAGATGTTTCTAAGGACCCAGCCAAGATGGACCCTGAAAATACACAGATCAACCTCTCCGTAGATGGAACACACCTTGATCAAGTCCCATGTGTAAAACTCTTAGGACTAGAGATTGACCAGGATTTAACTTTCTCTGAACACATTGATAAACTATGCAAAAAACTTGCACAGCGCATTGGCATTTTAAATAGGATTAAGTCTTGTATTCCAGTACTTAAAACAGAGAATGTTATACTATACCTCAGTAATTAAGCCAGTAATAACCTATGCCAGTATAGTATGGTCCAGCTGCAGTAATAAAGATAATCTAGCTAGGGTGCTGAGGCTGCAAAAAAGGGCTGTGAGAATTATTTTAGACGCCAAACCTCAGTCACCATCAGTTCCGCTGTTTAACAACTTAAACTGGCTACCATTTTACGAAGAAGTCAAAGTAGCCAAATGTACACTTGCCTTTAAGCGGCTGCAAGGAGTTACAGCTGCTTATATTTCTGAACTTTTAAAGCCAAATAGTGAGGTTCATTCTAGACGTACCAGATATGCAAACACAAACTTTATTTGTCCTTCTTTTATACGTAAGACAGAAGGTGGAAGAACTTTTTCAGTCAGTACAACCAAGCTATGGAACAGTCTGCCTTTGAACTTGAGAAAGCTGCCAAATGTCTACTCATTCAAGAAATGTTATCAGAAATACTTACTGAATGAGCAGCTTTCTCTAAATCATTTTAGACCTTAACATATTATATTTTGTCGTTCTTTTAAAATGTGTTATTTTATACAATATCTCAGATTTTAGAATTTACATTAGAACTTTAGCATTTTTATTTTTACATTTCTCTGGGTGGGGAGGTGGAGACTAGGGGGCTTAGCTTATTTACTTTTTTTGCGAGGGTGGGGAGTGATGGGTGGCGGGGGGGGGGGGGGGGGTGGTGACTTAGGTGTTTACATCGTATCTGCTATAGTTAGCTTATATATTTATTAAATAGATCATATGAATAGCTTTATTAGTATTAAGCATTTTATATAAACTGTATTGTATTATTGTAATGAGGGCTACAGGTTTCTTAGTGTTGTACGGCTATTATGTATTACCCTCTTTAAATAAAGACGTTATTATTTAATATCCTCCTTCAACTCATTTATGCTGAATGAAAACTCTTGTCTTAAACCACTGATCTCTTGTTCATGTAGGTTTCTTGAGGTTTCCAATTTGCTCTTGCAGGTTGCTTTCCATATTCGCTTATCAACTACTCCTTCACTATTCCCTTCAGATATCCTAGGTCTCTTCTTGTCCGTCTTACTTTTATCCCTATTGCTGTTTTTTTTTTCTGTTTTAAACTGAAACTACTGTTTATCGGTTATCTATGCTTTTAAAAATGGGACAATACATTAAGACTGGCATATATATACATCCAGATTGCTAAATATACAACAAAATTGCTATACACATACATCAATATTGCTATATATACATCAATATTGGTGTAGATACATCTATATATATATATATATATAAATGTACTTAATATATATCTAAATGTACTTAATATATATCTATATATTTATTTATTATATATACAAGATGATTGGTATATATACAACAAGATTCGTATATGGCAAGATTCGTGTGTATATACAACAAGATTCGTGTACATACATCAAGAGTCGCGTAGGTAAATGTATATCAAGATTTGGGTTGAGCTTCTGTCTCGACCGCGGATCGGCATGGAGCCTCGAATATAAACCTGAACGAGGATGGTAACAAACTGGTCAATAGTCATGAAATCTTCCAGGACTGTTGGGATGTTGTTCCTCTTTAACGCTGATTTAAAAAATATGCGCTCATTTTGAGTTACAGGCATTTTCTAGTTTTCCACCTCGCCATGTATTATGTAACCGATTACAAAGCATTTGGGGGGGGGGGGAGTCTTGGGTGGAGACCTGACGAACGTACACAAGCTCGAATTCTTCTATAAATACCGATTTTAAACTAAGAAACGATCATAATGTCCAGAATCTATAACAGACGCACTGGCAGCACATAAACAAGAAACTTGAATTTAGCTTCGCAAAAATAAGATCGAAATATTTAAGAAAGGGCAGCAATGATGAGTAAAATATTTGTTTGCCTTTCACTTTAAATTAGACTTTGGACTCGGCAAGATACCGTTGCTGATAGTGTCCAGACCATACACACCTTGCCTGTATTGCGCTTGAATGGCGTTATTCAATGTACCCAGGGCGTACTCAGCCAGCCACTGATGCTTAGCTGAATTATCAGGAAACGTCTGCTCCTTGCTATCACACTGGCACTTCGCGAGAGGCATGATGGGTACATCAGCGCAGGTTCGATTGGCTGGTAACAATGACAGTAAACCCGCCTTGTTATAGTCTCGAGTGGAGTCCTTCTGTCGATCGTGTAGAGCCATTAGGGCCTTGTGCAAATCGATAGTTGTGAACAGGCGATGTTGGTTCTTCACCAAGGCCGACACTGTCATTTTACCAAGAATATGAGCTACTCGATGTGGGAGAATCATGAAGAACAAAGGATGAAACAGTTCGTATTCGCCTTCAACTGTACCAGCGTATGGGGTTCTTGTATGACCGTGGTCGGAGATTAAGATTGTTAGAGTGTTAGGATCCCTTGACATTATTCTAATAAACTCGGCAAGGCTCTCATCGACATTTCTTACTCTTGTACCCCAGGCAGTGTGACCCGTATTAATATGCTGATAGCTGAGAATAGGAGCGGCTTTCTTGTTTGCTTGTACAGCCCTGTGAACAGCCGTGATGTACTTCAGGAAGTAGCTGCTAAAGAACCTTCCATTCAAACAGACTTTGCCTGGTCTATCGTAGTGGTTAGGGTAGCCGTACTTCTCGATGACAGGGCAGGAGAAATGAGTTAAACCAAATTTATCGATGTGGTACTTGCTCACTGAAGACTGAAACTGCTTCCATCTAAAAAAAATGGAGAAAGGAAATAAAAGGAAAACTAATTATTTCGCTCTTACGAAGGGCTAAGACTCGAAACGTCAGCTGCTACTCGCTGACTCACGGCGGTTAGCATACCTTAATCAACTTGTAGTTGATTATACCAGTGTTTATCTTCCCTGTCGATGCAGACCTACACTAGTTTTTACAGTAACTAGTTATCCGTTGTATGACTTTTAGTTGATTGTACCAGTGTTTATCTTCCCTGTCGATGCAGACCTACACTAGTTTTTACAGTAACTAGTTATCCGTTGTATGACTTTTAGTTGATTGTACCAGTGTTTATCTTCCCTGTCGATGCAGACCTACACTAGTTTTTACAGTAACTAGTTATCCGTTGTATGACTTTTAGTTGATTATACCAGTGTTTATCTTCCCTGTCGATGCAGACCTACACTAGTTTTTACAGTAACTAGTTATCCGTTGTATGACTTTTAGTTGATTATACCAGTGTTTATCTTCCCTATGCAGATCTATACACTAGCTTTTACAGTAACTAGTTATCCGTTGTATGACTTTTAGTTGATTGTACCAGTGTTTATATTCCCTGTCGATGCAGACCTACACTAGTTTTTACAGTAACTAGTTATCCGTTGTATGACTTTTAGTTGATTGTACCAGTGTTTATCTTCCCTGTCGATGCAGACCTACACTAGTTTTTACAGTAACTAGTTATCCGTTGTATGACTTTTAGTTGATTGTACCAGTGTTTATCTTCCCTGTCGATGCAGACCTACACTAGTTTTTACAGTAACTAGTTATCCGTTGTATGACCTTTAGTTGATTGTACCAGTGTTTATCTTCCCTGTCGATGCAGACCTACACTAGTTTTTACAGTAACTAGTTATCCGTTGTATGACCTTTAGTTGATTATACCAGTGTTTATCTTCCCTATGCAGATCTATACACTAGCTTTTACAGTAACTAGTTATCCGTTGTATGACCTTTAGTTGATTATACCAGTGCTTATCTTCCCTATGCAGATCTATACACTAGTTTTTACAGTAACTAGTTATCCGTTGTATGACTTTTAGTTGATTATACCAGTAAACATCTTCCCTATACAGATCTATACACTAGCTTTTACAGTAACTAGTTATCCGTTGTATGACCTTTAGTTGATTGTACCAGTGTTTATCTTCCCTGTCGATGCAGACCTACACTAGTTTTTACAGTAACTAGTTATCCGTTGTATGACTTTTAGTTGATTATACCAGTGTTTATCTTCCCTATGCAGATCTATACACTAGCTTTTACAGTAACTAGTTATCCGTTGTATGACCTTTAGTTGATTGTACCAGTGTTTATCTTCCCTGTCGATGCAGACCTACACTAGCTTTTACAGTAACTAGTTATCCGTTGTATGACCTTTAGTTGATTGTACCAGTGTTTATCTTCCCTGTCGATGCAGACCTACACTAGCTTTTACAGTAACTAGTTATCCGTTGTATGACCTTTAGTTGATTGTACCAGTGTTTATCTTCCCTGTCGATGCAGACCTACACTAGCTTTTACAGTAACTAGTTATCCGTTGTATGACCTGTAGTTGATTGTACCAGTGTTTATCTTCCCTGTCGATGCAGACCTACACTAGTTTTTACAGTAACTAGTTATCCGTTGTATGACTTTTAGTTGATTGTACCAGTGTTTATCTTCCCTGTCGATGCAGACCTACACTAGTTTTTGCAGTAACTAGTTATCCGTTGTATGACTTTTAGTTGATTATACCAGTGTTTATCTTCCCTGTCGATGCAGACCTACACTAGTTTTTACAGTAACTAGTTATCCGTTGTATGACCTTTAGTTGATTGTACCAGTGTTTATCTTCCCTGTCGATGCAGACCTACACTAGTTTTTACAGTAACTAGTTATCCGTTGTATGACCTTTAGTTGATTATACCAGTGTTTATCTTCCCTGTCGATGCAGACCTACACTAGTTTTTACAGTAACTAGTTATCCGTTGTATGACTTTTAGTTGATTGTACCAGTGTTTATCTTCCCTGTCGATGCAGACCTACACTAGTTTTTACAGTAACTAGTTATCCGTTGTATGACCTTTAGTTGATTATACCAGTGTTTATCTTCCCTGTCGATGCAGACCTACACTAGCTTTTACAGTAACTAGTTATCCGTTGTATGACTTTTAGTTGATTGTACCAGTGTTTATCTGTCGATGCAGACCTACACTAGTTTTTACAGTAACTAGTTATCCGTTGTTATGACTTTTAGTTGATTATACCAGTGTTTATCTTCCTGTCGATGGCAGACCTACACTAGTTTTTACAGTAACTAGTTATCCGTTGTATGACTTTTAGTTGATTATACCAGTGTTTATCTTCCCTGTCGATGCAGACCTACACTAGTTTTTTACAGTAACTAGTTATCCGTTGTATGACCTTTAGTTGATTATATCCAGTGTTTATCTTCCCTGTCGATGCAGACCTACACTAGTTTTTACAGTAACTAGTTATCCGTTGTATGACTTTTAGTTGATTATACCAGTGTTTATCTTCCCTGTCGATGCAGACCTACACTAGTTTTTACAGTAAACTAGTTATCCGTTGTATGACTTTTAGTTGATTATACCAGTGTTTATCTTCCCTGTCGATGCAGACCTACACTAGTTTTTACAGTAACTAGTTATCCGTTGTATGACTTTTAGTTGATTATACCAGTGTTTATCTTCCCTGTCCGATGCAGACCTACACTAGCTTTTACAGTAACTAGTTATCCGTTGTATGACTTTTAGTTGATTATACCAGTGTTTATATTCCCTGTCGATGCAGACCTACACTAGTTTTTACAGTAACTAGTTATCCGTTGTATGACTTTTAGTTGATTATACCAGTGTTTATCTTCCTGTCGATGCAGAACCTACACTAGTTTGTACAGTAACTAGTTATCCGTTGTATGACTTTTAGTTGATTGTACCAGTGTTTATCTTCCCTATGCAGATCTATACACTAGTTTTTACAGTAACTAGTTATCCGTTGTATGACCTTTAGTTGATTATACCAGTGTTTATCTTCCCTGTCGATGCAGACCTACACTAGCTTTTACAGTAACTAGTTATCCGTTGTATGACTTTTAGTTGATTATACCAGTGTTTATCTTCCCTGTCGATGCAGACCTACACTAGCTTTTACAGTAACTAGTTATCCGTTGTATGACTTTTAGTTGATTATACCAGTGTTTATCTTCCCTGTCGATGCAGACCTACACTAGTTTTTACAGTAACTAGTTATCCGTTGTATGACTTTTAGTTGATTGTACCAGTGTTTATCTTCCCTGTCGATGCAGACCTACACTAGTTTTTACAGTAACTAGTTATCCGTTGTATGACCTTTAGTTGATTATATCAGGTGTTTATCTTCCTGTCGATGCAGACCTACACTAGTTTTTACAGTAACTAGTTATCCGTTGTATGACTTTTAGTTGATTATACCAGTGTTTATCTTCCCTGTCGATGCAGACCTACACTAGTTTTTACAGTAACTAGTTATCCGTTGTATGACTTTTAGTTGATTATACCAGTGTTTATCTTCCCTGTCGATGCAGACCTACACTAGTTTTTACAGTAACTAGTTATCCGTTGTATGACTTTTAGTTGATTGTACCAGTGTTTATCTTCCCTGTCGATGCAGACCTACACTAGTTTTTACAGTAACTAGTTATCCGTTGTATGACTTTTAGTTGATTGTACCAGTGTTTATCTTCCCTGTCGATGCAGACCTACACTAGTTTTTACAGTAACTAGTTATCCGTTGTATGACTTTTAGTTGATTGTACCAGTGTTTCTCTTCCTGTCGATGCAGACCTACACTGTTTTTTACAGTAACTAGTTATCCGTTGTATGACTTTTAGTTGATTGTACCAGTGTTTTCTCTTCCCTGTCGATGCAGACCTACACTAGTTTTTACAGTAACTAGTTATCCGTTGTATGACTTTTAGTTGATTGTACCAGTGTTTATCTTCCCTGTCGATGCAGACCTACACTAGTTTTTACAGTAACTAGTTATCCGTTGTATGACTTTTAGTTGATTGTACCAGTGTTTATCTTCCCTGTCGATGCAGACCTACACTAGTTTTTACAGTAACTAGTTATCCGTTGTATGACTTTTAGTTGATTGTACCAGTGTTTTATCTTCCCTGTCGATGCAGACCTACACTAGTTTTTACATTAACTAGTTATCCGTTGTATGACTTTTAGTTGATTATACCAGTGTTTATCTTCCCTGTCGATGCAGACCTACACTAGTTTTTACAGTAACTAGTTATCCGTTGTATGACTTTTAGTTGATTATACCAGTGTTTATCTTCCCTATGCAGATCTACACTAGCTTTTACAGTAACTAGTTATCCGTTGTATGACCTTTTAGTTGATTGTACCAGTGTTTATCTTCCCTGTCGATGCAGACCTACACTATAGTTTTTACAGTAACTAGTTATCCGTTGTATGACTTTTAGTTTGATTGTACCAGTGTTTATCTTCCCTGTCAATGCAGACCTACACTAGTTTTTACAGTAACTAATTATCCGTTGTATGACTTTTAGTTGATTATACCAGTGTTTATCTTCCCTATGCAGATCTACACTAGATTTTACAGTAACTAGTTATCCGTTGCATGACCTTTAGTTGATTATACCAGTGTTTATCTTCCCTGTCGATGCAGACCTACACTAGTTTTTACAGTAACTAATTATCCGTTGTATGACTGTTAGTTGATTGTACCAGTGTTTATCTTCCATGCCAATGCAGACCTACACTAGCTAGTTTTTTTACAGGAACTAGTTATCCGTTGTTATTTCTCTCGGTGACTGTAGTTGTTTGAAAGATTTGAAAAGAAAACTTGAAACAGAGAACTCAGGTAAGCCCTCCTGTAATTTGCGTTGGAAGTATTGATCCTAGAAATTTAGGATGGTATGTGCATGTATTAATCGTATGTCATTAAAGCCTGGGAACCTCGATTGAAAATCCTTTTTTTTTTATATATTCTCTGCAGATGTCTACATCTGTAGCTGTGTTCTACAAATTGTGCACTAGATACCAAGTATTATGTCTTTAACACTAATTTGAGTTTCCTGCACACCGCCATCTTGGATTCTATCATGACGTCACACGGTTGCCTCTATTCAGTTACACAACAAAAGAGCTATTGTTCTATTGACAATAGGGGCAACACTGTGACGTTATAAAATCCAAGATGGCGGCGCAAATTATAGAAGCAGCCTACTCTCAGTCTACTCTAGATCTTCCAGAGCCAATCAGCAAGTGGTCCTTTCATAGCAAATCACAACCTTTTCTGTTGCTTTCCAAATTTGATAATATGGTAGTTGATTGTTAAATTTGTTTTAGCAACTTTAAACCCAGTCACGGTTCATCCTCTCAATGTTAACGAGATAAAAGTTGTTACCTTCTCGTAAGGGAGCTTGCACTTCGTGGTATATCCTTCCTGTATTCCAGGTTACTCAACATAATCCCCCATTCATCAAACCAACACAGATCTTCCTGGAACATCGTCTGATACCCTAGTTCCTGGTATTGTTTGTACAGAACCTCAATGCCAAGGGGCTGGAGGCTCTGCTCAGCTTGGCTAGTGAATGTTTCGTTACCTGAAAGTATAAAGTAGATCCAATAGTGCGTTAATTAATAAACAAGGACCTGCACTAGAAAATGGCTTCAACCAGGTTGAAGAGGGTTGGGAGCTGCTGGGCGAGTGATTTTCAAGTTTTTCTTTGTTCTCCCAACATATCCCGCGTGTTTATAACAGAGAACAGAGACACGGAAAGCGTGTTATATTGCTTTTATAAAATAACGACAATGGCAACAACAAATTTTAAAGGAGATAATGCACGCGCTCTGAGTTCCATGTCTTTAGCCTCTTAGTATATACACATGCCTTTTAACCAATGAGTGAGCGTATCATTTGGGTTATATATAATTATTATATCTCTATATAAGTAACATAATTATTACTTCGGTAGGAATCGTAGGATTCCTACGGTGACGTCATATTCCTACAACCATAGTACCTAACCCTGACCCCAAACCTAACCCTAACCATAATACCTAACCCTGACCCCAAACCTAACCCTAACCATAATACCTAACCCTGACCCCAAACCTAACCCTAACCATAATACCTAACCTGACCCCAAACCTAACCCTCCACCAGGGTTTACATTCCTACCGATTCCTACCGATAGAATAACCTCTTATTATTATCATCATTATTATTATTATCATTATTGTTTAGCCATAGCACTATCATATTCGATGCAAGGAATATTCAACTCCTTTTGTACCTCTTACTAATCCAGAAAAAAGTGGTCTAATATTATCAAACGTGTGTTGACTAATGGATTGAAAGAGTTCAAAGTCCAAGACGGTAGCGTGACTAGATGAGCTGTAAATCACATCACGCAAGGCTGACAGGGACTGACGCATGACACGGTAGAAATGAGGCCTTGCGATGGAATCCAGAACGACGATGTTCACGTTGATCCTCTTTTGTGGATTCCATTTGCTGTTTAACCTGCATAACGAAAGGCGTACAGGTTACAAAGCATCCGCATTATCTTAAAACTTAAAACCAGATTTCTCAGCAACTCGAAGACAGTTTGAGATATAAACCTCTTACTAAACTTGCTTGTTTGGTCCGTACCGTAAGGTATGGACCGACTAGATTTTGTCCTGCTTTATCTGCCAAGCGCGATGCGCGCGGGAGCTACATTCAGTGGTTTAAACAGGCACTGATAACATGCTCCTGCTCGCCAGCAGACCTCGTCAGTAAACCACTCTAGTGACCAACGATTCGAAACTAATGCAGAATCTGACTAAACGAATTTGAGGGTTATTTTATCAAATTCGAATGATAAACGGTAAAAATCCGTGATTTTTTGGTGTAAGAATGCTCACTTACGGTAAAATCTCGGTTCCACTTGTGACAATGGCCACGAAAGAGCATCTGGCGGGCATGATAGCGATTCTCATAGCGAAGACTTCAGGCAAAGGGAATTAGAGTTTACATACAATGTACGGTGTAGTGCATTGAAGTGAAATGCTACATTTAGGAACTTCCGGTTCTGTGTGTTCCACTTGTGACGTCACATATCCAAGATGGCGAATTTTTTTGGATCTATGTTTTGGATCTATTCCGTGCTCATTTCGACACCAAATTTATGTGTTGGGGTTATCAAACACATGAACTTCATGAATATGTAAAAAAAGAAATGACCAATTTAGTGGTTTACATGCCCCTTTAAGGCTGAACCTTAACGAATACGAGGAACAGTATGATCCGAGGTGTTAAAAGTTGCGATTGGGTTCTTTGATTTCTCTCCTTGGGCTAAATACTGAGCAACAATGAATAGTATGACCCAAGGTGTTAAACGTTGCGGTTGGGTTCTCTCTGATTTCTCTCCTTGGGCTAAATATTGAGCAACAATGAATAGTATGACCCAAGGTGTTAAACGTTGCGGTTGGGTTCAATGATTTCTCTCCTTGGGCTAAATATTGAGTAACAATGAATAGTATGACCCAAGGTGTTAAACGTTGCGGTTGGGTTCAATGATTTCTCTCCTTGGGCTAAATATTGAGTAACAATGAATAGTATGACCCAAGGTGTTAAACGTTGCGGTTGGGTTCTTTGATTTCTCTCCTTGGGCTAAATATTGAGTAACAATGAATAGTATGACCCGAGGTGTTAAAAGTTGCGGTTGGGTTCTCTCTGATTTCTCTCCTTGGGCTAAATATTGAGTAACAATGAAGCAAAAATAGAGACATAAACAGAGGGACGTTACCTTATCCGCGGTGGAAATACCAGAGCCTGCAATAGCAACTCGCACTTTAGGAAGCAGAAATCATATCCTTCGCTTCTTGTCCTTTTCACAAACTGTAGCACCTTTCCCGTGGACAAGCGATCAACTCGTATCCAATTGACGACGCCCAGAGAAGAGTTTACAACCCCAAGGTACACTGGGTAGTATCCACATACAGTCCTGTTGCATACAGTCCTGTTTGCCTTCAACTTTCGGTGGCTTAAAGGTACAAATCTCCTCGTATTCGAACTCATCACATTTCCTTTCATCGAGTTCATCGTTAGGTTTGTCGTAATACTTGTTGGCTTCCTCACAAGCAGCTACGGTTGGCCTGAAAATGTAATAAATTGTACTTCACACCATTTCTTACGTTACAACGAGTGAACAGCGAGTTGAGTTTCTACGCCGAGTCATTTTCCCAATTTCACCTCAAACTCTCAACAATTATCTATTTCAGTTTTCCATTTAATCTATCCAAATACTCTTTAGTTGCTCAGGCACGTGTGTGTCTCATTTGATATACGCGCGTATCTTGGGGGAAACCGGATTGAGCCTTAATTCCGGAATCATCGGTATTCATGCAATTAGCTTTGCCGAGTATTAAACAGGAACAGGAAAAACCGGAGTGAACTCATTCTGGAATGACTCGTTCCGGTATGACATTTCGTACCGGTATCGCAATAATACAGAGCAACTAGTGGGAAGCGGAACGAACTCGTTCCGGAATGAAACTACACACCCTCTTTGGGTTTCACTTACTTGTGAGGCTTGCATGATACATTGGTTGACATGTCACGCGCATGCTTTCTTGGCAGCTTCCGCAGTCCAGTATAATGACAAATCTTTTGCTCCGGGAAATACCCATCTCTGTTATTTTTCAGAAACTGATCAGTCATAAAGTTTTCTGTCGACAAAATTCACATTCAATTCTGGTTTACACAACTCATTAGGCGGTAACTTAAACATGGCCTGACCAACTTTATATTAGACACTGAACAGCTCATGGCACTAATACACGTTCCATCAGTGTTAAGGCCAGATAAAAAAAATACTTGTTTAGCGTCCACCCGTTTCAATTTTTCCAGGTAGGGAGGGAGTTATTTTTTTTTTTTTTTTTTTCTATGTGAAGCTTATTTTGTCTTGACTAGACATTATTCACTCACCTCGTGTTCATGACCTCGTGTTGTAGAAACAAAATGGCGTCGATGTTAAAATATTTAATGCGCCGGCGCATATTTTAAGTGGTACATGTAGGGGTCTGGGTACAAGAATTGGTGTTCGCGGACGCATTTACACTTTCTAAAGTTTTTTATGAAAAATAAAAAATAAAATAAATTAGAGGTCCGGGACATTTCTCAAGTCGGGCGGGGACGCTAAACAAGCAATGTTTTTTATCTGGCCTAACTACGGGTTTTTTTTTACACGAGTTTTCCTTACCTTCCTTTTTCTTGCCGTGCCTTAATTTCTTGACGAGTTTAAATAGGAACTGGTCTGCTCTGTGTTGTTTACGTTGTTCATAGTTCAACTGTGATTTCTTCTGTATTAACTAAAAAGGACATACCAAATCTTAGCGCTCATTCCAATTCGTAGCCTGCTTTCAGGCGGTAGATGGTGTTGTTTTCGCGCAAAAAAGAACACCATCTACCGCCTGAAAGCAGGCTATCCAATTCGTTGATTGTCGTTTTGATAGAAGGAAGGAAAATCTCTTTCGCCGTTAGCCCAACAATGCCTGCAATGATCCAGCCCCCGGTCTTTTGTTTATAATAGTTAGCAGAGTTTGTTAAGGTTTTGATTTAATATTTACAGAGTCGCAAAGACTCGGATTTTCTCAACGTCATGTCTTGACTCATTTGATGGTTTTCTATGAAATACGGGTGAGCAGTTCACGAGAAAATAAATTTCGAGTGAATTTTTTGCTGTTATTACATTAGAAAACAATGAAATAACCATACTATCCTATACCAGGAGCCCATTACCAGGAGCGTCCATCTCCCATACCAGGTCTGTGAGTCAACGTATGACCGGATTGAGCTATATTTGAACAGATCTCATGGGAGTTCACGTGCCCACACTTTGGGAATCCAATCAAACCATAGTCAGGACAATGCAGCCTTAGTAAAATCACCTCAAAGAACAATAGATCATTCTTAATCTCGATAATTACGGCAAGCATATGCACGATCGCAGCAGAGTCAGAAGGCAGTTACCCGGGAAACATGTTCTAAAAATAGCTCAAACCGGTCATACGTTGACTCACGGGTATAGTATATATGGACGCTCCTGGTAATGGACTCCTGCCTATACATAACAAATTTTACGTACGAAAACCAACTAACTTTGCGGACGATATACTGTGAACTTTCTCGGAAAACAACATTTTCGAGTAGCGGATGCGTCTGCAGACTAATTATGTATTCAAAATTCTTGAATTATTTATTGGCTGATAAAGAAACCGCTCTGTATTTCATAGTAAAGCTCGGCCGGAAAAGGTTTGATAAAGGGTAAATGTTTGTCAGACTACGTAGAACCTTCCGCCACCACCACTCCCTGGTAGGCATGTCCCGATTGCGCTGGAAAAATCGCCAAAAAGTGCTCGAAATTTAGAAATAGTGCTCGAAAAAATGCTCACGGGTATTCGAAAATTAAAAAAGAATAGTACAAAAAAGAAGACAATCAATACTTAAAAGCATTATGTTTGCACTATATCATTTATTTGAGGTGATCATAAAGTTCAAGTAACAAACATTTGTCGAACGAAAGCCCTTATACAGTCAAGTAGTAGTTCTAAAGCACACATCACTTAACGGCATCACAAAACTGTCCACCTGTTATCATCCATGCATGAAAGGAATTATTAGTTAGTCTCTCTTTGACCTATTGTATCGAAGCATCACCGACGCTTCGATATAATCTTGCAGAGAGTTGTCTTGCTGGGCGTTGAAGGCGCTGGATAGTAGACTGAAAACTCGTTCAGCTGCTGCTGAGCTCGGCTGTATAAGCAGTAGCCTCTTGACGATTGCAAACCAGAATGGAAGCGTATCTCTGTGAGCGACCCACCAGCTGACTGACTAGATACGCTTAGCTGGTCTGTTGCCTCCATCTTCACAGTAATAGTATTTGACGATCAAGAACAGTTCAAGAAACAGTGCTGGCGTAAAAACATAAACAGAAAAGGGCGCCAAACGTTTACAGAAACACAAGAGTGTCACGAGCCAATGAAAATCGACTGTTCCCACGGTCAAAGGACCATAGCTCGTGCATTTCCATGACAACCAGTCAATAAGCGATTTTATAGAACTATATTATGCTCAAAAGTCAAAAAGTGCTTAAGAGTGCTGGAAACGTGAAATAGTGCTCCAAACTCGAAATAGTGCCGAAATAGTGCCCAGCGCAATCCAATTCAGTTGTTTCTATTGCGATAACCTCACCTGGTATGATTTCCGGAGGTAGCTTGGTCGCTCGTACGTTGAACTAAAGTGCACAAAAGTTGACAGGGAAACGATACCGAAAAGTAGCAGCAGGAAAAACAATCCCATCTAAACAAAAATAGAAACAGACTGTTTAAAACCAGGAGCCCATTACCAGGTCTGTGAGTCGGTCGCGGCTAGATTCCATCCACCAGAAGGTCGAATTGCAATTTTCTGGATGTTATATTTCTAGGACACAAACTAAAGCGGCGAAGGGCTAGCGCTCGAAACGTCAGCTGCTACTCGCTTTCCACGGCGGTTAGCATACCTCAATCGACTTTAGTTGATTACATACCAGTGTTTATCTTCCCCACCGACGCAGAACAACACTACAGGAACTAGTTGCCTATCGTACTTAGAAATTTAGGCGAACAAGTACGCCTTCCCTCGACTAAATAAAAAAATATCGGCTCCACGAAGACTCGAACCGAAACTCTAACCCATCTATTAACCGAAATCCTAACCGTCACTATCTCTAACGCCACGAGGGATTTGCTTTTAACAACCGCTTTTTTAGAACTTTTATACTGCATGCTGTTTGATTAGCAGGCGTTACTTCATTGGACACCAGTTCCTGCTCTCAATGAAGTATTTTAGTGCAGTGCATTTTGGGATTGCGTCCTTCTGGCGGATGGAATCTAACCCTAACCCTGTGAGTCAGCGTATGACCGGATTGAGCTATATTTAGAACAGATCTCACGGGAGTTCACGTGCCCAACACTTTGGGAATCCAATCAAACCATAGTCAGGACAATGCAGCGTTAGTAAAATCACCTCAAAGAACAATAGATCATTCTTAATCTCGATAATTACGGCAAGCATATGCACGATCGCAGCAGAGTCAGAAGGCAGTTACCATTACCCGGGAAACATGTTCTAAAAATAGCTCAAACCGGTCATACGCTGACTCATGGGTATAGTATATATGGACGCTGCTGGTAATGGGCTGCTGTTAAAACTATATACCAACCTCGTCCCCAGGGTCTTCTCAGTCAGATTAGCCGCCATCTTGGATCTGACCGAGAAGATCCTGGGGCTGAGGTTAACTACATACAACCATTTGCAGACTTTGAAGAGCATTGTAAAAATGGATCAATCCCGGTTTCTGGGAAACTACCCACCCACCCCTCCCTTGGATATGCATCGTTTATTAATGATTAACCATCGAAGGTTAGGGTGAAGTGTGGTGGAGGGGTTTGAAATTGTCAAACAAGCCAGTACAAGTGCTGTGGCCTGTGGCCAATACACTGTCATGGAAGAGAACAGAGGATTCCTACGTGTTATTTTGACCGTGTTAGGCTCGCAAGGGATTGTGGTCAAATGTACAGCCGCCATCTTTTTCGGTACGGTGGATTAGCAACCTCGTCCCCAGGGTCTTCTCCGTCAGATCCAAGAGAAGACACTGGGGACGAGGTTGGTGGATTAGAAGCATCGTGCACTGCGTGTGACGCAAGATCGGGAATCCACAACAACAGAACCTACAACAAGTGCTTGCTAGTGCAGATGGTGGTATTTTCGAATTAGCCTATTTCTTTTTTTCCGTTAAATGTGAAACGGTTGTTTATTTGCCCGTGAATCATGATTTGTTTAATTTCCGTGACTCTTGAATTGCCTTTTTTTGTGGTCGTGAAATGAGAATTGAGTAATTTACCGTTAATTGTGATTTCTGGCAAATGTGCGAGATTCGTGATTGCAATGAAAATTGAACCAAGAATAAAATTGAACCAAGCCAGGAAATTTTTTGTTATGCGTGAAACGTGAAATGGCCATTATATTATCCGGGAATCGTGAAATAGGCATTTAATATTCTGTGAAACGTGATCAGTGGCTTTTGCCTGATCTTACGTCACTCGACCCAGACCCCAAACTTAGCGGTCGTGAAACAAAATAAGCTGGACTTTAAATCACGATTTAAAAATGAGGGATTATACCGATTTAACAGTTTTTTTCTTTTTCTTTCGTACTAAATTTTCATCCAGACTTTAAAGATTAGAAATAAACGAGACTTGAAAGCTTTTGTGACCTGAACGGGGGTAGTAGCCGTGGCAAATCAAAGTGAAAACAACCTCCATCCCGAAAAAAGCAATATAAATATAAGCAAATACCCGTGAACAAAATTCCTGCAAAAAATACGCTGGATCCGAAGTGAGGACCTATATATACAGCCAAAAGATAAACGATTTAACTAGTATGAAAAGTTCGAAGACTACGGCAAAGCTGATATACAGCGCACTACGCACTACGGTTAGCCAGGCCTTCCACAAAAAGTGCTCGGACTATATTGCAGCCATAGACAGCTGTTTCGTTCTTATTGGAACTCGTCGGTATGGCATAGCAAACAGTACGGGCTTCGGTGCCACTGCACTATTGACCCGAACTGCGCTAAGGAGCATCTAGTTGTGAGCTCACAGAAAAGCTTGGTTATCGGGTCACACGTCATTACGTGTGGCAAAAAGCCAAAAACCAAGCAGATCTGAACTCAACGTGTCAGTGCTTTGGCGAGAAATATAGTTATACTTATACCCACAATCCTTTGCGCGCGAAAAACTTTAAATCCGTTATAAAATCGCGGTAGAGAAGTTTTAAATCTTAACAACAGGCAAGTACAAATGCTGTTGCCAATCCACTGTTATATAGGGAATAGATGATTTCTACGTATTATTTTGACCGTGTTAGGTTCGCAATGAATTGTGGTCTTTCTCGGTGAATTCCATTCCATGTAAAAGCGAACAGTTTGATACTCACCACCTTTCGACGGAGTCTCATGATTGGACGGACGTTTCACAGATCTGCACATGACAACACAACAGTGATTAGTTACGTCACACCAGGAGAGCAAAAAACTCTGAATTTCTAACGAGACCTGAAACGACCATGGGGACTGATCAAAGCCAGGTCCCGGCTAATTGATACAAACAAACTCAATTCACATATGGCGCCGCGTCCTGGAATCGAACCTGGGCCACAGAGGTGAGAGGCGAAGCGCTTAACCACTGCGAACATAAGCTCGTAGCGTACGCTGTACGATGATAAAGTCTAATAAAATCTATGTTTAGTAACCGGAAGCAGCTGTCTCAGCGCTGAGAAGTGTGCGAGGGCGTGAAAACAATGTCTTATGGCGGCAAAATATTTTCGCGCCATTGTTCATGATCGCGCGCTCGCGCACATCTCAGCTGCTTCAGGTTACTAAAAATAGATTTTATTAGACATTATCATCGCACAGCGTACGCTACGAGACTCCCTCTTACTCATATTTGCTCTCTTGGTCACATTTATTACTTATACAGAATAAGCATCGCGTGTTTTCTTCCCGCGAACGGCAGAAATTACCACTCGACCGCGATATTCCCGCTTGCCGTTTCTACGTCAAGGTGAATTGGTGTGAACGTGGGAATGCTTTTCCATTTTTCTTATAGATTTATTTAGTACTACGAGGAAACTTAAATAAAATCGGCTGACGTTTCCCTTTTCCCGTAAAACGTGGTACTCAGTGCGCCCTGGCGCGCGCCAATAATTCCCCTGTAGAATTCCAACACATTCTCCCCGTTGAATTAACAACTATCATTACATGGAAAACAGGCTTCAGTGAAATAATGATAATCGGCATTATTCTTATGACATTCTTAAAACCAGTCAAGGATAAAGATAAAGATTTGTCACATTCCGAACGGCGGTAGACCGGCTTTGTGTCGGTAGTCATGACGTCGGAGAGGGTTACGAGTTCGAGCCCGAGTATAGAAGCGCTCTTGAGACTGATTTCAAATGTCTCGGCCGAAGCGGATTCCACTCGGATTTTGAAACCCCTATAGAATAAAGTGACGAGGATATGAAACACTACTTAACAATTAGACTATGAGCTCGAAGTTTCTATTATACAAATAGAGTGTGTCCGTCGAGGAACTAATGGCTGATAGTTTCCCGCGGAAATTTGATGTTCTTAAAACAAATATAAGCCCGAGAACGAAGTATAACATGAACTTTGATAAGCACATTAACGAACTTTGTAAATCTGCATTCTATCATATTAGAAACATCTCTCAGGTTAGGAAGTTCCTTCGCGTAGAATCGACCAAAACGTTAGTTAATGCATTTGTTTCGAAAATTGATGGTTATAACGCGCTTCTCTATGGACTCCCGTCCTATTTATTACAAAGGCTACAATATGTACTTAATACGGCTGCGAGACTCATAACGCTATCGCGCAAGGCTGAGCATATAACTCCTTTCCTCATAGAGCTACACTGGTTCCCGGTGGAGCAGCGCATGATTTCAAAATCTTGCTCTATTGCTTTAAAATTATGAATAATACTCACCATCGTATCTATGCTCCGGTGCGTAGTCTTAGGTCATCTAATCAACCTGTTTTTCACCAGCCTTCATATAATCTTAAATATTGTGGTAATAGAGCTTTTTCTGTATCTGGACCAAAATTGTGGAATGAACTTCCCCTTGATATTAAGAACAGTCCGTTTGTCAGTATCTTTAAGTCCAGGCTCAAGACCCATCTTTTTAGGAAGGCTCTTTTCTAATTTTATTGATAACTATTTACTTTTGCGTTCTTAGAGTGCGGACGGTAGAGGCATGTGGCGGCTGTTTTAGCTGAATAGTACTGAATAGTGCCAACATTCTTCCCTTTTCTTTGTTGTGCTGTTTTGTGCTGTTTGGTTGGTGTTGTCGCATGCTTTTATTGTTTGCACTCTACTTCTACTTCAATTTTTACTTCAATTTTAGTCATAGTTTACATAGTTCATTATCTATATTCACATTTATTTATATTCGTATACATGTTTTTCGTTTCATTATATTTTAATTGTAACTAGTTTTATTGCGTATTTTTTTAATTGTAACATTGTAAAGCGCATTCAGGCTTTCTTAGGAGAATTGCGCTATATAAGAATTAAACAGTATTACTCGGGCCAGGCCTTTGGCCGGCTCGAGTCAGAAATCGCAAGTGTTTATTACTCGGGCTAGCGTAGGCTGGGCCCGAGTCAAGTTTCGCAAGTCGAGCTTTCGCGCCGTCAACCAATCACATTGCATATTCTACACGTGGCCGCCATGTCATGTGACAGGGGTCACGGCGAATTTTTTCAGCCTTGAGTAAATGATGTGAAGCGAGGACGGTCGGAGCACAGGCAGCCCAAGCTCTAATATCTAGCTAATACTGACAGCGTTTGTATGGGAATGTTAACGAGCTAGAAATACGAAAGAATTAATGAATAAAATGCCTTACCTTGCTTCCATAGTGTATTACTTACTGTCTGTGTGGTAACAGGGTTGATATGAAGCGATTTTAGCGAGTTTTCATTTCCTCTGCTCTCCTTCCTAAGAAAAAAGGAAATGAAAACTCGCTAAAATCGCTTCATATCAACCCTGTTACCACACAGACAGTAAGTAATACACTATGGAAGCAAGGTAAGGCATTTTATTCATTAATTCTTTCGTATTTCTAGCTCGTTAACATTCCCATACAAACGCTGTCAGTATTAGCTAGATATTAGAGCTTGGGCTGCCTGTGGTCGGAGGAGTGAAGGCTTATAAATGGTCCAATAAAAGTTAACAAATGCAATAATCCACGGAAACCGAAAGAAAATGCCTGTACTGCTGCATCTAAGTGCCATAGGATTGCAGTGTTGCGTTGTTGGTATTGTTGAAACGGTCTTCCTTGTCATCACGCACTGTGAGGAGGTCAAATGAGGGATTTTGATTGTTTGCAATGTTGGCTGCTTACCGCAAGTCCTCTGAGATTATACAACTGGGATGTCTTGACTAAACCAGTCAATCCAATGCGAGCTTTACTAAGACTTCAACTCAAGAGTCGCAAAAGCTGGAAGTGAACAGTGATTGACCCTTGTCTTTGAACGCGAACGGAAATCAGAACTGGTGAGGTTGAAATTGTGTTTATATACGCACACAAATCTTACTTGTACCTCTTTTTAAAATTGTATTAAGTGTAATGGTGATTGTAATTCGAACTGGAAATTACTGAATCGTCCGTAAATTGAACTGTATGTGACTTTATAGAGACCAAGAAGAAAAAGTTAAAATCGTCAAAAGAATAACAGAACTCGGAAGATAGAATTGACCACGAATTATACCCATAAACAGAACTGGATATGTCTTACAAACCGAGAATACCGTATTAAAATTGAATTAGATCTGTCAAAAGAATAGCAGGATTTGTCGTGGAAAGCCGTAACTAGAAACCGAAATGTCATAAAACTAGAACTGGAGTCTAGTACAGACCCACATTATATTGTCACACAACACTTGTAAATACATATTGTCATATAAAAGGACCTACTGGGCAGAGCCATAATTTATACTCTCCATCGTTTGCAGCCGTTTATTTTTATGTCGTCACACAATTTTTTGTTTGCCGACGATTGATACGAACGGGCTTCAAACTCCGGCTTTGTTTTCTTATTTTGCTGAACAGCACAGCAGATTTTGAAATAACCGTTCAATAAATCTATCTTAATTTATCATAAAGAAAGCTTTGATTTATACCATTGAAGAAGAAAATGCATTTAATTTTCACCACTTCGCCTTCCCTTGCCCTTTAACAATAGGAAATGGACAATCTGAAATCTACAATGTCTACCGTCTCGTTTTTCTCGGCCAATGGAAATGGAGATACCGTGGCGCACGTAATCGTGAATAAAATAAAAAAAGTCTAAAAATATATAACCCTCCCTGGACAATGAGTATGAAATATGTTGACCCTTTCTCCCCTATAACCACCCCTTTTTCAGTTCCCCATGATTTATGACCCTCCATTTTTGGGGATTCAAAAAATATGACCCTTCATCTCAACCCCCTCCCCCCTGCGACAGCCCTCATGAAACCCTGATTTAATTATCAGTAAAACTTTGTAATTAGAAGCTCCCGTAAGAGACCGTGACCACCTTTGGTGGTTTTAAAGAATTGGAAGAAGGTGGAAAATAGCATTTACAAACAGGTTTGGCTATAACACTACCGATTTCGTACAAGTGCCTTAAGATATATGAATTAAGAATTGTTTGCCATCTAGTACAACCATGTGATTGCATTCCTGCGAAAAGTCCATTGTATTAGAATGTAAATGATCATGAGCATGAGCAGGAGCCCATTACCAGGAGCGTTCCTCTGTTATGGGTTGGGTCCCCAGCACAGGAGTAGATGAGGCTATTTTTAGATTCGAAATTCCCGCGAAAAGAGGTTGCCGCCATGTTGGTGCCCTTAAACAATAGATTCCTCGTTAGCTTCTTTTGTTGGGGCACCAACACTTGAATCTCTGGGGATTGAGTGAAAACCAGCAATTCGAATTCCCGCGTTGAAAGTGAGAAGAATGTTATCTGATTGGCTAAGAATAGCCTACCTTTGTTCTTTTTCGCGCGAAACGCAATGCTAAAAATAGCCTCATCTAACTCTGTGCTGGGGTACAGACACAGTGGGGAAGATGGACGCTCCTGGTAATGGCCTCCTGGCATGAGTAGTGAATCAATAGACCTAGTCAGCTTGCCTGTTTGTTATCCTATTTCAGTCCATCTGACTTTTCTCTTGGCACTGATGCTTTTTTGTTTTTCTATATCCCAAGAGGAAATGTACCAATTTCTATAATTGGAAAACAGCACTGAATCCTCTGGAGAACTATCACGTGGTCTGAAATGGGGCAACAAACAGGCAAGCTGACAAGGTCTATTATCTGGCTCCCCTAGCACAAACCATGTAATATGCTAGAACTCCATGAACTACATGTATTCACCTATTCCTAGGTGGCCCAAGTTAAGGCCACTCAGGGCCTCTTGTTATTATTATTATATGCTAGTTTTAAGAACATCAAATTTCCAAGGGAAACTATCAGCCGATAGGTCAGAGACAGTTCAGGTGCATTAAGGCCTGGTCTCAAATCAAGAGGGGGTAGTCTATCTCTTTCTCATTCTAATTGTTTTTCTTCAAACTTTGCTAAACATGTTGTTACGACCTTAACGTTTACACATGACAGTTTCCATGGAAGCATGGAATGTGACCTTTGAACTCCAATTAAATATATATATATATTTAGAAGCCTTCCGCATTCAGTATGGTAAAATGTTTTCATATAGGGGGATATTTATGCATGTGAATCATAGATATTCCATAGTTTATAAATCCAACGAGGACAACTGAAACTATTATGAGGAATACTCATTTAGGCTAATGAGAAATTTGATACCCCAAATTTACGACCGTTAAATAATATTTTTCTCTAGTGTCCTAGTTGGATTTATGAAACTATGGAATATCTCTGTTTCACATGCTTAAAAATCCCCGGCACATGAAAACACTTCAGTACCATATTGCACGAGGCTATTAAATAAATAATTTTCATCAGTTAGAGTTCAAAGGTTACATTCCATGTTTTCATGGGAACTGTCATATGTAATTGTTAAGGTCGTGACAACATCATATTTGTCAAAATTGTATGTAAAAATATTACAAAGAGAAAGAGATAGACTACCCCCTCTTGATTTGGGGTGGCCATCTTGAGACCCAGGCCTTAATGTACCTGAGAGAGACAGTCTAATTGCGTTATTGTTCAACACAAAATTGTCTTTCGTGCTTTCAATAATCTTTCAATAATCAGCCTTAATGTCCATGATTCGGTTTTCTTTGTGATGGATAATTTAGTAGTTATGAATACCCAATTCATAACTACTAAATTATCCATCACTTTATAAACAACTCGGTGTTCCAGCGATTTCGTCCCCCTTCTAATAAGCGCCCCTCTCCAATAAGCGTCTGACCCTTCAGCTCCAAAAATTAAATAAGGCCCAGGGCACTAAATCTATTTTTTACGGTTTATATATTTAAATATTTTTATACATTTATATCTAGCCTGCGTAGCAGCGTAGCAGTCGTTTCGGTGTTTTTTTTCTCCGGAAGATGTGAAGAAAAACACCGCGTGAGAATGAGGCGAGACGAAAAAAGGAATGGAGATATTCCGAAAAAACAACAACACCGAAACGACTGCTACGCAGGCTAATTTATATCCTGATGGACCTACCGTGGTTAAATAAAGTTGTCCAATTCCAATAGCCCACTTCCAATATATGCCTCACTTCCTGTAGTTTGTCACGAACGACTGAACATTATGCACGGAGCCTCGTATTGATTCCTTTGTACGTAGGAAGTGAGGCATATCTTGGAAGTGGGCTATTGGAATTGGACAACTTTATTTAACCATGGTAGGCCCATCAGGATATAAATTAGCCTGCGTAGCAGCCGTTTCGGTGTTGTTGTTTTTCCGAATATCTCCATTCCATTTTTCGTAGGCAAGTGGGCTATTACAACTAGCGTTTTCGCTAATTTTGTCTTTCTTTTTGTCTTGGGTAATACGTGGGCCACATATGCGGCCCATATAAGAATGTGTAGCATGGTCCACATATGGATGTAAATATGGGAAATACGTGGGTAATACGTGGCCCACATATGCGGCCCATATAAGAATGTGTAGCATGGTCCACATATGGATGTAAATATGGGAAATACGTGGGTAATATGTGGGCCACATATGCGGCCCATATAAGAATGTGTAGCATGGTCCACATATGGATGTAAATATGGGAAATCACGTGGGTAATTTGTGGGCCACATATGCGGCCCATATAAGAATGTGTAGCATGGTCCACATATGGATGTAAATATGGGAAATACGTGGGTAATATGTGGGCCACATATGCGGCCCATATAAGAATGTGTAGCATGGTCCACATATGGATGTAAATATGGGAAATCACGTGGGTAATATGTGGGCCACATATGCGGCCCATATAAGAATGTGTAGCATGGTCCACATATGGATGTAAATATGGGAAATCACGTGGGTAATTTGTGGGCAACATATATCTGGCCCATAATACTGAGTAATATGGTTTACATATGGACCATATTACCATATTGTGGCCAAAACATGGAAAACGAAAACCGCATTTTGCCCTATTATTCCCATATTATTTCAGAGATGATGGGTTTAATGTGGCCACATTTTACCCATATTAAGTTCCATGTTAATCCCATGTTTGGCCAATATATGGCCCATATTCAAATTTTGGTGTGGGTGTATACGCAGATGACACGATTATAATGTTACAATCGGCAGAAGGTCTACAAAAATGTTTACACAAATTACAAGATTACTGTTCTGACAACAGTATGCAAGTCAACATAGATAAAACGAAGGTTGTCTTTTTTAACAAGTCTGGGAAAAAGTTAAGCAGATTGATGTTTGAAATCGATGGACAAAATATCGAAAACTCTACCACATATAGATATCTGGGTCTAACGTTTAGTGGCTGTGGTTCGTTTACAGTGTACATGTAGCCTAAACAAGACCTCAAAGCTCTATACAAGATAATAAAAGAAATCCGAGCAAATTTTAGATCTCTCTAAAACTATTTGACTCACTTAAATAATGCCCACTGACTTCTTTATGGAAGCGACGTCTGGGGAATTAATAACATTTTCCAAGACAACCGTAACCTGATAGAACTAGTGCAGAGTAAGTTTTGTAAACATTAGCCTGCTTGCAGGCGGTAGAGGGTATTTCTCGCAGAAAACGGATATCGAAGTGGCCACCATATTAGCCGGGTGACAAATGGAGGGGTTGGGGGAGGGAGTTGGAGTGGGGAAAGAAGAAAGAAAAAAACACCTTTCTTCTCCCATGATATTCGATATTATCGGATATTACAAACTCCCGCGTTCTGCGACTGTTGCAAATCATATTTAAAACAAATGCTTGAGCTTTTTCGCAAACTGATAGCATGGTAAATTTAGAGATTGAAGTCCATAAAGTATATTTATCACTATTTCTCTGATTGTATCTTTTTAAATGTTCGTTTCTTTTTTGTTCCTTTTTCTTACATGAATTAGACACTAGAATATTTACAGTACAAGGTACTATTTTATTGCTCATGAGAATTAAAAGTAAAGTCAGACGGGCTGATTCCTACACAAGATGTCACCTCTGTTCTACAAGCGCATTAATATAACGATCAATGATGACGTTTAGAAAAAAACGAAATTTCCATTGCGTCATGTGGCGAACTACTGATTTCAGCTTACTTAGTAATGCAAAGGCATTTGATGCCCGCACTTTCTACCCCTGGAAAAATAAACTAGTCACATCGCTTCTGCAGCCAAATTCTTCATGAAAAAGCTAGAGGAAAAATGCATATCAAAGTCATTCCATACAAAGTGGAACATTTGCTATTTCGTGAGCGTAACACGAGTTCCTAACAATACTTCTAAGTCCGCATGCGCAGTGACATCAAATATCAAGATGGCGGAAAGATTAAAGAGAGTCCCGGCCACCGAAACGTTTTCTAAATGAATTTTATACAGAAGAAACTGAGCTAAAGCAAATTATTCCAAATGAGCTCATTTGATTGCCACACTTTATAGTCATACTATACATTTAATGCTTTTATGAAATCTACACATTAACACAAGCGCCTCTTACGGGTTGATTCTGAAGATATACTAATAGATGTTTCAATTTAATGTGAATTCTAAGCGGCCTGTATTCATATCATGTTTGTTACACGCTGTTTCCTGTTTCACGGCATGTTGGAAATTGTACAAACACGAATAATGTGTATGACTAGCTTTGGTGTAGGTCACAAGTATTACTCTCAATCTCAAACCAAAACACGCTATGATTTTAAATTGTAACCGGGCTTCATTCATAACGTATTATATTTGTCAGTTTTAGATACATGTCATGTTGTACACCATACTATAGCTGTGAGAATAAGGAGTAAAATACCGGGTTAGAAAATTTAAGCCAAATGTATCGAACATGTAATGAAATAAAATTATAGTTCAGTTCCGGCCTTGGTCCATCTGTGTTTAATTCCACAGAGTATAATACTCTCAGTTTACTATTAAGAAATGAGTCATTATCTCCACTCGCCAGTGAACCACCTAAATTTTAATACAGTACATATTTTAATTAAGACTTACTTATTCAGACTGATCACAAACGAAGGCAGAGAATTCCAATTAGCACCCAAAACCACTCTTTTCGCCATCGAATCTCTCTCCAACCGCATCCACAGTGACCAAAGAGGTTAGGACTAGAATTAGTATCAGTGCTGAAACTTTGGAAGCCATTTCCCATGCCACAATTTCTCAAAACCTTGACTTTTTATACCTCAAAATGCGCGAAATTTATTTTATCTTTTTGACCCTTGCGGTAAAATTGAGATTCAACCATGCGTGATTGATTCGTGCCCAGTTTTCTTCAGCTCGTGCGAAAAACGCCTTGTGAAATCCTTCCAATAGGAGATATTGTAGTTGAGTCTACGAATAGCAGTTTCAGCGGTATTGACCCGAACGCCTCACTTCAATGTAATGAAGCGCTATTGAAACCATCATTCTTACACGACACCAACACCCTCCTAAACAAGCACGACTAATTTAGATACACAGTTTCAATAGCGCTTCATTACATTGAAGTGAGGCGTTTGGGTCAATACCGCTGAAACTGCTATTCGTAGACTCAACTACAATATCTCCTATTGACTACAGAAAGGCTTTATTGCCCAGACCTAGAATTTTGAAAATTGAGTGAAAATTGGGCTGTGTGTGTAGCTTATATGATAAATTCCGTAGGTAAAATGGAGGTCTGTCCTAATCCATTCGAGAACGAGAACGAAATGTCCGAAAAATCGTATGTTTTTGAGTCAGTACTTGTAGACCCGAGGTCAACTGAAATGTGATAGAGCCTTTTGTTAACAGTGACTTTGATATGAATAGGCACTGTGACAACAGCGGGCAAAAAAGCTCTCCAATTCAGTAAATGAAACTGGGAAGAACTAGATGAGTCGGCAATTGCTGGGTTGCACGTGACGTCATGGCCGCCATGTTGGTGGACGTTAACAAAAGATTCCTCATTAGCTTCTCTTGTTAGTTCCACCAACATGGCCGCCACGGCTTTGTCATTTGAATCTCTGGGGATTGGTTGCAACCCAAGAATAGGGATTCTAAATACATGTGGAGTAACATCAGCGGCGTACAAAAAGCGTAAAAGTTAATTACGAGAAAGCGATAAGTGTGAGAATATAATCAATTTCGTGTATGAATGACATGTTTAGTTGATATTTAAACTTTCGCATTCACTGGACAATCGTTAATTATAAAAATAGGTACACTATGAGTATGTGTCTACTGCATAGTTTGCATTTATCCAATTCCTAATGTGCAGAGGACGGGATACAAGTAAATTAATTGATCAGCATAAAGTTATCCATGAAAGCCCGCTCATTACATATTGGTATGCGCATGTTGTTTTAGTGTTGTTGCACATAACCACAATGCACTGCTCTGGTAATACGCAAAAAACGAAAGGTAATCACACATGCATTCGATGAACGTGTTCTCGAGAACCCAATAGAGCCTCTTTGACAGAACTTGCTCGATTTTTCCAAAAGAGCAGAACGCCTCGGGTACAAATGCCAAGAACTGTTATTGCACTGTAAAAAAAAGAAATATCTAACGGTAAAACAATAACTCTCCAAGTGCCGAAAACAGATTGTGCACTTTCACTACCTTGAAGGCATTATTTATACAATCGGCCGAACTATACCATACTTTTACAATACCATACAACCCGAGTTCAGGCTGCTAAAAGATTAAAAACATGACAGTTCAATATGCAACAAAACATATGTGATATTTCTGATGGGGCACATATTTTAATCATATTTTAATGTAATTAAACAACTTCTATGCAGGCTGCCAAGTCTATACTCTTGTAAATAGTCAGCAATAATAATACACAGGTAAATTATGATCAGATTTTTTTCTTTATTGCTCCTTATACTTTCAAAATTGCTCCTGAGATGAAAATAAAGTTTGAGTGGTTCAATGTATCAAATCATAAGGTGTTTACATCTACAACAAACCATAACACAGTGGTAATATGTGATGTCATCATTTTAAAAAATCCTCCAAAAATTCAAAGACAAAGGTAGCCATGGCCAGTGATTTTCAGATGGTATGAGGTCGTCCACTCAGGCTAGACAGAAGGTACTTCTATTAGACTACTTGCAAAATTTCAAGTCCCAACAATGATTTTATGCCATACAGTCTCTTATATTTTACTCAGCTGTAACCGGTTAGAACGGAGTGAAAAATAAGGCTTTGTATGGCAGAATGTTTCCACTTGAAAGCCCATATATCATCCGATTTTAATGAGCTCTAATGGTCTCATATTTCCTGGGAACCTCCTTTTTATCTAGCAGTTTCTAATAAAGTGGTTTAGGTGTAATTATGTTTGTGACATCATCACTTTACGACTCCATAACAAACTGTAACAAGGTGTTAAATAGCCTCAGTACATAAAACCTGACAGTAAGATCATACATAATGTATATAATATATAACAAACCATAACAAGGTGTGTATAACAAATTGTAACCAGGTGTGCAAAACTTTACAATATTATAAACAAAGTATAATGTGTGAAACACCTTATAATAATTATGTAAAACCTATTAAATGTATATGACGTAAAAGACTATATATAAAAACTATAAGGCCATACAATTATAACAAACCATAACAGTATAACAAACTGCAAAAACGTAATAAGGTTTTTGACATAGTGTTTCTAACAAGTAAGGTCTTACATCAGGTTAATGTCAATGTTTGTAACTACTTTGCTCTTTTTCTGGAATGTTACTTTAACAGCAGGTGGTAAAGTTAGAAGTGCTTCTGTCAGCAAATCTTCTGATGTTTTTGAGTTCAGTTTGGCTTTGATTAAGAACTTGCTTAATTTCCTCGTCAAAGATAGTGATACCAATTTTCTAATCATCATATACTTTCAAAATTGCTCCTGAGATGAAAATAAATTTTGAGCGGTTCAATGTATCAAATCATAAGGTGTTTACATCTATAACAAACCATAACAAGGTGTGTATAGTGGTAAAGTGTGCACGAGGAGCCGCAAGCCCTAGCTACAAGCCCTAAAATTTTGGATCGTATATTAATTGGATTAAATTTTCAGAGTAGATTTCGCGATGATGGATAATATGTACATAAAAAGAAACCGCTCCTTTAGTCACACACATTGGGTGTTTAATCCGTAAGTGTTAACAATATTGTTTTGAAAGAAAGAATTACACGGCTGATACTGAACCACAATAGTTTTTGAAAGATTGAAACTAGCTGCCACTGAACGCGGAACTTCACTCAGACGTCCGGAAACAAAAAAAACGTCCGAGATTGTTTGGTGTAAAACAGAAAAATGTAATCCGTTGTGAATAAAAGTAAAGTTTTGGAAGTAAAGTGGATTTGAAGCGGCATAGTTTATTTAACGGGAGGTGACAACTCTAGCTAAGAAGGGTTGTTTGGGCGGTACCGTGTTTTTAGGACTGATTGCTCTCCCGGAAATCACGACTTTTGAACGGTCTTCTCCTGAAGTTTACTAAGGGCGCGTTCGATTGACCGTATCCCGGAATAAGAATAGATGGAATAATCTCTGGAAATCACTGGTTCAGGCACATTTTGCACTGTAAGCTACTAAAGTTTGCCGAAATATGATATTCAGGATACATCTTGTATTCCATGGACTCAAAATTCCCGAAATAAGCGATTTGTAGTTATCATTCTGTGTATTCTTATTCCGGAATACGATCAATCGAACGCACCCTAAAAGCTAATTAAGATCTCCCTAAAATAAATCAAGGTTCCCGGAATTTTTTTTTGCACTTCTCCCGAAACAGCTCTTCTCAGAGTTTTCACCCCCGTTATTTATATAATCATTAACCACTGTTATGGATCAAATTCCTAGATCGCGGGTTCGGAATTATATATTCAGTTCGAATGAAAGCTCCCGACAATGTTAGTCCAAGTGTACAGCTCGCTTCTCGATTGGTACGTCGTTAACGAATAGTTATTCGGCCCAAGATATCAAAACATTTTGGGAAATCACGTTCTTTAATAATTTGTTCCCACATGAGCTGCAACAGATTGATCTTTGCGATTTGCGTACAGCGAATGGACAATGGAAGAGTTCCGGTCTGTTTTGGTCCAGAGTTTTAGTGGTTTCCACCCGTGGACTTTGCGGAGGACTGCTTAGAAGAAAGGAATTGGGAGAGGACAGCTATCTGGCAACAGATGCGTTGAAAAGAATTGGTGCTGCGATCAATGTTCACTGTGCAATCACTGGCCTTCCCCGCGAACATGGCGCCCATTTCGCCGGGGGCCCACTCTTGTCCAGGAGTTCGCTGACGCCAAGGAAAATATCAGCCAACTCAAGATCCGACTTAGGCAGCTTGATTCCACAATCGGTATCATCCATTCCTACTGACGGCCTAGACAAATCTCCAAAGGCCAGGTCGCCTAAGCATAAGAAGCTAAAACTTGGCAAAATAAGCGCGGGAGGAGAATTGTTTCACATTTTAGAAGACGTATGCGACAAGAATAAATCTAATGTGGCTTCCGTTCTCAGGTAGTGTTACCTGTGGCTTTTTCATTGCAACATAATCGTTAAAATCTTTATTATTATTTTTTACCATAGAATATCGCCAATTATGTGTCCTCGTGGGTAGAATATACCCGAGGGTCACAGTCAAGTCACTTGGGTAGTGTATACCTGTGGCTTTTTCATTGCAACATAATTGTCAAAACGTTTTTTATAATTTTTCCCATAGAGTATCGTCAATTATGTGCCCTCCTGGTCACTTGGGTAGTGTATAACTGTGGCTTTTTCTGTATGTTTCTGTAGAGATCTTTTTGTAGCAAAGGCTTAAACTGAAGCAAACGGGACATTTTACCTCGAATGCGGGCATGCTTCCCGTCCGACTACTTATAAAAAAACATCCGGTGGCTTGCTCAAAATTAGTCTACTAGCTTAAATTGCATCATCCTAGAACTATTTCTGATTTCCTGTCTTTGGTATATTAGCTTTACCCGGAAAGGTGGGTCACTCAGTAACTGGCCGATTGAATTGAACTTGTGCGGTAAGAACCAGAAAAGTGATTGGACTTTTCATTATGAACCAATTGTTTTTCAGATTCGACTAATTCTGTACACCACCGGAAAATCACAACCGCTAGCGTGTTGTCCCAATTTTTTCTATCAGTTTAATGGAACGTGTTCAAGAAACTAGAGAATCGCACATATTATATCCATGGGAGCTGCCCGGGGGGGGGGGGGGGGGATACTCCTGTTTGTGACGTATTATGTATGTGCCGCCCGGGTGGGTCAGGGTTTTGAGCTCAGTTTGGGCAGGTAGGGTCAGGGTTTTGACCTGATTTGGGCAGATCAGGGTCAGGATTGGAGTATAATTTGGGTGCAGTCAGGGTCGGGGTTAAGTATTTTTTAGGCAGTTGCATGGGTTCAGTTTTTTTTAGCTACTATGTCGAAAACAATACATTCTGTTGCCGCATTTTGATCGCCTGTCCACATGCAATCATTGAGGTTCCCTTACATTGTGACGCCGCTAATTCGTACTTCAGTACTTATCTATGTACTCCATCTGCTGATTTGTTTACCCAATACCACGTCCCGACTTGAAATGTTCCGTATTTTGCATGCAATCCCGGTACGCGGTATACCGGCCGGGATATATATCCCACCGTGTTTTTAAAACAATTTAAAGAAGGGGCAATCAGGTTTTTTTCCCCTAAAAAGGGGGCAATCAGGGTTTTGGAGCTCGGATTGGGTCAAACAGGGTCAGGGTTTGAGTCTCTTGGCCTCACATACATACCCATTTTTCATGTAAATCCCCCCCCCCCCCCCCCAATAAACTCCATAAATTGAAAAGGCAAATCAGTTCCTGCGTTATCTGAGTTATCTGGATTCGGTTATAAAATTAGAATAACCGTTCATGGTCTCTGGAAGGCTAAAGGTCAGAAATTTAATAATAGCGGAACTTTAAAAACTGCCAGATTCTGCAAACTCTGAATAGGACATGCGTGTTTATTTCATCGTTGTATTCGTAGATTTCTCATATTAAAAGACACAGTTATCCGGGCCGTGTCACTTCACAGATAACACCTTAGTGGCGGGGATCAAAACGTTCGACTCCGTGTTACTTTGATTGACGACTCCCGCTGATGCACAGCGCTCTCCTGATATCCTGTAGAGCGCTGCGCAACGGGAAACTTGGACGTTACCGTCCAAGTTCTATTGTTTCCTGCTAATCCCTGAGGCTTGCGGCTTCTCGTGACATCATCATTTAAAAAAATATTTAAAAACTTCTGAAAAGACACTAGTTAGACAGAAGGTATTTCTATTAGACTACTTGCAAAATTTCAAGTTGCAATAATAAAAAATGTATTAAAAGTTCAAAATTCTGCCATACAAAGTCTGTTATTTATCACTCAGTTGAAACGAGTTAGAATGGAGTGAAACATAAGAGACTTTGCATGGGATAATTTTTCCACTTAAAAGTCCATATATCATCCGATTTTAATTAGCTCTAATGGTCTCATATTTCCTGGTACCTCCTTTTTATCTAGCAGTTCCTAATAAAGTGGTTTTGGTGTAACAAATCTGTAATATTTATTTTTTGATGTCATCACTCTCTGTATATTGTAACAAGGTGTTTTACTGTATACGTAGCCTACATAAAACTTGTAAGGTCATACATATAATGTATATAACAAACCATAACAAGGTGCGTATAACAAACTGTAACCAGGTGTGAAAAACAATACTATTATTATAAACAAACTATAATGTAGGAAAGACCTTATACATAAAACCGCAGAGAAACTCATCACTCGATTTCTTTTCTCGTCCAGTATTGAAAGAAGCATTGAAAACCTTTCATTCGACTGATTTGACACATCCTTTGAATGCTGTGGAAAGTAATATTTGCAAATTTAGCGAAATTCATTGTCAAAGTACTTACCAAAACGAATCTGCTATTCCCTCCTTCAGTCCTGGACAACGTGGCAGTTCAGCAAAAGCAGTCACATGAGGTAGCGATCGAGCATTAGTTCGTAAGATGTCGACTCTTTATTGCTGTGTTATGATTGGATGCACGAGTTTTGTACGAATTCATCTTGTTATCTTTTATTGGTTCCGAACATGAGCCGAAGATTGCCATTGTTACTTAACAAACATCGGAAGCGTGTACGACAACATAGTGTCTACTACGCAAGCGCAGTAGACACAAAAATGTGTTATTTTTCGTACAATATATGATTGCGACTTCTATTTGCGATCTTCCATTAGCGGCATCACGTGACAAACTGTATTTTATTAGTTTAGCCACATGTTTTTTTTGCTTTGCATACAAAACTGATTAATCATGCGGTCAACGACTAGGCTCGGTTTCCAGCCGTGGGAGTTCGGTTAGCCCGCGATCCTCTCCCCACTCACGGCTGGGCACGTGGGCTGAGGCGGGGAGGCTTTGGAGAAACGATACCCCCAGAACGGATGAAACCGAGCCTAGTTAACGACGCGCAAAGTGTGAAAACTGTTAATATCACGTCTTTTGAAAATGCGACAGTTCGCCAGAATGCAAGTTTTCGTAGCTAATACTTGAAGTTAGAAAACTTTAATTTCCCAAACAGTTTGTCGCCTAATGCAAAACGGAAGAATGAAAATACTAGTGCCATATTGAAAATCAGAAATGTTCTTTAAAGATAGTAGTTTCTGGGATTTGACATGTGACAAAATATAATATTTAACAAATATTAGAGGGCCATTTTCTGTGATTGGACATTGCCAAAATATATAAGATAAATATTGCAAAGTAGTTACTTTTCCGTTAAATTGACGTAACGAAAAAAAGGAATATTAGATAAATAGTATATAGTAGTTTTCTGTAGTGTCATACATGCAACAACAAAAAATAGAATGTTGGTTTCTGAAGTTTGATATACATGATATGAGCGAAAAATAAAATATCGGATAAATATGCGATATTACATTACTGAGGTGTAAAATGCGAAAATAGAATATCGGATAAATATCTGATAACTAGATTACTCAAGCATGAAATGTAAGGAAGAATAAATATATATCGGATAAATATCGGACACTATAGGCCAGTTATTGAGATGTGAAATGTAAGAAAAATATCGGATAAATATCAGATATTAGATTACTACGATGTAATATGGAAAAAAATAAAGAAATAGAAAATATCCGATATCAGATTCCTGGAATGTGCCAATGAGACAAAAAATACAATATCTGATACTAGATTAATAAGATCAGTGAGATGAAACAAAATTAAAATATCAGATAAATACCGATATTCGTAGAATATTTTGTGATATTATCGGATACTAGACAGATTCGACGTAAAATTAGACAAGGGAAAAATATCGGATAAATATCCGATAAAGTCCGTCGATACTGCTCCTTTGTGGCCGTTTTGTACCATTGAAAAGGAAGATGAAAAACATTTTCTCACCAATTGTGGATTTTACACTGACCTCATATGAAACTTATCCCATACAAGCGAGAACATTTGCTCTTGTTAGTGTCCAGGCCAGTGCGGACAGCTTATTTCCGTATTCCGCATGCGTAATGTAGTCGTTGAAAGAAATAAAGCAGACGACTGTCAAAGACGAGGTCAAACGTGAATCCAAAACCCCTTACGATGAGGGAGCGAGGAAAAATAATGATAAGTGGATACCATTCGGTGATGAAACTATATATAGCCCGCTCATATTATAAGTATTCGCATTGAAAGACCTTAGTGTTCCTTCAGACAGTTCAGAGTTTCCCTGACAAACCTGTCAGTCTTATTTTGCGGGATTATATGGAGAAGTTAATGTAGCTGTTGTGGGGCAATTCTGAACACCGAGGCAAATATTTTTGAACTGGGACAAATATTTTTGAACTGGGGCAGATATTTTTAACTGGGGCAAATATGCTTGAACTGGGGCAATTATCAAGATTCTAAAAAGGTTTCTTTATTTTTTTGGGATTCATAAAAAAAAGGGTTATTATTATTATTTGGGGGGGTTCAAAAGAAAAAAAAAATCACCTTCCCCTCTCCAGGAAATAGATTTTTCACCATCCCTTCCCTTATACTTATACTTACACTTACCTTTCATTCAGATGTAATACCAACGTACCAAACTCGGCAGGATTCGAACTCTCCGGGATTCGAACTTAGCAGCTCTGCCTTGACCGCCACAACACCACCACCGTGGTGTCCTTATTTATCCTAAACTGGCTGCACGCGACCTTGGAGTTACTGTGGATAGACATCTAAAGCTGACTAATCATGTAAACAACATCTGCAAATCTGCCTCCTTGGCTATCAGGAACATTGGTAAGATCAGGAAACATTTAAGCCAAGCTGACTGTGAAAGGTTGGTCCATGCATTCATTACGTCAAAACTTGACTCATGCAACAGTATCTTGTTTGGTTTACCAGCAACGGAACTTGACAAGCTCCAGCGTGTTCAAAACACGGCTGCCAGACTTGTTACCAGGGTGAAGAAATCTGATCACATCTCCCCTGTACTGCGCAAACTCCATTGGTTACCGGTCAGAGACAGAATTACTTTTAAGCTACCTTTAATTACGTTTAAGGCTCTTCATGGCCAAGCGCCAGTCTACATTAACGAACTCTTGAACCTTTACAAACCTGCCCGTTCTCTTAGGTCCTCTACACTTAATTTATTATCAGTCCCTAGATCGAACACTAAGACATACGGTGACAGATCGTTTTCAGTCAGGCTGCGGCAAGATTATGGAATTCGCTACCAGTACATCTAAGATGCACAGACTCTTTAAGCCATTTTAAATCATCACTTAAGACCTTTCTTTTCAGTAGTAGTTAGTTTTTTATAGTTTATATATATATTTAATTAGATTAATTAGTCTTTTGTAGAAATAGTTATTTTACAATTGTAAGGGCATCGAGACTTATATATATGCTCCTAATACGTTTTAAATTATTACTTAAGACCTTTATTTTCAGTAGTAGTTAGTTTTTTATATATATTGTAATTAGATTAATTAGTCTTTTGTAGAAATAGTTATTCTACTATTGTAAGAGCATCGAGACTTATGTATGATGCTCCTAATACGTATTATTATTATTATTATTATTATTATTATCTATAAGTGACTAATCGTCGAACCCAGTCCCTCTCATTATGCGCGCATGCGTACTGCTAACAAAATCGGACTTCGAATATGACATGGGCGATATCTGGGTTCCTGGCGATATTAAAACCCGGACGAAACTGTAACACCGAGATGAACTTTGTGTTGACTGCATTTTATAAAAACTGCAGCAACCCAAGGGAAGTAAGAAAGCTAAATCCAGAAAAATACATCGTTTATAGATGATCAGGTGTACTTTATTACGGCGCCACTCGTACTTCGAAATAAACTGTGTCAACCGAACCGATTTTTACAGAGTAATCACCCAGATCACTTACAGAGCTAAAATAAAGGCAAAAGAAAAGCGAATCACCTCTAACATTTTATCTAGAAGCTATAGTTAAGACTTTTACGAAAGAGACTAAACAGTATCTCCGGAAAGTCACGAGTGCAGAGGATCTTGAAGTAACCCTTCGTAAGCTCGTTTATGAGACTCAGCTTTTCAAATGGAATATAAAAACACTGACTCAGACTAAGAAATGCTGTATTATATTATCTTGTTTTCTCATCAAAGAATCGCCCACAGAGGATGTGAAAACACGCATAAATGGATTAATGATAGAGAACTAACAACGATTATGTTTCACTTTGCCGTTTCCATTCGGAACATTAGGGCCAACAACAAGCAGGACCCCTGTCCAGGCAAGGCTTGGTATATAACGTGTTACAAGATACAATGATACGGAGATACCAAGATACAGTGATACGGTGATACGGTGATACAGTGATACAGTGATACGGTGATACAGTGATACAGTGATACGGTGATACAGTGATACGAAGATCTCAAATTAAAAAAATGGGGGGGGGGGATACTTTCCCACAGAAATGTAGTTTTGGCTAGCCTGAATCAGTTTCAGCCGTCTCCTCCGGTTCGTTCCTCCGAACCGGAGGAGACGGCTGAAATTCAAGCTAAGTTTTGGCAGCAATTTTTCACATACCAAAAACTGTTTAAAAAAAATCAGTACGCTAAAGGAAGTTTTTAACCGGAAGTAAAAAAATTAACCGGAAGTAAAACGTTCTGTTTGATTGACAGCAGGTCAATTAACACATGACATGTGCTCACTCGCCCGTAACGAAAGCTAGCATAAATTCATTTCATGTTTATTGAGAAACGTTTTTCCAGCCCCGATCCATGTAGCCTGGGAAACCAGCCGACTCTTATCGCTCCCCTCTCGCGAAAGAGACGTCTGGGGAGCGAGGCAGAAAATTCCATACTGATGACGTAGCAGATAGCCGTTTCACGATGCATAAATTAGTTGCAATTCTCACTGAAGCCGAATGCGATCAACAGAGTTCTTTTCAACGGAATATAACTACCGAGTCTGCTCGTTTGCTTGGCACTGCGGGATCCCGAAGACCCAAGCGCCTGTGCGTATGTTAGTATGCAGATTTATCTCTGTTTTCATAAGAGAACGGTACATTCCTTTACAGATTACCATACTAGCTAGCGTCTGTTGGCCCTGAGGGAATTCGGGCAGGGGTTTAATTGTTTGTTGTTTTGTTTTACCCTTTACAATAAGAGAGTAAAGTTACGCCTTTAACCTATTCAATGTTAATAATGGTTCGGTTTGCACTTTATCTATGCTGGTAGTGCCTGGATTTTATAATAGGTATAGTGGCAAAACATTCGGGTTGCTTGTCATTAATTATTGATTTGCACTTCTCGCAGATCGCGGATCAGGTTAAGGTTCTACAGAAAGATTTGGCAGAGCTGAAGGCTGCGCAGTTGAAAACGGGGGGAGTGCCCGCCTCGCTGCAACTAGTGCGTCAGTTGGCCTCGTCCCCAGTCAGACTCAGAGACCCGGCGATGACTTTGTCCGCCCTCCAAACCTTGGCAGATGAGGCTAGGTGTGCTAATGACCCTAAAGCGGCGGAGTACGAGGCGATACTGCGTCAAACAAGACCCATGATGTTTAGGCCTGACTTCGGAGATGTACTCATCAGATTGCTGGGATCAAAGGAAGAAACTACAGTAGCAGCGACGATTGCAAAGATGGCAAAAGGAGCATCGCAACCGTCGGCTCAACCGTTTATGCACCCGTATCGTCGGCCTGCAGGCGGCCGGGGTCAGGGCTTTCGCCAAGGGCGTGGCAGAGGGGTCTGCTTTTCATGTGGACGCCCGGGTCATTTTCAAAGGCAGTGTAATACTAATAGATTTAACAACGCGTAACTCAACAAGATCATAAAGTTGGCACATGTAATGAGTATTAATTTGTAGTGCTTATGACAACAAGTGAGCATATTTGATAACCTGTAATAATTGCATAAGGAAATAAAGTTGAACATATTTAATGGGACGCTTTGTTGTACTCTCACAGGCTTGTCGGCGCTGATCTGTATCTAAACGCCCTCCCGGAGGAGGTACTGGTAATTTTTCGCTTAGCTCGGCTCACTCCTACACAATTTTCGCAAAGTAAAAGGGAACAGTCAGCAGACTAGGATATTTTGATTATGTAACAAAGAGAAATTACAATTATTCCTTTAGGATATTGGTTGGATTTTCCTTTTAAAGTACATTGTTGGGAATGGGGCTTTATTCATTAGCAGGGCTCAAGTAAGCCTAAGTCGTAGTATAGGTATCTACGTTAAGAAAATTGTAAGCTAGCTAGGGAATAAAGAGACTTAATTTCAAGTTAACGAAAGGTTTACGGGTCACGATTTTGTTGGTGTTTCAGGGGGGACCTTTACCATCCCCCCGCCTTTGTCGTTCCTAGGTGCGGGCGTCTAATGCCTTTTATGCCCCAATGGGGTTGCCTAGGCTCGACAATTTGGTGGGCGTATCTTTCGCACGTCTCCTGATTTAACTCTCCCTTGTCAGGGTCCACCCACCGCCAAGCGCCTTAAGATTCAAGACCCTCGGTCGTTTTATAGCCAAGGCCAGAGGAGACCGGTTGTTCGTTGGTGCGATTGGAAGGGCTTGCCCACCACAATTGTCGGGCCTAGGCCACCCCCGGCTATGGTGGCTAGGGGGGATGTTCTCGCAAAACCGAGCGAGGTAATCTTTCGTGACCCATCATCGTTTATCCCGGGAGAGCTCCACAACCACTATAGTAAATGGAAAGAAATTATCCCGCCGGGTCAGGCGAGTGAGGTTTTGGCTTTTATTCAGAATGGCGTAGATGTATGGTCATATTTGACGCATTATAAAGGAGCATTTGGTGGTCGTTCTTATGACGCTCCATATCCGCCGTCGCGTGAATTTCCAAACAGCGAATCTTGTTATAAATTCAAGGATTTTATTGATGCGACTATCCGTGAGAGAGTGCGCACCGGATCCTTATTGTTCTGGGGATATGTGGGGCAGGTCGAGCCTCCCCACCTGGTGATGCCTATAACAATAGAACCGACAAAACCGCGTATGTGCCACGATGAAAGGTTCCTAAATCTTTGGATACGCGACCTCCCTTTCTCGCTGGATTACCTATCGGATTTGCCGCGTTACGTTGAGGAGGGCCATTACCAAACGGTCTGCGACGATAAAAGCGGTTACGATCACTTATCGCTGACTCCAAACAGTAGAACCATGTTTGGCCTACGTTGGGACGATTGTTATTTTGTGTACGCGTCCTTACCTTTTGGATGGAAAGCAAGTGCGTACGTGTATCACTCTACGGGTTTGGTGGCGACTAATTACATCCGTAGCCTTAATGTCCCTTGTAGTCAATATATTGACGACCGCCATATGGGCCAGTTAGTTACGCCTGCCACGTGCGACTGGAATGATTTCCAAAAGTCTGAAGCCGCAGCGTACATCGCAACTTCAGTGCTGACGTTTCTGGGGTACACTTTAGCCCTTCCGAAATCTACGCTAAATCCCTCGCAAAGCGTCCGGTTTTTGGGCTACCTGTGTGACTCAAAGTGCACAGCTTTCCTATTACCTGAGGACAAGAGAGAGAAGTTCCGTGAGCTGAGAGAAACGATACTAGCCCACACAGAAATAAGCCTCCGTACACTTCAACGTTTTGCAGGGAAAACAACGTCGTTTTCGATAGCCGTCCCGGCAGCGCGTCTGTATACGCGCACCGTGTTCCGCGCGATCGGAGCGCACGGGAGAAAGCCCCACAAGCCCATAAAAATCGCAGGTGACCTGAGAAAAGAGATTACCTATTGGAGATTTCTTGACAACTGGCAAGGCCTTTTACCATGGTTTAAGGAAAGGCATCAGGTGGTCAAGTTCTTCGCTGACGCTTCCAACTCTGGGTGGGGCGGAGTTGTCTTTTCCCCGGCAGGTGAGCCAGTGCACCTGCGCGATTACTGGAGTCGCGAACAGTCCGAGAAGCCTATCGTAATCAAGGAAGCTCTTGCACTGCTGAATACACTCTCCACAGCCTCTCAGTCACTCTGTAACCGGCGAGTCAATGCCCAGACGGATAGCCTTACTCTCGTCCAAGCCTGGAACAACCAGGGTGGCAAAAGTCTTGAGCTCACGGCAACGATCAAAGACATCTACGAACTGGCGCTGCGGTGCAACATTGCCCTATCTCTGTGTCACGTACCTTCTCAAGCGAACCTGGCAGATCGCCCTTCGAGGGTGTTGTGTGCAGCAGATTGTATGTTGGCCAACACATCATGGCAAGAATTGCAAACACGCTGGGGCCCTCACACTGTCGATCTCATGTCATTAGACTCCAACGTGCACACCGGTAAAGATAACAAGCCGCTCCGTCATTTCACCCCTTGGCCTACTCCTAACTCAGCCGGTGTGAACGTCTTCACCCAAGCCCTCCACACTCCAGATAATCCATACGTCTTCCCACCACTAGTGTTGGTAGGCCCGATCCTCCGGTTTTTATCCGGGACGGATTGCGCATTCACGATTGTCATCCCAGATGTGTTTCCGAGACGGTTCTGGTGGCCTCTGGTCAATGGGCGCGCCTCGGATGTTATCCGGCTGGGGTCAAAGGGTGAGGACAATATGCTTCTTTATCCTACCCGAGAGGGGGTATTTAAACCAAAGCCTCTGGAATGGGACCTTTTGGCCTTTAGATGCCAGAGCGTTTAATCCAATCCTTTTGTTTGTTTTGACTTCCTTTAGACTGTCCCGCGGGTATGGCGCCCTGCTAGGGCCTGTCGGGAATACCGTTACCCTAATGACGACTGCGCAACATTTTGCCAACGTTGTGGTATTGCCCAAGAAGCGCTCCCGAGAGATAACTTAGAAGGCTCGGCTGCAAAGCGAATAAAACTGAGCCTGGAAACCATTGACAAGCGAATCCACGAACTCGAGGTGGCCAGAATGACATCAAAGTATGGAAGGCAAAAATCACAGCTAGAATTAGAGCTACAATTATTTTTGCGCACCCTTGGCTCTTCAAAGACTCTCATGTCTTGTGGCCCGAAAGACATTGTTCGTTTCCTGGTATGGAAAGATCAAAAGGGGAGAACAAAGATCCACAGGGAGGTTTGCCAATTTTTTGGTTTGAGGACTAGGGGACTTTGCGAGTGCCCTAGCCGCCTGGCCGCGGGAACTGTTGACTCGATTATTGGTAAACTCCGTGCAATATTTAATAGCTTCGACCGATCGGGAGAATGGGATAATCGTCTGGGGTGGGGAAACCCAGCCAGCCATTTTTCCGTCAAGCAGTATCTTAAGTCAATCCAAAAGGAGCAAGCGGAGGCAAGAATTTCTCCCGAGCAGGCAACCCCGGTATTCTTCGACAAGTTTTTGAAAATTGTGAACCATTTACGTGCCCTTCTCTCGAATGGCTCCACATCGGCCATACAGAAGTACATTTACGCCCGCGATTTGGCCTTCCTTACTCTCGAGTTTTTCACTGGTCAGAGGGCTTCAGACCTAGGAAGGCTAAAAACTGTGGACATTTTACAGAATCCAGACGGTAGAAGTCTGCTTATCCACCAAAGGGTCGGTAAGACACTTAGGGGGAACGCTTCCAGGCCTTTCCCGGTCAGAAAATGCAAAAACCCCGCCATCTGCCCAGTTGGGAATCTCCAATTCTACAGGGAACTTTGTAAGGCAATGGGAATCGACCTGGGCCGGGGCTTCCTTTTCCTCGCAACTACCAAAAAGAATTTGGTATCCAGCTCTCCAATTTTGGCGTCGGCGGCCCAGGCTAGGCTACGTACATACCTGACCTGCCTCGGCATCCACGAAAACGAGTCCATCCACGGGTTTCGTGGTGGCACAGCAATCCTCCTAAGTCTCCTGGGTGCTTCTAAAGGGGACATCGCTGGACATATGGGTTGGTGTTCTACCTTTATGGTGGACCATTACACGCAGGCCGACAAGGTTCTAGCTGCTGATCAAGCAGTCACGGACACATCAGAGAGACTTAGCAATAGCTTGTTGCCACAGGGAGGCAAGATAGCCGCAGAGACCCTAGGTGCTAGGTTTCGTAAACTGAACAACGTAGTGGGCTTTAAGCCTTTTTTCACAGCTTAGTTCTATCTATGGGTTACCGTTTGCATGCTCGACAGGATGATCTCTTCCATTTTGGAAGGAAGTTATGGGTAGGGGATTTGAGTTACGGGTAAGGTGGATAGGGAAATTACCCATATTGTGGGATACTTTCAGTTGGGGTCTAAGGGGCCCGGCCCCTGACATAGGACTCGCTTTGCCCGTAACTAACCCGTATGCCCATGTGGAGTAGGATGCAGTTGGAATAGATTACTATTCCAAATGCACCCGTGCGTAACATGGGTATAAATAAGGGAGCACTCAATCAATCGTGGCCAGTTTGTTAAACGGAACGCGGGAGGGTAGCGCTTGTACGGTCCGGCCGCCACTCAGTATGTATTGTGTATTTAGTTGAGTTAAGAGTGGGGCCTTATAGACGTTCACCCTCCCTCCCACCCTGCTCCGGTGGACAGCTGCCTCCTGCTCCACTGGCTTACGGACTCGCTTTGCCCGTAACTAACCCGTATGCCCATGTGGAGTAGGATGCAGTTGGAATAGATTACTATAGCGGAGATGGCAGGGATCGGAGAGAGGACTGTCGGATACATCGTGAGCGAGGTGTCAAGCGCAGTCGTCCAGTGCTTGTGGCAAGATGCGGTTATGAAACACATGCCCAAGTCAGAAGAAGAGTTTAGAAGTAAAATCCTGGATATGGAGGAGGTGTGGCAATTTCCGTGCTGTTGGGCAGCAGTTGATGGATGTCACATTTCAATCAAATGCCCCCTGGTGGACTTGAGTCATGCCAAGAATATCACAATTTTAAGAAAAAAAATTCAATAGTATTGATGGTATGGTGGATTCTAAATGTTTGTTTGGGGTAGCTGTGGTTTTCCCGGAAACTCGCACGACTCGGTGATATTCCAGTCCACTGATCTCTGGAGTCAAATTACAAACAAGGGATATCTCCCTAACATTGGCAAGGAAGTGGGTGGGGTACGTGCCGGTGCCACCCCTGATACTTGGCGATGCCGCCTTTCCTTTACAAACCTGGTTAATGAAGCCATACACGAACGCCAATCTTACGCCCAAACATAGATATTTCAACTATCGATTGAGCCGAGCCAGCTGCTGGATGGTAACGGAGGGTGCTTATGGCCAACTGAAGGGGATGTGGCGGGTTCTCCTTAGACGCTCTGAATGTAGCCCTGAGAAAACTAAGACAGCAGCCGGCCTTGCTTGCATTGTTTTACATAATGTTTGCATTGATAAAGGTGACAAAATGCCAAAGAACCTGGATTTGACAACCGATCCAGCAACAAGAAAAAGGCGTGACAGGGCTACAATAAGGGAACTTCTCCATATGAGAGCTTGTGAAAAGATCTCTGATACAGATGCTAGGGCCCGCCTTACAAGAGATGTTATTACTGATAAACTCTGGTTGGAAAAACAAGGAGCTGGTGTCCATTAGCTGACTTGTTGTCTAAAACAAAAGCCCAACATAACCCTCGGAGGTATAAGGGGTGTGCAACCCCGCCCTAGAATGTTTGGGACAATATTAAACTAATAACACACGCAATAAATTTCAAGCACGTTGATAGTACTTCTTTATTTTTGTTATGTACAAACAAAACTTCCTTAAGTAACACAATTAAAGTTCCCGTAAACTAATTAATGCTTGGTATTATGTTGTAAATACTGTGGATCCATAGTATCTGTAAAACTAGTGTTGGTTGGCGTCGTCTGGGACGAAAACATGCAGGGGCGTAGCTTCCTGTACGCATAAACGCACGTGCGTACACTTTGAGACGAAAATTCCCTGTTTTGCCTAGCTACGCCCCTGACATGGGTTGAATAAACTAAAAGTTGATTGTGTACTTACCGCCGTACAAAGCGAGCAGCAGCTGACGCGGTTTCGAGCATTAGCCCTTCGTCGGAGCTCTGACGAAGGGCTAACGCTCAAAACATCAGCTCCTACTCGCATTTTACGGTGGTTAGCATTCAATCAACTTTTAGAATGATCGAAGAAAGAAATGATCAAATGACAGTGCTTGATAACTAGCATTACGTTATAGATAATGGTAAACGAAATCTTTATCATCACAGCTATCATTTGCTGGAGCCTGGTAAGAGCCATAATTTGAGGGTGCAGACATGGGATGTGATGTGGCTGTGGCTGTAGATGTCGAAGGATAAAATCTGTAATGTTCAGGCACGGATCTTAATGTTGACTGCCCACCATACATGTAACTTGGCATGCCGACGCTAGTGCCTGGAAGTGTCGGCACATATGGACTGTGCCCCTGGTGCGGATCGAAGGATGGCTGGAGCCTATCCTGAAACATTAATTGGAATAATTTTAGCTCATGTGCTCGAGATTTCTCGATATCCTCTTTCAGGAACGTGAGCACATCTTTGCTAGTGTCATTCTCTACAACCGTTTTCAGTAAATCGACTGCTTGGCAAACAAGTTCTGTGCTATCTTTTTTCTTCTTTTTGGGTGCTGCCGCCTTAATCGGGACAAACAGCTTCTTTGTAGGTACTTCATTTGTTGTGTCAGACACATCATCATCATCGTTACCGTTAGTTAAGTTGGCCGAAGGCTCTGTTGCCAAATCAGGCTGGCACGAATCTCGGGTCTTAACCAATTCAAAGAGTCGGTCAAACCACGCTCCATACTCCTTATTTTCTTGGAAGTATTTCACTCCAGTTGCAGTCTTGATAGTGAGTGCAACTTTTTTGCACTTACCTACGCACTTCTTGAATTTGGAGCGCAGCTGGGTGACAGTGAAAGGGATATCATCCCCCCTCCTCAATGCTCTGTTCCTCAAATCGTGTAGCACTTTCTGGTAAACTTCACCGTTTTGTTAGCCTGCGTAGCAAGCCCAGGGGGAATGGGGAAGGATCGAAGAGGAGAGGGAATGAGAGGAGAAGAGGAGGTCTCCCCATTCCTCCTCCCCTCCTTCTTCCCCAATCTTCCCCATTCCCCCTGGGCTTGCTACGCAGGCTACCGTTTTGTTGATTTTTGTGTTCACAAAAATCAGTTTTCTTTTGTAGTATTCATTGGTGATGATTATGTCAACCAGATCGTCAACCAGATCTTGGTTCCATTTATTCCTTGCTCCACGCTTCTTTTTCTTTTTGGGTGGTGCGCTAAAACTATCTACTTCGTGGGACTCAATTTCGTCGCTGTCAATTTCCTTTTCCATTTGTATTGAACTGAAACATAATAGAAAGTTTCACAATTATTTTAAAAACGAATTATTTTAATATTTATGTTTCTTGCCTTGGTTTATTGTTGCAAAGACGATAACAATAAACAGGGAGTAGTCATTGTCGATTTTAGAATTTAAATAAATAGTGCTATCATTTTTGCATAAACGGTCATTTATCAACTCCTAGTGGACCAAAAACATTCCGTAAATTCTTCCGTGCAAATTTTGCTTTGAGCGCTTGTGATAATTAATTGGAAAATATTTCTTCTCGAGGAAAATGCGACTATTAACAGCAAAAGAAATAAATTGAACTTATTCTTACCTGTTTTTCTCGTCGGAACAACAGTCGCCGGTTCTCTGCTCTTCAGTCATTTGTAGACCCGCGCCTTTTTTTAGATCTCTATCGCAACATTCACAATAGCCAACGCTTCTGCCGGCAGTCCATCCAGGCGCGTCTTCATTACTTTCGAATACTGAGCACTTATTACAAATGGGCATTTCGCATTTAAGGAAAATCTATTTTGTGACGTTAAAGCACGAACTACACATTTCCGGCTGAGCGTCATGACTTCCGATATGCCGCCATTTCGCCTTCGAAATCGCCTTTGTACAGCGCATGCTCAACAGGGGGAATCAGTGTTTGGAAGATGGAGATGTTGTTTTCACGGTTTGGGCACAATCCATACGATTTGCATGATTTATTTATTATTTTACATAATTTATTAATTTAGTTCGGCGCGTGTTAAGAACGACGTTTGCGGTAAAGTAGCACCAGAGTCGTAATTCCCGACTTGGCTACTCGAACCTCATGCCGGACTTGTACCTATTGATTAGGTCGATCTCAATTGCGGCAAACGTCGTATTATCCATGAGCCTATTTCAAAATTAATAGGTTCGACTGAATTAAGTTCATGGCTAGTTCGACGTTTGCCGTAGGCCTAAGAAAGGCTGATTATACGGTAATGGGTAATTTATATATATGAAATTACCCATTACCGTATAATCAGCCTTTCTTCGTTGTTATTGTTTACACATTTTCGCTGATTAGATCTGATTAGGGTTGATAGTAAACACCTTAATACGCACTCGATTACTTCGATATCCACTTGAGATCATATCGGGTTGATAGTAAACACATTAGGTGTCCATCTATAATTTTTTTACCTTAAAACCTTTGTCTTACATATCCTATCTATTAATACATACATACATATTTATTAATCCTTGTAGTATAACTACTGTACAGGATGCTAAAAGCGGTCAACTAAAGATACAGGCGGCGAGTACAAAAATAAAATAAATAAATGAATAATAATAATAAATTAATTTATGAAAATACTACATATAGACCCATTCGAAAAATGGTGTCACCAAGCTTTGTTGTTAGGAAATGCTGGCACTAAAATAAGCACTGCCACTTCAGAAAGCATGCAAAAATGAGTACATTTGTAAAATTTAAGGAGCATAGCACCAAGTGTTGCGAAGTTACCGAGGTTCCAAATAAGAGAGTTTTGTATGAGATTCAGGACGTCAGGACTGACTAGCCTCGTTTTCGTGTTTCTTGAGAGTTTCAAACGCTGATTGCTTTGTAAGGATATATTCTTCCATTATCAAAGTGCTACATGTTGCTAACACGAAATCGCTCTTTCACATAGGCTAGTTTATTCTTCAGAAAATATTGAATATCAAAATTATGCAAATTAGCGGCAGCCATTTTTCGAATGGGTCTATAACTCGTTGCGTTTGATTGAAAAGACTGAACGGTGTCTGCAAGACTGCAACACTATAGGCAGACTGTTCCAAAGAGGAATTACCCTAGGGAAAAAAGAATGCTTATAAGCATTTGAATTAGCAGATATATGCCTAAATTTATAAGGATGATATGGTTTGCTCGAGTTCTAGAATAAGAGAACTGGACTGTGTCAGGGAAAGGAAGGTAAACTAGGTTATTTATAGCTTTGTACATTATGGTTACTGAATCTAAATTTCTTCGCATTTCTAAGGTATCCCAGCCCAGGGAGTGTGTCATACTACTAACACTAGAATAACTAGAGTAATCGGAACAAACAAACCTGGCAGCATAACGTTGGATTGATTCTATGGAAACAATGTGCTGCCTTTCAAAGGGAGACCAACAGGGTGAAGCGTATTCAACACTTGATCTTACTAATGAATTATTTGCTTATTAATGTCTCCCACATGGAAGATTGAAGCCTCCAATTTCAGCTATAAAAAGCGCCACTGAAGCTGATATAATATGAGAACCTCATACGGGTGGACCGGTATGCTCCCAAATCCTACAGCGCCCGTGAGGGGGTAGGGGGAGCAGAGATGGGATCTCATTTTGCTTATGTACACTTTGCTATTCATTTTCGTTTTATCCTATGTTATAACTAGATTGATTTGAACTTGTGTTTTTGTCTTAAAAATCAAGTGGCCACTGTATTTTACATGTTTGATTATCGTTGGCGGTATCCACTTGTAATAATAATAATAACAATAACTTTTATTTAAACACGATAAATGTTTAAAGCACAAGTGCTCGTGAGGTCGTGGATAACAAAAGAGATAGACCTCAGACTCTGTCTTGATAGTCATACTCGCTCATGCAACCTCACCATGCATATTGACTATTGTCTTCTACCTGAAATACAAAGAACCCCCTAACCCCAGAAAACAATGAATCTGCTACACCAAGAAACACCCAAAAATGGAAAATGATACATGTATCGTACCTGCAAGCAGCCAACTATGAAATAGTCATAACCATTGTGACTCGATCAGCTGTCGGCAGCCCATTCCTGACAAAGAGGAAAGTTGTGTAATACGGTTGGGTATTTTTACGAGTCAGTTTTCAGGCTCGCGTGAAAAAATAAAATTGACGAGTAAAAATTCCCAGCCGTATTACACATAGCCTGCTTATGCAGACTTATTTTCTCATAAATTCGAAGAAAAAACTGAGTAAAAAATACGTCTGCATAGCAGGCTATATTACACAACTCTTCGTGTAATAAATTGTTTATTATACGACGGCTAACACGAACAAAAAAGGTTTGTTTTCGCTTACCTTACTCCTCTGTTTGAAGAAAATCTCGAGAGAAGAAACCTCTCAGCCTCACTTGAGGGCGCACGCGCACTGAAAAAAGGTTTTTTCGCGCGCTAAAAGCTGATTGGCTATTACTCAAACAGCCCCATTTCGTTTGGCTCGCGCGCTTACAAAAGTGCACACCTGTTCCGCGACCCGTGTAATACGCTCTAATAAAATATTAGCCTGCGTAGCGGCTCAAAGGGGAAGGGATAATAAAATATGGACGACAGTATTTTACCACAGGCAGCCCAGACTCGACATATATTTCCCGCTTTTTGGGTTACATGTGGTATGTTTCATAAGCGATCTCGGAAGAGTTTACATAATTGCTCCTTGTGAATTCTCTTTTCCGATTCCTACGAAATAAACCTTCAAAAATAAAAGATTGATACTTAATGAAGTTTTGTGAGTGGTTTTGGGGTGATTTGGGGACTCCATTTTTAAAGCTCCCTCGCTTCTTGAGAATATGGCGAATCTCCGGTCTGTACAGAAACTTCGCAATAATGGAACGAGGCTTACCGCTTAATGGCTTCCCGGTTCTGTGGGCATTTTCAATTGATACTTCAAGCTCTAACTGTTCGTCAAGCAGGCTTTCCAGCTTTTCAATGCAATTTTCAGGCCTTGTTTCAAGGATAATGAAGAAGCGGAGGTTGTACTCACGGCTATATATGTCGTTCCATATCTTTAACCCTTGAAGATAATTCGTCTTGGATTTGTTTAACTTCATTGGTTATCTCCTTAAGGTTTTCATTCGACTTCATCAGTTTGTCAAGTTCGCTGCTCATGGAGTTAGCTGAAACTTCTAAATCAGTTATGGTAGATTCATTCTTTTTAACTCTCTCATCGATGGAGTTCAGCTTTTCTTCTAAGCGATTTTGTCCTCCTCTTATTTCCTCTAATGTTGTTGATACTGCGGTAAGCTGTTCCTTTGTACATAGCTTTTAAATTCCGTTTCGTCAGCATCTTCTTTTTCTTTAGCCTTCCCTTTAGCAGGCATATTTAGTATAGCGTGTCTAGTAATATAGAGATAAATTGAGTTATTAACGTCCAAATTTCATATTAAAATCGGCGAGCTACATTTAGCCATGCGGCCGCTTCGCTTCGCTATTAAAACTCAAATCAAATCAAATCAAAACAGGTAACCCAAAAAGCGGGAAATATATGTCGAGTCTGGGATGCCCACAGGCAGCCCAAGCTCACGATTTGTGGCTCTTACAAATCCTACGGTATTACGTGATCACTCGCGCAAGATTGATTGCGTGACAGCGCGCTAGAGTCACCGTTTTCCTTAGCTTCTCACTAATAGAGTTTGCATTGATTTCTTATCGTGGTAAAATAAAGGTAATGAAATAACATTTTGCAATAAATGTACCTCGAGTGTCCTTTTCTTATGTCCTTGCGTATTCTCTGCTATTTTGGGCTAGTTTGGATTGGTTTTAGAGAGCTTTTGATTTTTGAGATCTCTCTCTGAGCACATCAAATCACTCGAAGGGCAATAAAGCACTCTAAAATTACTTCAATCCTCGCCAGACTCCACAAAAGGACGTACCGAATGTCTGTCTTCGTTTATTTCGGGGTAGAATTCCAAAATTTTACATTTTAGCCCTCATAAACCACATATTTGTGGTATCCAAAACCGCTATTTGAAAACCCGCAGATGAACAGGCCGGGTTGTTCAAAGCCCGATTAGTGCTAATCCAGGGTTAATTTCCATGACAACCAATAGGTTCTGTGCAGAGTTAATCCAGGATTAACACTAATCGGGCTTTGAACAACCCGGCCCAGGTTTGTTTGCACAAAACACATCAATCGACTGTGAACCATGCATTACAGACTGCTGTCTACCGTGCGTGGTTCCGCGCGGTGCAAAGTATATTGAACATGCAATTATTCACCGAAGTGGAGGTGAATAGAAATACTAGGTATTTATTGACTGAATGGGAGGGCCAGACGGGAAAATATTTGGCGAGGTCCGTACAAAATGACCGAGAGCCAAATATTTTCCCGTCCGGTCCGACCTAACTCAGTTAATAAGTTTTTATCATATGAACATATTATTTTGTAGATCAAACCGCAAAACAGCAAGAAAAAATTGTGCAGGGCCGGACGGCTTTTCCCGGCCCGCTCATATCTTGCAGGCCGTCTCCATAACAATTCTGGTCTTCTGCCATGCATGAGTTTGGTAGTTGATCCAACACTACGGGTCATATGATAAAATAACCTATTTGTGGCGTCGAATTAAATATGCCCTGATATTTCGTCCGCGGACCCCGATTATCTGATCCGAGAACAGTTCCCGAGAGCGATGCTTGAGGGAAACTGTGAGCTTCGAGGATCAGATAATGTCCAAGGACAAATATCAGGGCATATTTCGACGCCATGTCCAATGTAGGTTATTGTTGTTATCATCACAGGCAACCCAGGCAAGCTCTAATTGTGTGTATTTGTCCCGGTATTTGTCAGCCATATATAGGCTTTGTATGGGAACTACTAAACGGGGAAAATCACGAATTTTACCACTATTGATAGGTCAAAATCAACTGAAATAAACATACACTTGATCCATCTGTTGCCCTTTGTCGTTTATTAGCGATTTGAGCTTCTTTTCCTTTTCGGATCTCCTCTCCCTTTAGATGTGTATAAGTAACATTCAAGATTTTCTTTATTATTGGCTAACTTGTAAATACAAGATTCACATAAGTATCCAAGACCAACAAATAAAATTTACAGCATCACATTATAGCTTTCATATAGCTATATTCTCTAAAATATTATATTGCCTAAAACTTCAATATAGCTATTAAATAAGTATTGAAGAAATTTAGGAACTTTCTCATTTATTGATAAATAAACTTAAGTGCTGTCATAGAGCATTTTTCTCCTTTTGTATATAACATTCATGTATAAATGCGGTGGTTATTTTTTTGCTAGACCTGGCGGTGGATTTATAGTTTGTCGCGATGCATTAAGTAACTGACATACTAGCCAGTCAGCTATGCTCGGACCGCCACCGTCCACCCCCGATCGTGTCCCGTACCGATTGGTTGCTGTTTTGTTAGTTCAGTTTTTCTGGCTACCTTATTCACTCGCATAGCAATTATTAGTCTTGCCTTCTTCACTTGCACTCTCGTAGTATATATTTATTACTTGATATATTCAATGTTCACCGCTATTATTTATTACATTATTTCCTTGGTTATCGTTTTATAACTATCTTTCTGTATTAAACAGTGTAAGCTAAAATGGGAGTATACCACCAACAGTGGCGGATCCCGGTTCACCGGCTCAGTGATTATAGTGCCCCTCAACCCTTTTGCAATTTTTATATATATGAGTAGTATAGTCGGAGTCAAAATGATACCACTTTTTTCTTGCACAAGGACGTCAGAAAGTGAATTCGCGCGAATTCAGAAATTCACCCGAATCCACTTTCTGACGTCCTTGTGCAAGAAAAAAGTGGTATCATTTTGACTCCGACTATACTACTAGGGTACTAAGGGTCATCCAAATTGTCACTAGACATTCTTGCACCTAAAAATCCAAACTTGAGTATCTGTTAGAGATATCCTAGCATATAGTTATATCGACGTTCTTCGCCCCGCAACATCCTTACACCTAAAAATCCAAACTTGAGTATCTGTTAGAGATATCCTAACGTATAGTTATACCGAAGAGAGAATGGCGAGTTCAAAGCTTTTCAACGTAGGCGATGTGGTCGAAGCATTCGAAAAGGCCAAAGAAGATGGGCAATCCTATGGATCCGTCATATCGTTCGACTGGACCCATCCTAGAAACGGACCGAACGGATGCAAGTACGTTTCCGTATTCTTCGACATTGGCGATGGACCTCATCCAGCGGTCTTTCGGTTCGAAGGGGAAAAGCACGTGGGACGGATAGCACCACACAACGAAGAAGACGTAGGCAAAAAACGCGATAGACATCCTTGTCTACAATTTCAAAAATGGAACGACTTTGTACGTACGGAGGTCGATGGAATCACGATTAAGAAAAATGACAATGGAGAATTGGATCTTCCTTCCGACGACAAGCTAAGTCCTACTTTCAAACTAGTCGAACACCTAGATTGGGCTTTCGATTGCGAAGTAAGTAAACTTATCGAAGACAAAAAGATCTGCATGCGCAATCCACGTAAACGCAGTCCACCTGGAAAGGACGACACCATTATCGTCCCCAACACCAAGGTGGTTCCGATGATCCAAAGGTTTATTTCCACGAACTCCACTACCAATGCTGGATGTCGATTGCCCAACCCTATAATGAGGATGAGAGCGAAATGCGACTACAAGACTGGAACACCTAACGGTCAATTCTTTGACAAAAGTAAGTCGTACTCCGATGGGGACAACACTACGTACGAACCTCTCGTCGATGAGAACTCTAGCGGTCTTAACATCGACAACATAAGCAAACTCATCCTACCAGGTTCTATTCACGATGGTATTTGCAACGCCTCAAGTATTTGTGCAAGTAGTATGGGACTTTCATACCCACTAGATGTTGAGATCGACATAGTACGACAACCATCGAAGAAGAATAGATACGACCAACGAGACGTTTATGCCGCCAATACTAAGCATAGTGCCAGTGTGGACGCAGCCGCAGAAGATGAGTGAACGTAGGTAATGGAGAGCAAAAAAAAAAAAAATGAAGAAAAGTCGTTGCATGACCCTTCTTCATTTTTTTTTTTCTTTTCTATGTCCAAATTGTCACTAGACACCTAAGAATCCAAACTTGATAACCTATTAGAGATATGATTACTATACTGCATATCGATCTCTTCCACTATGGATAATATATCGTGCCTCCCTCTAGAAATCTTGACTAAGATCGTAGAGCATGCAGGTCCTACGTCATTCGCAAGCATCGCAAGGGTATCAAAACGCCTAAACGGTGCCGCATCTCTCGCGCGCTACAAAGACGTAGACCAAGAGTTCCGTAGACAAGTACTATGTTTTGGTCTTAGGTCTACTAACGACGACAACGATCGAGACAAATTGGCTAGGACTTTCGGTATTTCCGCAAGCCACATCGACGATAGCCTTCCTCTTATCTACGCCAGCGATCATGGTAATCTTAATATTGTTAAGTGGCTCACCAAGCACTTACGTTTCGATAAAATGGATAGATATACCAATCATACTCTATGCGCTGCCTTAACGTATGGTCATCTTGGTATCGCTAAGTGGCTCACTAAGCACTTCCAGTTCACCAAAGAGGGTAAAGCCGTCACGTTTGCTATACTAAATGCCAGTACGAATGGTCAGCTTAATATCATCAAGTGGCTCATTCAACGTTTTCAGATAACCATAGAGTGTGAATACGTTCGTCATGCTCTACTATGCGCCTGTAGCAATGGTCATCTTGATACCGCTAAATGGCTCGTTAAGTGGCTCATTAAGAACTCCCATCTCACCATAGAGGACGAAAATGCCCTACTAGATTACTATGTGAATGCTTATGCTGCCATATAGGAAGAAGAAGAATCCGATTGAATTTAACTGCACCTAAAAAGTCCAAACTTGAGTATCTGTTAAAGGAATGATTATTATACTGTATATCGATACCGAATGGTATTAGTATATGTTCTTTATTCCACGATACTAGCTTACGTTGTCATCTTAGTACGCATTAACACCATAAAGATCGAACATGTCGAAGAAGAACTCGAACGTAGACGCCGCAATGCCTGAGACGACTTGTGATTGGTTGATGAGAGGGAAGGACTCGAAATGCCCAAAGAAGATTTCGAAGACATCGAAGTTCTGTGCCCAGCACAACTGCCAAATCTCAAAAGGCTGTGCCCAATTCGTGCCATGCTCGAAGTGTGGTAAAGGATGTCGTACTAGTTACGGGCTTTGCTCAGGATGCGACCGTCTCGCCATCAAGAAGAGTTCCCATATAAGACGCGCTAAGAAGTCCAGCAAGACGCTAGAGGAAACTCCACAGCCAAGAAAGGAGGAACTTGCAGAGCCAAACGTGGTGGAACCGGAGGAAGAGCCAAACGTGGATCCAAATGAGACAGCGAAGACCGACTACTTCCGTGAGTTCGATACGTTTGCAGATTCAACCGTGGTGGAAGCGGAGGAAGGTTTCGACGAGGCTCTCACCCGTGCGTTCGACAGGAATGCTTCGATGAGGCTCTTAGCCATGCGTCCGACGGTAGCATTGCCCGCGGAACCAAGAGTGTTGGAACCAGAGGAAGGTCTCGGAGAGTCTCTCAACCATGCGCTCGACGAGGTGTTGGCTGCCTTGAGGAGCGAGAAGGACGATTAGGAATAGCCACGAAAAAAAAAAAAAAGAATGAAGAAAGTCGTTGCGTGACCCTCTTCATTCTTTTTTTCTTTTTTTTCTTTCTATTAAACGTATGACATCTACAGCGTATCATGGACGAGCTAATCAGATTGTTTGGTCCTGGAATTCGTAGAAGCCTGAATATCAAACCACAAGTGGAACATATTAACACCAGTGAAACATGTTCTGATTGTCTCTGCCCCTTGGAAATACAAGGAACGGAATTCGTGTGTCCCACATGTGGTCTTGTTTCCGAGGTCGAACCATGTGAAGAAACTAAGATCGATATTACTACTACTCGACTGCGTATAGTAGGTCCGGACGGGTTTCAGTATCAAAGTGATCTAGACCGCGCAAAACCAAAGCAAAGCGATAACACGGAACTGCAACGACGAACGCTCCTACAAGAACTACGAGCATACAACACTATTTACAAACAAAGTTATGACCTATCGTTCCCTATGAACACGTTAGGAATCGTAGCCGACGCATTTATCCAAGTAATGAAAGTTCATCCCAAGCGTAGCGATGCTAAGAGAAATATTTTAGCTGCTCTACTCTACCATGCGTGCATACAATGTGGGTTCGTACGAACTAAAGGTGAGGTTGCTCGCTTCATGCAACTAAGCAATAAAGGCATCCATAGTGGAGAGGTCTTTATACGTTCTCTGTGTGACGACGATAAGATCGATGTAGACTTGGATGCCGAGCGCATAGTTCCTCACATTGCAACGACTTTCCTTAAACTCGAGCCTCAAGGAGTACCTATAGACGTTCAACAAATAGTCCACGAGGTTGTTACTACAGCGATAGAAAGCAATATAGGCAGATCGGTAATTAAGACAAAAGTTGTTGGAGCAAGTTACGAGGTGCTACGTCGTTTAGGATCGTCTATGTCTCTTAACGAGGTCATTGGGCGATGTGACGTATTTGGAAGTTCAGTCAAGCGTTTTGTCAAGGAGTTGTCTTCTTACCATTCCCACTTCGAACCAATCTACACTAGGCATGGGCTAACTAGCGATAGGACTTAGCGAAGTGAAAGTGAGAACCATGTTCGTTCCTTTCATAGGAAATGTCGATTCTTACCCTACTAAGCTGCCAAGTTTTTCTCGCATTTCCTTTTGCACTTCTTGCTTGAGTTCGGCTCGAACCCGATCCGGACTTTTTTCACCTATGGAAGTCTCGCGACGAATTTCAGACCTCATGATCTCATACTTATTCGCTTCGTTCAGGATGAGACTGTATTCGGAGTCGGATACGTTTTCATCGCGTAGGGCCTTCGATACTAGATCGCGAATCGTATTGATTTTCGCCTTTGCCAACATAGTTGTCCTTTCATGTTTAGAAACCTTCATTCCTAACTTCTTAGCTCCAAGGGTCGTAGATGCTGAAATTAATCCACATAGCCCACCAATAACTCCAAGTGGTAAACCAATCACTATTCCAACCCCAGTCAACGCTACGCCCAATCCAGATCCAGATAAGATCACAGATAGACCTCCAGTTACCACTGCGACACCATGAACTATTCCTTGAGAACGTGCATATTTCTTGCGCACACCTTCGTAGTGCCTTTCTTGAACTTCGATGTCCGAAAGCGTGTCTCGGATCGTTTGCAGTCTGAAGTTCTTTCCAGTGTCACTAGCAATCTGTGGATAGATACTTGGTGCTGAGGGAAACGGTTGAATCGAGTCGCCTTCCATTGTACGTTATACATATAACTTACTCAAGCTTCAACACGTATCGTATAGGTCGACCACGGAAGTCTACCACGTTGCCTTTCCCATCACGAATTGTCAGACGAAGGCTGTTTAGCGTTGTACCTAGAGCTTGCAGGGCTTGGGGATTCGTTATAATATAGGTTGTCCTTGAAAACCAAGGACCTCGGACCTCTATGCTAGCCAAGACTTTCGATCGTTTTCCCTCTAGGAGTGAGAAACCGGAATCCACCGCATCGCAATAGACATACATTGCGTAGATATCTTTGATCTTAATAGGGTAATTACCAACTTTTAGCAGAAACTCGTTATTCTCTTCTTCTCCACCTTCGACACCTAATAGTGTGTAGAAATTCTTATCGAACTTGATTGGTTTCTTAACTACTATGACGTGGTCCCTAAAGAGGGTATTGCTCTTAAATTCCACGATACCAGCACTACTTGCAGGCTTTAAGGCACTCTTGATTTTCTTAAAATTGTAAGACCCTACAGCAACATCGTGTGGGAACATAATACTACCGACATTCCACCTGAACGAGCCCGCCTCTGTTAGGTTACACCAACTGTTCTCAAAAGCGATCTCGAGTAGCGAAACATTCTGTATAAGAATAGGGTCGTCGAAGTAGACAGTATGGTCGGCCAATGTTGTGGTGACATTAAGGATCGCCATTACGTATTAAAGGTATAACTATATGTATGTATAGCTTCAACATGACAGACGCATGGCGGCAGTTCAAGTACCTATTTCCTAATGCCGTACTTAGTTGGTTCGAATCTACTTCCGATAATGTTAATTTCATTGATCGGGGAATGTCTCATCGCGTGTTCACGGAGGAAGGGCCTCCTACTAAGACGGGAGGTGGTAAATTGATGGGGTGGCTTGGTCGCACTGGTAAGGCTCTAGATGTAGCACTTGGTGGTAAGTCAGTTTACGAGAGCGTACTATTCGCGCGGGAACACGAAGGTCTTTCCAAACGCGATTGGATAGAAGAAAACGATAAGATCGCAACGTTGAATGCAGATCTATTAGCGAAGTTCGAGAAACGATACCCACATGCAGATCTTCACAAGTTCTATGCCTCTACGGAAGTGAACGGTCCAGACAAATATTCGACGAGTATTTGGTTTCGAGATGGAGATTCTAGCTATGTCGTTTACGGCGATGATGTCTCAAAGTTACCTGCAGACACTCAAAGACGCATCGACAATGCATTGCAGGGAATGGTTGATGGCTTCCCATCTACGTTGACCCTAGATAAGAGTGCGAAATATCCTATTCGAGCAGTTCCTTTTATCGAACAGGCACAAGATATAGATCTCACCAAGTTATGGATATACGTCACGCCTACGAAGAAGTTCGAAGCAGGCGTTCCAAATATATTCAAGGAGATCGTTGTAAAGCATACGACGGCAAAGGAGTCTCGTAGATGGTTATCAGGTCCGGATTTCAAATACTGGCCTCAACAACTTAATTTTGCAACGTGGTGTGCAACTTCTGGATGCGGAGTGTCGTTGTTTGACCCCACTTTCAAAACGTATCCACCAGTTGTCCAAGGGTTCCTACGATTCCACGTATATTTCACGATACGAAGAATTCTACACGAACTTGGAGCTCCTCTACCTGGTAACCGTGCTTTCAAGCAACTCGACAATCTCTATAGCAAATCAGTCCTTGAGAAATTGTGCATCGAATTCGGTATATCTCGAACGCCAGACTTTCGGTGGGATGGCTTAGGAGACGTCTACGTAAACTCTCATGGAAGAATGGTGAACTATACAGAGAAGTACGCACATAATACTTCGTACTCTGCGAAGTGGCCTGGTGGTGACTTTAAGTTTCCTGACGAGAGTCGTACAGACTATCAGTTTCCTTTATCGTACATTAGCAATAACAACGGTAAACAATACAATTGGTTTACGCCACCAATCGGTAGAGGTTTGACGAATGCTGGATTAGGTAGATTGAATCGATCTGTCGAAGCTTTTGGATATTGTATTCTAGGAGCTCAAAACGATCTTAACGAATCCATCGTAGATAGTTTCAACGTCAAAGAAAAGTTTAAGAGCTTAGTCGAAGGCGCTATTCTCGAAAACGATTTAGTGGTGAGCTACAAAAACTATCTTACCGCTATAACGACAACGCATAAGAGGCTCGATCTAGCAATAGTTATAGGCGTGCGACTATTGCCAAGCAATCTAGTGTACTATCTTGGTAAGAAAGATGGCTATAGGAATCCAACCCCGAAAGCCACGAAAGATATGATGCTAGGCACTAACGACATCAATGCAGAAGTCAAAGGACGCCCGCTTCCTATGGAAGGCCCACCAGATAAGAAATTGGTGCCGCCTCTCGAGACGCACGAGAAACTAGTTCCTGTACCAAAGGCTGTCCCACAACATGAGATTAATCTCGCAGTGACATCCATTCCCGCAGCTGGAATTGCATGGACGTTGTTTCGTTAACGTCGTTTGTATTGCTCCACTACGAAGACCACTGCTGCTACGATTAACAACCAAATGTTGTTTGCTAAGACTCCAACGACGTCAGCAGCCATACTGAATATGAAACTCGCAATTGGCCCAATCATCTTAGGTAGAATCTCTTCTAACTTTTTACCTATTGCTTTTAAGGCTTTGGCAGTTGTTTTAGCAGCTGCTTTGGCAGCATCTCCAACTCCCGGTACTATCTCGGAAACTGCCTTTGTCAGATTGGAAACTATTACGCCGATCACAGTACTTACCGCAGCTACCACGCTAATTATACTGACTCCATACTTCTTGAAGATGATTCTTATACGATCCCTAAGTGGCATCCGTTCTGCCAGGGCTTCTTCTATTCGTTCTAGGTCTGCTTGCTCCTCCTGATCGGTCCTTATTTCGTTAGTAGCATTCTCTTTCTGAGTTTCAGTAGACGTAGGGTCTTTGAGTATTTCTTCATTTCGTTCGATCCTCTCACTCAATTGGTCTTCAGCTTCTATGACTTCTTCTACCATTTTTCCCCTCAGAGTTCCTAGGACTCTTTTGAGACCTTTCCCAATCCTCGTATATAACTCGCCCTTCTTGGTGGTCAAAGGGATAGGTTTATTCGTACTTCCATACTCGTGGATAGCGACTCTACCATCAGACATGGTTGCCATCTCGAGAACACCTCGAATTCCCATATCTGGATATTGTTCCCAGACGGTCTCGAACATATCCTGTCTTACATCGTCTGATAAGCCTTGTTTGAAGATCACATCTCTAGCGCTGAATTTAGGAGGTTTCTCATCTTTCAGATTTTCCAGGATTCTTTCGTATCTAGAAACGTTCGAGTCTTTCGGGTCGACGAGTTCATCCAGCCATTCATCGTCTATAGAAAACGAGGTTTCCTGATCCTTTGGTCGAGCGCCTTCTCTAGGGTAATCGCGTATGGTTTTCATGTTGAGCGATTCTCTAGGCTCCACACTTGTCGAGTCTGGAAAGCGATGTTTCCACTCCTCCACATCGATAGCATCGTCATCGTAATCTTTTCCTCTTTCAGCTTCATCAGTTCTTTCCTCATACCTCCCATCAAAGGCCATGTTAGACATAACTATATATATAGTTATATTCAACATGATCTCATCAAAGTTGGATCCCACACAAGCACGAAGAGAGCCTCATGCACTCAAGGCTCCGCGAGACTTGTATAGGAAAACTTTCACTCGATCATCTGCCAATCCAGGTGAGACTCTATATGTAGAAGTCCCAAAGCTAGCAGAAGGTGTAGTACTAGTACCTGGCAGCTTAGCGCTATTGGGCGACATCGTACTATCTGGTGGACATGCGTATAACAGAGTCGTTTCGAACATTGGACGCTGCTTGGTCATACGTAGAATCTGTAGGATGGGAGCTGAAACAGTAGAAGACCTTGGCAGGCCAGACCTCCTACAAACGTACTCCGATGTATACCTATCTACGCAGGAGAGAGAGTCGAGAGTACAACAAGGCATTCAATCAGAGAACACGAACAAGCTACGATCGAAAGCTGGTGACGCAAGTACTTCGTCTGCTGCAGACAACGCGCTCCTAGCTGCATGTGGTTCCAAGTATAGGATTCCATTAGATATTGACATTCTGACACAACATGGAGTTCTATATCCATATGCCTTAGAAAATACCATTACATTCGAGTTGACTCTAGCGCCTGCCAACGAGGTCGTAATTGGATCGGATACGACGAAGATAGGTACGTACCAACTTACCAACATCCAACTAGAATACGAAGCAATCAGGGACGGAACGCTGGCTAGTAGTGCATTTCACAAATACGAAATAGGTACTGCATTCCTATACAACTACGCTGTTCACTTCAAGACAGTAGATATCGCTAAAACATCCGATACTTTGATATCTCAAAACGTCAACGTTCCACGACGATCCTTTGCTGGACTACTTCTACTATTCATAGATCCACCTACCATTGGCACGCGAGATAGCGAATCATTCTCGAATCCAGATATTTTGAAGGTAGAAGTAGATGTCAACGGGATTCCCAACAGACTCTTTCCAAGCGGCATGCTTCCCCTAGATTTCTGGGAGGCTGCAAGAGGCTGGTTTGGTACACCCAATACTTCCATGACTCCAAAGAAGTTCTTTGAAAATAGATTCGCTATCCTAATCGATTGTCGCACAGCAAAAGATTCCACCGTTCATGGTGATGGCTTGGCACAAACCGGCAGTGGAAAGGACATCGACATTCGCATACATAGAACTGCGAAGGGAAGTGGAAATGTGAAAATGCACATCTACGTCCTTGCGGATGCTCAGGTCATGATATTGAACAGATCTTTACATAGTATAGTATACTGATGGATTCTCTCGTAGAGCACGTGCCGTTCAACGCACTCATAGTCGGTCCGACGAATTGTGGGAAGACTGCGTTTCTCATAGAACAACTTCGTGGATCATTTCGTGGTAAGTTCGATTACATAGTACTGATTTGTCCTACGTATGCCCACAACAAAACCTATCGAGGATTTGCAAATCGAGATCCTCGTTTCTTCGTCATGTCACCACCGCAGGATGCCATCGATGCTACTTTGAGTATTTGCGCAACATTTTGGTCAGGTACCAATACTCTATTGATTCTCGACGATTGCGCCGCATCGAAGGACGTCAAGAAACGAACTGAAAAGCTAGTGGACTTAGCCTTTTCTGCACGACATATAGGGCTTTCCATTTGGGTGCTGTCCCAACAACTAACGAGCATATGTAAACCCTTCCGCGAGAACGTAGCTATCGTAGTAGCATTTCATACAGCATCGGCCGTAGATGGTAAAAGGATATTTGAGGATTATGGAGGCTCGCAAGAATGTAAAGAGTTACGAACGATACTTGGATCCCATAAGTTCGCTCGCATGTGCTTCTGTCTACGCCATCCTTTCGAGGTAGTGTTAGAGCTCCCAGCACCTATAACATATTATGACTGATAAGGAAATACTCGAGATATTCGGTGAGGACGTAACAGGCCCACCACCAACTGACCTAGACGTTACGTCAGACAATCGCGAATCACTTTCGATCTTAGCCGCAACAGGCGTAACGAAAGAATACCTAGGTAAGAACTTTTCCCTAGGAGACGTCTCTAGACTTCCTGAGAAAGAAGTAGACAAGTTGTATAGGAGGTACCAGGCCGTCCTAGCTCAGCAAGTAACGAAAGGCTTAGTCGACGGCGTGACGCGTCTAGCTACCCGCCTAGTTGCCTACCTAGTACCAATAGATTCTCAAGAAGCCCTGATCAAGGACCTACAAGAAGACCCTCTAGTCCGCAACGAGATCAGTGCTGCGACTGGCCTACTATCGCTCAAAGCAGGTCGCCTTGTAGCTCTAGCTAGCGTCCTATTTCACATATCTGGCCACGTAGTCATTCCTGGTACAACTGTTGAACCTTCACATATACCTACTATATCGAAGCAAGATGGAAGGACAGACGGATCAGATAACTGCGAATCCTCCGACGACTGCACCAACTAAGGTAAAAAACCCAAAGCGCGTTGCAGCAGGAAAATTAGCTTGGGAGAAGGTCACTGCTCGTGCAAAAGAAGCTCAAAGGGTGGAGATAGAACGTGAGAATGAACCGTCCAAAGAAACTGACGTAGAGAAAGGTCGGTTCGAAAACCTGACTATCCTCGCAGTCATCGGTACTGGCGCTACATTGTTTGGCACGTACTTTGCGTACAAGAAGTATGTAGATGGCAACACGCGAGCTGCCGCCGTTAGCACGACACGACCTGCAGCTCCGGCAAAGCTTACGATACTAGACATGGAGTAACACTTAAAGACTCGAGACCATACTTATATATGTCGAGATGGATAAGGAATTGATGAAGACGGCAACCGATGCATCTATAATTGTTGGACTCGCTTCTGGTATTGGGTGGATCGTAAAAAAGACTACCAAGGAATCTATGCTTAGCGATCCTTCTTCTTCCCTAGTGAATTACGCAAAGTGGACTGTCGTGATACTTGGTAGCTTATACGCGAAACAGTATCTTGAGAAACAAAAGATCATACCGTAATGGCAGCAGCAATTGCTATGACAGTTTTCGGCGCTGTTTTGAATGCGACGGCATTTACTGGTGGTGGCATACTAGCTAGAATGATTGGAAAGGGTGATATAGATACAGAACGAGAGAGACACGATAGGGCCCTCGAAAGACAAGAATCTGAAATGACAGCGTATAGAACCGAACGTCAAAGATTATACGACTTTGCACAAAATCAGGAAGGTCTTGAACGCGACGCATACAACGTTCAAAGAGATACCAACAAAGCCTTCGTGCAATCCGATAAGTTACGTAAGGCGCTAGAACGGCTCGAAGGGATGAAAGAACCCCGCTTATCTGACTACTACCGACCCTCAAACAATCAGAAGACTGGCGAGTTGCTCTACGTTGGTGGTGGAATGCTAGGCGCTGGATACGCTATTAGTAGATGGTTATAGAAACGTACTAGGTACTACTACTAAGCTACTACTAAGCTACTACTAAGCTACTACTAAGCTACTACTAAGCTACTACTAAGCTACTACTAAGCTACTACTAGGTTACTACTAAGCTACTACTAAGCTACTACTAGCTACTACTAAGTTACTACTAAGCTACTACTAAGTTACTACTAAGCTACTACTAAGTTACTACTAAGCTACTACTAAGTTACTACTTAAGTCACTACTAAAAAAAAAAAGGAAAAAAAAAAAAGGAAAAAAGAAAGGAATGAGGCCTGGTTCTTATTCTTTTCTTTTTTTTTTTTTTCATCTGTTGAAGGTTAGAATGTATAGATGTATGATGGATTCTAAACTTGCGAATATCTTCTATGGTCCTATGGGCTATTGGAAAGGTCACTCTGCAATTGGTAAGCTATCGGTAGCAGTGAAAGCATCAGAAGACGTAGCTAGGAGTTGGTTGGAAAAGCAATCTATATGGCAAGTATATCTACCACCACCAAAACACATTCCACGACCGCATTGGACTGTATCGAAACCAAATGAAGTCCACCAAGCTGATTTGATATTTCTACCACACGATCGACCTGGGCGTGGACGGAAGCTATACAAGTACGCTTTAGTAGTAATCGATGTAGCTTCTCGATACAAAGAAGCCGAACCTTTAGCATCCAAAGATAGTGGTGAAGTTGCTGCGGCATTCGAACGAATCTACAAACGTAGCCCACTCGAATGGCCAAAGACGTTGCAAGTAGATCCTGGTAGAGAATTCATGGGACGTATGTCTGAAACGCTAGAACTACATGGTACGAAAGTTCAACGAGGTGAGGCTGGTAATCATAGAGCGCAAGGCTTCGTCGAACGAGCGAATAGAACACTAGCCGAGAGATTGTTTGGATATCAATATGCACAAGAGATGGTGCTTACTTCGGAAGGATCAGATGCGCGTAGTAGAGAATGGGTAGTTCGTTTACCAATGGTTATCAAAGCCCTGAACAGTGAGGTGACTCGACTTACAGGAAAGGAGCCTTCGAATTCTGTAGTGACGCAGCAAGTAGACCTAAAGACTCCTACGTATTCGCGCACTGTTGGATTGAGAGAAGAGCGCCTACCATTCGACGTCTTAGTTCGATATCTCTATGCACCAGGAGAATTGGAAGGGGGTGAAAAACGTAGAGCTACTGATCCTGTGTGGAGTTTGCAGATACACACCATTTCGCGAAGTGTAGTATCTTCGAGACAGCCTGTGCTTTACTACCTTGCGAAGCGAGAAGGGGAGAAGGACGCACCCAAACGTGGATTCGTTCGTGAAGAGCTACAAGTCGTTCCTAGGGATACGGAACTACCACCAAAAGGAATTCTGTTTGTACCCAGACGCTAGACAGCGTACTCTATTGGCTCGGTGTGGATTCCATCTGGAAGAACGCGTCTTTTGTCGTAGTAAGCCGATAGCCCAAGCTTCCGTTGTTCGTAGGTTGCCATACCTTCTGGCAATAGTCGGAAGCCTCGGTTCTTCGCCATGTCGATACTACCCTGGAGGGCTGCTTCGAATCGATCCCACGAAATGTCGTTGTGCCGCCTAGACATACCTTTGACGGAATACTTCTTGCTGCCACCCGTATCGACGTAGTAAGCTTTCGAGCATAGGGCAATGGCGCGCTGTCCTTCGAATTCGAGTTTGAAGAGTCCTGGGGTACGACTGCTCCACTTGTCCCAAGCTAGCCATTCCTTCCTATTGGCTTCGAAATCCTCTCGCAGTTCCGATCGTACGACTTCATCGATGCTATTTCCAGAGATGGCAATGTAGGCGCTGTCTGTGTCCATCTGTATGTACTCGAAGTCCTCGCGGTCGATGTACTTATCGAGGAAGTCGTAGTAGAACTCGAGCATACGCAGTTTTGCGAGCTGGTACACAGCGATGCCTACTTGGAAAGGGCGTTTGATTCGGATCTGGTCCTTCCTACTCTCGAGTTCGTATGCCTCGCCAATCTCTTCCAGGTCTTCGAACCAAACACTTCGCAAAGCTTTGTCCACAATCTTCTCGTCTTTTGTATAGACGACCTTCGTTTGGCGTCCCAAGTCTTCGAGCAACTTTCCATAGGCGCTGTTTCCTAGTAGCTTGAACACATCTGCCAGCAAAGCTTTACTTTTGTCTACGTCTCCCATGCGTCGCGCCTCGGTGACTTGGTCCACGAACCATCCGAAGATTTCTTTGGGTTCGTAGTCTATCGTGCGGTAGACAGCAGTGATCACTGCGCCACTCAAGCTGGTTAAGGCCTGGTTCATTTAACGGAAAATAGATGTAAGTAAAAAAATGTTTTCTGACAGAAATAACAGTTTAAACAAAAAATAATTACACCGTAATACTAATATCAACTCCCTTAAATTTGTTAAGTGGATGGTTGTCGTATCACGTGATCGATGACGTCATAATTATATAAAATCGTTTAAATTAAATGCGGTTGTGACGATAACATATGAATATAAAGTAAGCCTGCTAAAACATTACTCCTCCCGCAGTGTTTCAGATCACGCTTAGAAAACATGACTATCATGTAAAGATAAGGAGATATTAAGGGTACAAAAAGTCACGTGACCTATTTTGCATATGTTCTCCTTAATTACTCGTTAACGAACCATTGTAGTCATTTTTTCTAAGTTGATTTAGGTAAAAGGCTTCAACCTTAACTAAACATATTCACTCATCATCCTAGCTGTTTTGAACTCGGAGCCGCGTTTTTGATTTACTGATTTTGTGTTCTAAGTCACGTGACAGACCACGTGACACGTTTTACTACACACAAACCACTTAAGGTAGTCCAGAATGGCGATACCTATTATCGTGAGAAACTTGGCATACTTACCATACTCGGCTGTGCTGAAATAAGTGAAACAGTTTTTACCCGAAATTTGACCCCTGAACCAGGCCTTAACATGCTTGAGCATGGTCTAGATACCAAAGTAGAAGAGGAGCATAGAGTAGCAACTTCTTTCCAGAGAGACTCCCAACTAGCTTCGTTTCCTCACTGCGCTTTCTACCCGTCTTCTCAAGGTAGGCCAACATTTGTGGAGGAATTGCTTCCTTGGGGATTTTCTTGTTGTAGAAGAAGGGGGGCATCTCCTCAAATTTCTTCCACAATTCTTTTGGTATCTCGATGTCTACCTCCGCATATCCAAACCACGCATCGTTTCGTAGACATTCGACAAATCCTTCGGCTTCTAGACCTGGCTCGTCGTAGTGCACAACCTCTTCTTTTCCACAAAGCATTTCTAATTCCATGGTAGAAAGATATAGGGCGTTGGCATCGTATCCAAGAACCTTGCGACACACCTTGGTTCCACCCTGATGACTACGAATCTTAGTCACTCCTGCTTCGTGGCGTCTGGTGAACACTATGCTTGGACCTCCCACGACAGCGTCTTTCAGCATGTGGTAGGCTTCCTTACTTGGAGCGTGCATCTCAGCTCCCCTTTCTACACTACCTCGAAGCAGGAACTGTAGCGAGACTCCTGGGATGGACACTGCGTCTTTCAGCATGTCTACTCCCTTCTCATGATAGAAATCTCGCATCTTTTCGAGTGCCTCTAGGAATGGAACTACGTCTAGGTTGTTGTAGTATCGTAGCCAGTCTGCAAAGGTCTCCATTCCCTTGTCGAGAAAGGTGCGCTTGCAGTCTTCGAACTCTGACCTAGATAGTAGGTGTTCTCTTTTCAACTTCGAACCCCACTCTGGATAGTCTGGTAATCCAACGTGATCCAACTTGTCGGGAGAGTCGAACCACTCATATGGAAAGAAACTCTTTTGCAACTCGCATCCATAGGCAGTGATCCAACGTTCGTAGGAAGTTCCAGGTCCAAGGTAGTTCATCACATCGAGGAAACGGAAATCGGGAGTCAAGAGAAACATAGTGGTGTTGGCTTTCTTTGCTACTCTGACTTTCTCGCATGTGTCGGCAATAGATTCTACGAAATAGTTTCTGATCAGGTTGAGGTCATACCTGCCAGAGTTGAATCCCAATACGGGAACTTGGCTGATCCATTCGTCGATTCTCATCCGTTGTGCCTTCGATAGGGTGTCAAAGGAGAATTCAGGTGTCTTGGGGCAGAACCGTTCCGCAACGACTTCTCGGATTGCTTTCGCTCTTCGTTGGAGTTCTTCGACAAAGGCGGCTACAAGTTCTTTTGGCTCGCGTCGACAGAGGTGGGTTGGCGTTCGATCGTACGTGTCGGCAATTGATACTGATATTGGGACATGGACGTTTTCGATGGTCAATCGGTCCGTTGGTTGTCTTCCTTTCGTTGTATCGAGATAGGCTTCGAAATCGTAAACTATGGCATGTGGATAGGCGGTTTGCGTTGGAGTTGGAACCGGCTTGTTTTTCTTCTTTGTAGAGCAACCCCAAGCCTCCACTACTACATAACCTGCCTCACGTAGACTCTCCGTTCTTTCGCAGGTCTTGCGATAGAGCCTCCTTTCCCTAGGGAAGCATTTCGGGCAGCCATGGAAATAGCATCCATGAAATTGGAAGATGGTTTTCGAAAGAGGTTCGTAGCCGTCGACCGGCGCTCCTTCGATCCAATGCTCTCCACCATGCCCACAAGCTGCGTAATGAATGTGTTGCCCAATCCTTTCGGCTTCGCGTTTCAACCAGCATAGAGCGACTTTGCTGGCTTTGTTAGAATCGCTCTCTGGCCAGAAGGCTTTTTCGTATGCCGACTGGGGTACTGTGATTACTTTTCCGGGGCAAACAATCTTCGTTTCGCCACGACTGCAACGATCTGCGTGGCGTTGAAGGTTCGAGGCTTTTGTGAACCGTTGCTTACAATCGTTGCATACGTAGATGCTGCCTATCTTGTCGATGTTCTTGATGTAGAAGGCATGTCCATCGTATATCCCAATCGTCATCGTACGCTTGTAGTGGGCTGCATGCCGCGTCAGATGCCAAGCGCCATCCTCTGTAGGTTCGTACACCCGAATACCGATTCCAAAGTGTAACTCGACTTCCTCCAGCTGGTCTAAGGAAGTTCTGGGAACGTCTTGCGTGGGCGCTGTCAGGCGATAGAAGTTCTGGGCAAGTCTTCGAGCTGTGACGCAACACCTATCTGATCGTGCTCCTTCATGCATGGCAAGGCAGCGCCACAGACATAGGTTGTCACCATATCGATCAAGGGCAAGCATTCCTTTTTTCTGGCGAAGCCATTGGGGCAGTGGGCCTGTTCCCAACAGAGGCTGACGATCGTTCACAACTTTGACATCCACGTAGATCCAACGCACGAAGGCCCATTGGGTATTTGGCCGATTGATGTTGTCGGGATTCAATCGAGATAGCTCTTTGCTATTGATCCACTCTTCTGCATCTCCTAGGATGTTCACCCATGGAGAGCCGGGGACAGTCTTGGAGAATAGCATCACACGTCCGTCGTTGACATTGCGAATGCGATAGGTGTAGCTGTAGCGCAGGTAGAAACTGGTGGTTACCTTTGCAACTAACTTTTCCATGATCCTAGGGGTCAAATCTCCTGCCACACCTTGGAAGAAGCGCCATCGAATAGTACGGCGGCCTATCTCCACTCCCTCGAGCATTCCATCTCTCTCATCGAGAATAGCACCTGCCTCTCGAGCTAGACTCCGTGGAAGTGGCTCACTACGAGGCCTCGCCATTCTCTCTTCGGTATAACTATACGTTAGGATATCTCTAACAGATACTCAAGTTTGGATTTTTAGGTGTAAGGATGTTGCGGGGCGAAGAACGTCGATATAACTATATGCTAGGATATCTCTAACAGATACTCAAGTTTGGATTTTTAGGTGCAAGAATGTCTAGTGACAATTTGGATGACCCTTAGTACCCTAGTAGTATAGTCGGAGTCAAAATGATACCACTTTTTTCTTGCACAAGGACGTCAGAAAGTGGATTCGGGTGAATTTCAGAAATTCACCCGAATCCACTTTCTGACGTCCTTGTGCAAGAAAAAAGTGGTATCATTTTGACTCCGACTATACTACTATATGAAACTTTGAAAGGTTTTGAGTACTTCTGCGAAGAAATGTTTGGCTTACAGAGGATACTCTATGTTCTAGGCTTGTTTGAAATGGTGAAAATGTGACCTCTCCTGATCCATTACCGTGTAAGAAAAAGCCTGGGTCGATTCCTATCTTACGTCACCTCATTAATGCATTATTGTCCATGACGCCTTTCTATCACAACAGCATCGATATATAGAGAATATACACAGTCTGTGAGATTTTAGTAAAGAAAACAGCTATTTCAGACAAAATGCTAAATATTTATTCAAGTTATTGCAAAGTCGAATGAATTCGATGACGTAGATAGGGAATCGACCCAGGCTTTTTCTTACACGGTAATGGGTCAGGAGAGGTAACATTTTCACCATTTCAAACAAGCCTAGAACATAGAGTATCCTCTGTAAGCCAACAAATTATTCGCAGAAGTACTCAAAACCTTTCAAAGTTTCATATATATATAAATTGCAAAAGGGTTGAGGGGCACTTTAAGCGCCGGTCCGGCTGTTGTGCGGGAGGTCGATGGTTCAATCCCCAGCCGGACCAATACTCAGGGTCTTAAAATAACTGAGTAGAAGGTGCTGCCTTTGTGAAACAATTTCGTTCACGAGCTGCAAATGGTTAGACCTTCACGTCTTCTCGGATAAGGACGTTAAATCGTAGGCCCGTGGCAGTGGATGAATAGCCACCTCGTGAAAATGCCACTGAATAATCCGTTATTATTTATTTCCTGCATTTTCCTGCAGGTTAGAAGTACCGTACGCAAAAATGATTGTATTAATCAATTTCATACTACTGTTTTGAGCGTAAAGAACATGGTCGGCTTCAGAAAGGGGAGTTCCATGGAACCGCTCTAGGTCTCCCATGGAACCGCTCTAGGTCTCCCATGGAACCGCTCTAGGTCTCCCATGGAACCGCTCTAGGTCTCCCATGGAACCGCTCTAGGTCTCCCATGGAACCGCTCTAGGTCTCCCATGGAACCCCTCTAGGTCTCCCATGGAACCCCTCTAGGTCTCCCATGGAACCCCTCTAGGTCTCCCATGGAACCCCTCTAGGTCTCCCATGGAACCCCTCTAGGTCTCCCATGGAACCCCTCTAGGTCTCCCATGGAACCCCTCTAGGTCTCCCATGGAACCCCTCTAGGTCTCCCATGGAACCGCTCTAGGTCTCCCATGGAACCGCTCTAGGTCTCCCATGGAACCCCTCTGGTCTTCCACGGACCTAAAACGACTTTTTCGGGCTTTGCTTTGTAGATAAGTGCTTTAACCTAAAATGAGAAAATAGTAAATGTTTGTAAATGCTTCTTAGAAGGGGAAAATCGCGAGATTGTGCATGATACGAGTCGAGATTAAACAGACCACATCTTTTGTGTATGGAGGCCCGTTCTGGTCAAAATATGTTCATTATTTACTCGTAAGACGAATTATTTTTATGTAACAATTAATAATATTTCATAACTTTAACAATATTTTTGTGGTGGTATGCCGGTTACATTTTATAGTATTCTCAAGAAATACTCTATTCCGATTGGCTGAGAGAGCTAATGCATTTCTAGGTAATATAGAGGGCAAAACTTGGCGACTGGTAACTAATAGAGTTCAATGTGGAAATAGACCGATTTAGTAGCGTACATTTGTTGTCCCAATTCAGATCATGTGACAGGGATTCAGTGCTTTGTTTTCCAATTAGAGAAATTTGTACATTTCCTCTTGGGATACAGAAAAACAAGAAAACATTACTCAAGGGAAAAGCCGGGAGACCTGAATTGGGACAACAAATGTACAAGCTAAAATGCTAAATAGATCAGTTGCTTTGGAAACGGGAAGACAAGGGCGAGATTTTCAATTGTTTTGCTTGCAATTGGTGGCGAAGAAAAAAAAAGGACTTTTACCTTTCTTCATGCACACGAGCTTTGTGTTTGGGGCCAAATTTGCTGATTTCAGTCAAACTAACATACCGCCATGATCAGCTGTATTTCACAACATTTTGTCAACAAGGGCCGCACCTAACCAATTATTTTGGGCTAGTTTTAGAGGGTCTTTGATTTTGCAGGTATGGCTTCTCAAAAACCGATCAATACTAGCCCAAAATAACAAAGAGTAACGAAGGACACAAGAAAAGGACACGGTAATTCTATCGCACATTTTAATTTTATTCCCTTTATTTTTAATGATAATACAAATTCTATTAGCGATCGACTAAGTGATAATAAAAGCTTAAGCTCCATGCCTGTGGGCGGATCGCATGTAGGCCTGAGCGGATTGTGCTCCTAAAAGTGGCATATTATGCCGCTAGCACTGCTCCAAATTTTGTCGAATTATGCCCAAATTATGCAAAAGTTCAAAAATTATGCTCGTAGATTACACAATTATGCTCACAAAAAACGTTTTTCGAAGACGGCCGGCATTAGTTGATGTGCGGCATTTTTAGTTGTTCACACAACATTTTATAGACTTTTTAGTACCAACGGACACAGAAACCAACCAGGCGTGACTGTTCCCACGCTCTGAACAAAAGACGGCTTTTTGGCTTTTTTCACGTTTAACGCACACTCGTTAAGTGAAATTCAGGTATTGCTTTGGAAAAATTTAGAATCTAAGGAAAATATACCAGCTAATAATTAGGAAAGGCACTATAAAAGCAATAATAGCATTGCTTTTGGCTTTAATGCTTCACATAATGCTACAATCTGGTAATTATGCTCGAGCAGTGCTTCTTTGAAAAATTATGCTCGGTTGCTCCAATTATGCCAAAAATTATGCTAGCACAATCCGCTCAGGCCTAATCGCATGTGTTCATCAACAGAATAAATACTATAAGTTTTACTATACGTAGTTACTGCTACTCTATGGTTTGACAAAGTCACAGGCATTAATACACATATACTGAAACAGTGTTTAAAAAGGTGATAGCACTGTGTTTCTAAAATCGTATAAAATATTAGCACAGCAGTTTAGACTATCAATCAATCACTCAATCAAAATTAAACTCGCATAAAAAATAACTGTTAAATGGTCTCCGTGTAAATCTTCATCTCCTTTCACCTTACTTTTCTTAGTTGTTGTTTTTGTGACCATACTTTAGCAGTCCTTAACGTTTTTTCTATTTATTATTATTATTTTGTTGTTGACTTTGATTACTTGTATTTATACACAAATGCAGATCACACACTATTACATATTTATTCCACTTAAGGTTACCGGATACCTTCAAAACGAAAAAGGTGGGAAAATATTTTTTTCGCACAGAAATGTAGTTTTAGTAGTAGTGTCTCGTATACGAAAAACTCCGTTAAAAAATATATATATATTGACGGAGAAATACCAAAAGAAGTTTTTAACCGGAAGTAAAATGTTCTTTTTGATTGACAGCAGATCAATAAAACATGACAAGTGCTCACTCGCCCGTAACGACGGTGTGGTGAATAACGCATATTAAATTCATTTCATATACATGTACCAATGTTTACGTTTATTGAAAAACGTTTTTCCACACACGATTCCACAACTCCATCGGTTGTTGGCCTTATATCTTACAAAAAGAAAGCAGGATGCCCTTAGCTTGAAAAACAAAGAAAAAAGAAAAGCAAAACGAGGCCAAACAATGCATATACTACAATTACAAAGCCAAATAGGAGTCCTCGCAAAACCCGACAAGCGTTCGTATTTTCACTTTCAGACAGAGTGCCGAGTGGTCCGCATCTGAACATAAAGAAGAATTGATAAGAGCCAGCCGAGAGAATATTTGTTTCCAAGAAAGCGTAGATGGAAACGTAGTCTAACGGTGACCCTGAATCGGTTGAACCACGATCTCGCTATTGCCGTGCTGTTTCAGACGCCTGCAAATCGCTGTCTCCTCTACTAACTATGCTGGCATTCAAGGCGTCTCTATAGGTGTTCACCTTGCCTTTGCCCCTCGAGGTCTTTTTGACTTTCCCATTTTTCTAGTATGGGAAACCAGCCGACTCTTATCGCTACCATTTTTTCAAGTAACACACACAAAAAAACATTTTCTCGATGCGGCTTTAGCTTTGATCGGAAATCAACATTGGCGGGAAATCTTGACAGATAGTTGAACTGTGATGAGAAATGATTGGCCAAGAGCTTGCTAATTGTTGGAGAGGCGGGGCTTCAGATTCACACACGACAGACGGGTATATTTTTTTGAAGTGCTATTTTCTCGCTTTCGATTTTCAATAAAAATAGAGTTTTAAAAAAGCTCCCACTCAAGAGCAATTTATTCGATTTGTGCTAAATTTTCACAAAATGTCAATTGATATCGCAGCTGCAAAAGAGTGTCGGGGAATTGGGAAACTCTAAAAAAAGAGCTCTTGACAACGTTTCCCGCATATCTACTCGGATTATTTTTCGCCTTTTCACGCAAAGCATGATAACTTTTGAACTAAATCGAATTTTGAAATTCCCCGACACCCTTTTGTAATACGATTCCTCTGAAATACGACAAAGCAAACAGATTTTTAAACTTTAAAATATTTTCGGAGTCGGAGCTTCTGAAAGCCATCTCACTAGATCGGAGAAACGGGATGGCGGAAAATTCGAGATTTTTAAAGAACTCAAAACTTTTCATATGTATTCTTGTAGCCAATTTTATAAGCTTTAAAATGATACATGAATGATTTATCTAGGATATTTCCTCGAGGCGCTATATAATTTAGACTGGAAACGCACCCTGAAGGTATCCGGTAACCTTAATGGGGAGGAAATTTCATGCACCCTTACTATGATCTATTTTCCTCTTTTCAACCCTAAGGGACGGACCATTTGAAAATTGATGGGAGCGATTGGGAGGGGTACCGCAACTCCCAAAAAAAAATCGAGCAGGCCTAATTTCCACAGAAAAGAGCGAACGAGCCAAAATCACCCCAAAAAAAAATCGAGCAAGGGTGAAACTTTGTTCATTAGCTGAAACAGGTTCAGCCAATGTTTAGTCTCCAGAACACAGGAAACCAGTGTTTCAGAGAGCAGTAAAATCTAAAAAAAATGGGCTCGGGCCTTTGCCCCTCGCAATATTTATAGACATTCTGCTTTTTTTGTCCATACGCAGGACGGTATATTATCTAAGCTCATAATCAAAGGCACATTCCCATAGGACAAATAATGCATTTGTGTACAAGAGATTAGTTATATATGCCAATTCACTCTTCTTAATATTTATGCGCATATTTAATTCACCGACTCGAAAACGAGGCTATCCCCGCATCGAGGATGCAACGTGCATTCTAGTTCGAAAGGACAATTGTCTCCAACGTATACCGAGAGGAATGAATGAGGAACACAGCAATGCTGAGAGGAACACAGCAATGCTCCATCCGCGACGCCTTTTTGCTTTTCAGCGAAGCAACGATGCGGGGTTAGCCTCGTTTTCGAGTAGCTAATTATATGCGCATAAATATTAAGAAGAGTCAATGTTGAGCACTTTTTCATTTTCATTTTTTTTATTTGAGACTACGGAACAATGCAATATGATGCACTGCAATACAATATGATACACGAATTAACAGTATAATTTTAAGTATCCATCTGGGAAGGAGTGTGAGGTAGAGATTTCAAGAAGAATACATGTATATCAGGCATGTTTTCACAAAAGGAGCCTTAGAACCTAAGACCCCCTTTTGTGAAAACATGCCTGATATTGTGTGCCTTTAGCTTTAAAAGCCAATAACTCGTGTTTTTGCCGTTTTCTTGAAAGGGCAAATGGCAGTTTAAGACTTTTCTGGCATTTCTATCCCATAATTGATCTCAAGGTATTTTATGTGGGGGTGAGGGGTGGGGAGGACTAGTTAAAAAAAATCGCGAAAAACCAACTGATGAAAACGTTGAAAAGTGAGTTACCGGCTTTTAAAGCCAACAGGTACACATTAATTTACTTGTGTAACTTAAATTTCAAAGTAGCGCCATTTCTCGAGTTTTTAATGGTTTTCGATGCACTACACGGCAGTACAACATTCTCTTCCTGTAGATTAAGTTTAGTGGATGCAATTTCGCCGTATTTTGAGTAGAAATACCAGAAAATGGCGTTTTTTAACCTAATCCTAACCTCTAGCTGTCAAATAAAGAAATTATGGGATAATCTCACACAAGTAAATTATGGGATAGAAAGGCCAGAAAAGTCTTAAACTGTCATTTGACCTTTCAAGAAAAAGACAAAAAACTAGTTTAATACTGGCTTTTAAAGCTAAAGGCACACAAGATCAGGCATGTTTTCACAAAAGGGGGTCTTTGGTTTGTGAAAACATGCCTGATATATATGTTTTCTTCTAAACAAAGGTAATTAATGTACATGGAAAATACCATAAATCGAGAAACATTAAAATTGTGTAAAATGTTCTTGATGTAAAACCAAAATACTGATGCCTTAAAAAAATATCGTGCAAGGTCCGACGCCATAAAAAAAATTCTTGCAGCAGTAGGAGTCCTAGAAAAAATATCGAGCAAAAAAAAATCCGGGTACCCCCCCATCAATTTTCAAATGGTCCGTCCCTAATATCTATTATTATAGTAAGTGTATGACAGTACGTAAACTTAAACAAGAGAGGGTATGAAATAACGAACATCAATCAATCATATTTATTTAAACACGATGAGTGTTTAAGCGTTGCCGCTTGTGGGATCGTGTATAAAAAGTTTAACTAACTAACATATGTAGAGCAAGGAACTATTGTGGCGGCTCCAACACCGTGTGCCCGCGACAGAGACAAATGTCTTGAATATCGGTCACAGACTAGCCTGCGAAAGCAGCCGCATCTTTGTACTCGCTCCAACAGATTCCCCCAAAGAAGCGTCTGCGGGACGAGCGCGAAAATTCCATACTGATGTCGTATTTTGACCTGAATCCGGGCAAAAAATCCGATAATTTTGTCTTATGCGCATAAATTAACATTTTGAACAAACTTCGAGTGCAAAAAGATTCTGTTTGGATGTTTTTAAACGTTGTGTCGAAGAGCTGTGCCCGGGTCAATTCCTTATACAACTGTTGTTGTGATGGTAAAGATGTATTTGTGTTTACCGATGGGACTTGAATGCAACTTGCACTCGTTCAGTCAGAGGCAGACCAAACTAATGATTTTTACAAGGAATGTATGGGCATTTTTAGAAAAATGAAATTGTACTAAAATGGCCAATAAAGTCAACATGAAATCTTACCTGTGTCGAGAAGTTGTTCCTCTTCATCGCTGACGTGTTTACTTTTGGCTTGAAGCAATTATAGATAATGTTTATTAGGGTTAGGTAAAAATATCTAAAATACGCCTCAAACCAAAAAATTGGTGATTGACCGATCAATTTTTTTGCCAGGATTCAGGTCAAAAATGAAGTCATTAGTATGGAATTTTCGCGCTTGTCCCGCAGACGCTTCTTTGGAGGGAATCCGTTGGAGCGAGCACAAAGATGCGGCTGCTTTCGCATGCAGGTTCAGTCACAGATCGGTATTCAAGCCCTTCGTAGTCCCCAAGATATTAATAAACGAACAAAATAATGGTAGAGTTTATATGTCAATCACAGTAGCAACTGTAGCACGATCAATTAAGGCGACCAACCAGAAGCAGTACGACTGACATATAAACCAACAAAATGACGGAGCAGAAGCAATAATAAAGAAAACAAACAAAAGTCGTACACCCTGAAGTCTCTATCTGTCATACCAGGTCTTGGCCCATCAGTTTACGGTATAATCTATTTTTAGAATACGATTCTCGCTAAATCAGTACCCAAGCCTATTGCACCTAATTGTACCAGCAGTTCTGATTGGTCTTAAACATGAAAGCCTTTGTTTTAATAAGATAACTAACATTGTTTTTTACCCACTTAAGTAGTTTCAGCGCCGTTCTAAAAATCTATTATACCGTAAACTGATGGGCCGCGTTCCATTACTTATCGAGACTTCAAGTACAACTAAGTAATCGATCGAAAGAATAATCAAAACAAAGTGGTTCAAGCTCAGCTCACGTTCACGAGCTTAAAGGTAAGGGACCACTTCGTAGGCAATTTGTTTACGGGAATCGCTGGTAGTTCAATGATTATTCCACCCTTGGAGGTTTGCGCCGTCCAGGCCATATCCTTGTCATAGCCAAGTAACGTCACCACGGTACCCTTGCTTGTGATTGGCTGTCCAAGCGTCAGGTGATTAGTACTTGGCCAATCAAGAGCAGTGGCGTAGACCACGTGGTCTTTGAGAGTGTACCTGCAATGAGTTAACTTCGTAAGAATTGCTGATTGGAAAAGAAAAGGATAAAAAAAACATATGAAAGAAAACAGAAAAGAATCGAAACCGAACACAGAAAAATGGAAAAGAGAAGAACGAAAAGAAGAGCATTTATATGATGAGACTCCGTGTTGAAATAAAGTTTACTTACGCTAAGCAATTTACTATGCTTGCAGAACTTTTTCTATTACGATGAACAACTCTACAGACACGCGCAAAGTAACTTACCAAACATTCTTGGTTGCTGTGTCGTTCTGTGCTCTCCATGGCTTAGTGTCGTAGATGGATTCACCGTTAACACGCAGCCACTCACCCATCTGAAGGAGACGCTCTTGGAAAACGGGTATGATGCGTCCATCAGCCGTGGGGCCTATGTTGAGGAGAAGATTGCCTCCACAACTATACGAGGGAAGAGGAGGAAGATTTCGTGAAGAAGATTGAAGTCAGTGTTCTATATACTATGAAGAGCAATCTTACCTCACGGTCGAGACAAGCTGTGCGATCAATTCCTCAATAGTTCGTACTTGTTTTAAGGTGATGTCTTTCCTGTAGCCCCAGGAGCGTGAATCAACTTTAAAGGCGTTTTCCCATTTGTGATTGACAAGCTTACCTTAAGACGATAGAAAGTATGCAATCATCATCACCTCATCATCATCATTACTATTATAGTTATTAAATCAGAACAGAATGTATACTCGCTCGTTAATCACGAACTTTAAAGGCTCATGTAAATCACTGCAAACATATTCCATCGGTCACAGGCGGTGGCCAACTCGAAAGCTTTAGCTACTTTCACCACCGCACACTGATCTCTAATCTCAATTTTGAATCTATACTCTGTAAATATGAAGCCCTTATTTTAACTTATTTGTATATATTTATGTAACTAGTATAAAACAGTTTGAATAAATTGAACTTGAACTCGAACTTGAACAGGTACTTTACGTACACTTTACGCACCGCTCTCTCGCACAGGGATGTTTAAAGCGTTTCGTGCAACTTGTCTCGTAATTTTGTTGCGACACAAGTTGCACGAGAAATTGCCCAGTGTAACATACCAAGAAATCAACATGTCTCGTTGCAGCAATTATAAGCATTGAAGTACAACCAAGTTCTACATTTCACAACGATTACCGCAACGCTGCAACAGATGCTTTAAGCGTTGCATAGTGAACATCCCTAGTGCAACTTGTCTCGCAACGGTTTGAGTGACCAGCCAATAAAAATGCTCATTTCACCCGCGAGATAAGATGCATGGAACATTGCCTTATGTAATATCCCCTTTTATGGGGCGGCCTTCACCTCCTCGGAACCTGGAATAGTACTGGCTATCCAAACAATGCCTAACCCTGAAACAATACAAACCCTAACCCTAAAACAATGCAATTCTTTGTCAGTGCAGTCCAAATGGGGTCCAATAAAATGCAAGGTTTTGAGAGGTGAAGGCCTCCTGCCTTTTATGCAACTGCAACGCATCGGTTTCACATAGTGCAACAGCGCCTTAACGAAAACGTACAGTTCATGGTAACGGCACTCCACGCAAATGTACACTTCACCGCGCACGTTGAACGGAAACGTGCACTTCACGCGCACAATAACCACGCGTTCTACTGTACCTGGATTGTACTGATCGTGGCAGGTATAATATCCACCGTGGTGACAAGCACAGCCAGCTCCCCATCGATCGTTGACTACCACTGTATCACTGACTGGACTGTTAATAAAGAAAAGAGCAGCACAACAAACAGTGCTATGTAACGCTGGAGCGGATTTCGTGACTCACAGCACGGTTACCGTACGGTATGCCGTGACATTGAAATGGCTTTCCCATTGTTATTGTCTTTTTGATCCAATCAAATGACATAGTTACGGTATACGGCACGGTTACAGTACGGATACGGTAAGGCCACGGACATAGTAGCTGTGTCCCATTCATACCACTCTAGCAACTCGTGTAATGTCTAAAACACAATCACATCGTGCAGTCGTAAATAACTCATCGATTGAAATAAATAAAGTAACACAAGTAATACAAAACTTGCAGGGGAACTTTGGACTTGTGACTGGACCAGTTAACATTTGCGGCGCCTTCAGTCTTACGTATACTATCAGGGTAGGATGAGGATTCTATGGCGTAAAATACGTCGGTATATATTGAAACGCGTCTAGCGTAAAATACGTATACTGAAACGCGTCTGGCGTAAAATACGAATACTGAAATGCGTCCGGTTGGAGTCCTGACAGCCATTGTAAATAGTCTTTGTTGCTAAGGCCCAAGTCGCACTTGAGAGAACTTGTTTAGATAAGCCAAAGTACTGTCATCATTCGACCACGCCCAAACTTGATTTTTTTCAAAGGCGCCGTAGTCCTCCGGCAGGACTTCACAGTCAACAAACAAAATATGCTTTTCTTTTGAAATTTACAAGTATTAGGGACATGATGTTACGTTAGGGGTTAGAAGTGTTATACAAACGAAAAAAAAGTACTTTAAAAAACTAATAACAATAAGACGCGGTACATGAAAATACTAATAAAAAGTATCTTTAGAGTAATCTAGCTATAACATCAGAAACATTGTTTGCATGATTCATTGTCAATAAGTTGTGCGAGGTCTTTCTTCCTAATGCATTTTTTTAAATTAAAGGGGTGATACCTCTCACGTCACGTGATAACATGGACCATAGCCTAGGACCAAAGTATTTAAGTGAATGGTTGCTAAAGCACAAAGATCTAAATCTAGACAGGCTGAAGTCAGCATTACGTAAATTATGAACATATTTCATGCTCCTATACGCCGCCAGTTTTGGCGTCTTTTAGCCATTTTATAGTTACCGAATGGATGTAAAGTTAAAATGAAAACTCTGCCTCTGGTAGGGGCTGTTATCCCCTTCACCCCGTTCAACATAACGAAAGAGAGAGAACCTAGCAGTGACCTCAAGTGACAAGCAAGCTTAATATCATGACTACTAACGTGATACTATTTTAAATATGTACTCATCATATAAGGGCATTTCAAAAGTTTGTGTCAAGTGCGACCGGGCCTAAGCATGAAACAACTGACATTTAATTGGCCTTTAACTGTCAATCTTTCCTGACCTGTCATTGTAGAGCCAGGCGAGGAACTCTTTACTGGTCCAGTAATCAGCTGAAGCTTCCCTGTCGCCATCGGACCACACTACCTCGGGTTTGTACTTAGTTACAATGTCCTGGAGCTGGTGCTGAAGAATGTCCTACGAACCCAGTACATATGACATGAATAAATTAACAAATACATGCCATTTTTCAATGCGTCTGTCATTTTATAAATGTACAGATGGCATCAAAACGTGACGAGAACAAAGAAGTACGCCACGAAACGCAGCCGAGTAGCGTGACATATTCTCTGCACATTTTGGTGTCATCGATGCATCTATAATACCCACCTACGTGTTTTATACAATAATCAATGAGAAAAAGATACGAAAAGATTTGGTCCAACGTGACGTCATCTGTGACACATAGTTAACCGACTAATCAGAGCGCGCGTTTCGCAGTTTATTGTATAACAGAACATAATGACCCTTCTACGTACGTACCACTGAATGATCATTATGTACCAAGATAAGCTAGAATGGCAACATCAATAAAAAGCATGGAATAGGTTTGACATTAATATCCCCAATTAAAATTGACCCCATGAATTATAAATACGGAAAAGCCTAACAGTATTTTGTTATGACAATGACGAGTGTGTTTGGCATTCAAATATTGTTGTGGATACAATGGATAACTAATTCCTGTAAAAACTAGTGTAGGCCTACGTCGTAAATATCTTTTAAGGTATGCTAACCGCCTCTTTTGCTCTGACAGAGGGTAACTGATTTTTTTAAAATTTATAACGAGACCTGAAACAATCATGGGGGCTGATCAAAGCCAGGTCCCAGACACACCGCGGCAAAACGTTACGCGCATGCGTATTTGCTATTTCTTGTCTGCGCGCGGCCGCCCCAAGTTTCCCGCGAAAACTGAAATGAAACAACAGGCACATACCCGTGATTTTAAAATTTCTGCTTAAAAGCATCCATTTGTGAACTGTTTTGTCAAAAAATAAGAAAACTACTTAAAAGCTAAGCCTAAGACTTTAACAGGTTGAAGTTTTCTTAATTTGTAATTCACTGTGAGTTTACTAAGTTATAAAATTGTTTACTAAAAAAGTTGAAACCCTCGGTAATTTGTATTTGATAGCAGAGCCTTCGTTCTTTTGGCCAGCGGAGCATACCGTTTTGCCGCGGTGTGGGTCCCAGATAATCCACAGACAAAGGCGAATTGGAATTTAGCGTGTTGGTTTTTGCGGAGGGAGGAAAACCGGAGAACCCGGAGAGAAACCCTCGGAGCAAGGGCGAGATACCAATAAACTCAACTCACATATGGCGCCGCGTCCGGGAAATCGGAACCTGGGCCAGAGGTGAGAGGCGAAGCGCTTACCACTACGCCACCCCGGCTCCTAACGCTCGAGCGTCGGCTGCTACTCGCTTTCTGCGGCGGTTAGAATATCATAATCGACTTTAGTTGATTATACCAGTGTTTAAGTATTGTTTTGGGTGCAGAGAAGTCAGCCGGTCGATTTTCTTCGTGTAAAAGAACGGATCGAAACGGAATAACTGAGGATATGAAGATATTTACCTGAAACGTACGGGAAACTAAGTACATAAGACTTATACTAATAGAGCGTTAGCTGTCGAGTGTCATTACCTTGACATAATGCTGTGTCGTAAAATGTCCATCTCGATCTTTCAAATACAGCGGGTTGAACCATTCGAATAGCGAGTGATAAAGACCAAACTTCACGTCTGTTTTCCTCACGGCTGTCGCTAATTCGCCTAAGTGTCAGTGCACATGCGTAACTTGTTAACACTTTTTCATACAACCAAACCGTTTTTGAAAGAAAAGACAGAAAAACTTAGCAGCTGTGTTTACCTACAAGATCCCTGTGTGGTCCATTGTCAACTGCATTCCAGTTCCAGGACACATTAGACCTCCAGTTTGTCCAGCCCTCATGATGTTTACTGGTCAATACAATATACCTGGAAAACACAGCGATGAGTCATTATAAGAAATCAAATTAGTTATCTTCTCTGAATTACATCTTCCATTTTCATGACTGTCATCTTCATCATAGCCTGCTAACAGGCTCATGGGAGGGTGAAGAAGGGGAAAGGAGCTAGAGCCTACGCGGAAGCGATACAAATTGGAATATCTGCGCTTAAAATTTCGACGCAGACTCCTATTGGTCTATTCTACAATGAAACCTATCCACGTGTAAACCAGATTTGATATATTTGGTCCATTTCAGGTGCTGCTGCGCTCATGTGCCGTACCTAATTAGATAAACAAAGCCGCTCACTCATTATCCTTTGTTCCAACTGCGTTCGGCACGAGTGGACATGGAGGGCGCGGCGTCTGAACCGAAGGGGCAAAATGATGAATTCTGGAACGTTTTCATTGTTGACTTCTGTCAATCTCTCTTCAGGTGTAAATAATAATTGGGGGGGAGGGGCAAAATGATGAATTCTGGAACGTTTTCATTGTTGACTTCTGTCAATCTCTCTTCAGGTGTAAATAATAATTGGGGGGGAGGGGCAAAATGATGAATTCTGGAACGTTTTCATTGTTGACTTCTGTCAATCTCTCTTCAGGTGTAAATAATAATTGGGGGGGAGGGGCAAAATGATGAAGTCTGGAACGTTTTCATTGTTGACTTCTGTCAATCTCTCTTCAGGTACTGGGCAGATGGGGGGATTGCCTCCCTCCCCCCCTCCCTACGTCACTGACCAACAGTTAGCCTCATTTAGGAGAGCACGAGCAGGAGATGCGACATGCATCTAACGTCTCAAAATGTCAAAACAAATATTAAGTAAACAATGCTTACTTTGCTCCAGATTTGACAAACAGATCAGCCCACTTATCAGGCTCGAACAACTCAGCTTTGAACATCGGAGCAAAATCCGTGTACGCGAACCCGGGACGGTAGTTCTTCTTCATGAACTCCACGTACTTAGGCACAGCCTCGCCTTTCCAGCGCCACCAAAACCACTCAGAGCCGAACGCCGGTACTGAGAACACGCCCCAGTGAACGAAGATACCGAATTTAGCCTGGTCATACCAGGGAGGGAGGGGTCTGGCATCTAGAGATTCCCAAGTAGGGAGGTACTTGGAGAAGACGTGGGGTGACTGGGTTAAAGTCAACAAAGCAACGAGGAGAGAAGTGACCATCTCAGTTGAGCTGCTTCGTGAAGGCGGACAATCAAGATGTCAATCTGATTAAGACCATTAGCTCTTGTCTGCAATCATAATATTTATTAGTATAAATAGTGGACTATTTCAAATCCAGCATTCTGATTGGCTACCCTACTATAGGTCTATTTGTGACAGCCCATGGTAGATTTTAAGGGGGGGTTACCATTTTTTATACTCCCATTTAGGGGGAGGGGGGATCAAGTTTTTATATGCTCCTCTTTTATAGGGGGTCCATAACTTATAGGCTTATCCAAGGGGAGGGTAATTATTTTGTGAAACCAGAGAACTGCAGGGTCACAATGTTTTGGCCGGCAAACCACAATGCAGATCTAGTAGCCCTCCCCTAAATAATGATGTCCGGTCCCTTACAACAATTGTTGAAACCCAATGGTGAAACGGTTTAACCAGGCTACCAGGCCTATAGTCCAGTCATTTTACTGATAGACCTACCACTAATTGCAACAGAAGGTTTTTCAGGATAATATAATCTGGAATACCGTCTAGAACAACATACTAAAAGTCTACATGAATCTATTTAGGGGAACATCCTCAAAATCGACTTTATTTGAAGTCCAATGTTGGATTGACATGAAAACGAGGCTCTGAACCGGAAGTTGTATTATTATGCCTTTGAATGCCTTTGAATGCCTTCTAATTGCCTGAAATCTTCTAGAATTGTGGTAACGAGAGAATATAAAGATAAAAAAACATGAAACGACGAGCGGGGGGAGGGGGTGCAGACAATAAAAGGGGAAGGTGAAGGGGAGGGGATGGTAGTGCTGGACAAAGTGCGACCAGTGTATAAACTCACTTGTACGATTTGTTATCTACCATACTTGATTAAACGTAATTTGACGTAAATTACATACCATGCCTATCACGCTTATCTTGATACAGTTTAGTCGTTAATATTATTAATCATGACTTTGATTCTTTATTTGTTAAACTGAATACTGCTCTAAACGATTATTAATCGAGCCTCTCAGCCATGGTTTTCATACATTTCTAGCATCTATCATCGCCTGTCCCCACATCCGCACTTGTACCGTGTTACGATCGATCGATCGATTGGCAGCCACTATCTCAACTCACTCAGCCACATCATTTTTGGGAAACCTCATTGCAATATGCTGTTTCATGTCCCACGGCATGTTAGCAATTTTGCAAAAAGCCATAGTTAGCTTAGGCGTAAGTCAAAAGTATTAACTCTCAATCTAAACTAAACACACTGTGGTTTTAAAATTTTAAATTGTAACTGGGTTTGGTTCATAACCTATTGACTTTGTAGATGGTCGTATATTTTCAACTTGCCAGCGGTACAAATTTTGAAAAGGTGTCAAAATGTTAGAATCAGTCTAAATACTTCCCCCACTCCAGAAAACACAGCTTTCACAATGTTTTAAGTCATATCAAAAGCAGAAAATATTTTTATTTTTAGTCTCGTTTTCATTATGTTGAAAAGTGCACACATACATATTTAGTGTTGATTTTAAGCACTTTGCCTTCGTTGAATTTCTGTAGACTTTTTATATGTTATAGAGGGTATGATTAGGGTAATAAAATCATGCAATTGAAATCAGAAAATATAGATGACAAATCTTACCAGTGGGTTTATAAACAGGTCACACTTTGTCCGGTACTACCATCCCCTCCCCTCTTTTAATGTCTGCACCCCCCACCCCCCGTTTCATGTTTCTAGATCGTTATACTCTCTCATTACTACAATTCTATAAGATTTCAGACAATTACAAGGCATTCAAAGGCATAATAATACAACTTCCGGTTTAGAGCGTCATTTTCATGTCAATCCAACACTGGACTTCTAGATGGTATTCCAGATTATATTATGCAGAAAAACCTTCTGTTGCAATTACCTATATCATTATGACGTCACGGCTTGTTTATGAGGGGGACAGAATCGACTTGAACAATAGAATTTTGAACTAAATCTGCTCTGCTGAGGAAAATATAACTTCGAATTGTCTGGTTTCCAGATATCAGCTGTATCAATGTTTATACCACAATATTTACTGTATAGCGATACTTACTGTGACGTCACACAGGCCAGTCACGCCACATTTGTTGCTTTCTGTGGTTGGCAGAAACGAAGCGTGAACCCAGTCAGATGCTTATAAAATATCACAGGTCGGTGCTTATTCATCGCCAAATTACTTTCTTGTTCTTCCAAAATGCAAGCAAGCCCTTTCATTGAAGCCTATATGCTCTGAACTCATAAGTCTTATAAAGGAATTAAGATTTGGAATCAGAATTGAGACTTTAGATGTATTTTCTGAGGCCTAAATCGCTAGTTCCCATACAAGTCATACAAACACATGGTTTTTTTTGCCAACCACATTATATATGCAAATATATAAATGACGTCAGTGTTTACAAACAGTAAGTATCGCTATTTGGTAGCTGTTACCGCTATTCTACGTTCTACAAAATGCATTTGATAGCAATTTCCTTTATGTTGTTGCTGTTTTGTCCCCCTCCCACGACCGTGATCCTTAGCATTTAAAGTGCCAATGAAATGAAAAATTCGATCCCGTTTTTATTTTATTTTATTAAATTCTAGGCTTCTTTTATTCATTTTGTGCAATTAAAAATCTATTTGGAGAGCGCGAACATATTTTGTTTTCGTATCGAAGTCAGGCAGAATTGCCAAAATCAGGCGACAATTTTTCTGCTGTTAAAGATATGGTAATCACATGCGTGACGTCACTAGGTCTGCGCATTTATATTCGTCTCCATAAATACTACAAAATAAGTACAATTTTGGCCAGTTTTCAATTTAAATATGTAATACTTTGAGAAACCTTGACGATGGCCATAATTGTTCTAATAGAATCCTTGCAGTCAGCCATATTTTTACTTTTGTGAATATTAATGTAGGACCTAGTGACGTCACGCATGTGATTAGCATATCTTTAACGGCATAAAAAATGTCGCCTAATTTTAGCAATTATGCCTGACTTCGATACGAAATAAAATTATGTTCGCGCTCTCCAAATTGATTTATCATTGCACAAAATGGCTAAGGGAAGCCTATATTTTAATAAAATGAAATAAAAATTGGATCGATTTTTTCATGTCATTGGCACTTTAAACAATAGATTGGTTTGATTTGACGTCATAATGATATAGGTCAATTAGTAGTAGGTTGACCGGATGAACTACTTTTTTTCGTAAAATGACTGGACTACTAGCCTTTCAACATTGTTGAAGTAATGATTTCAAACACTCGTACAAGTGTTTGATCACGAGTTGTTTGATATGGCTTCACAAGTTTGGATAATTTATGCAAGTATCAAGACTCCTTCACGCTTGTGATTTTCTTTGTAACATGTCTGAGAATGAATGGTGTATGTTGAAAGGATTGCGTGACTCGATACTGATATATTTGCATAACGAGTACTATTTCCTGAATCAGTGAATGATTTTGTGTCAATAAGATTTTGTCCGGATTGGATAATTCTTAACCTAGGAACCTCTCCTGTATTAAAATTGAATACTAACAGGTTTCAATCAAAACTACAAACACATCGTCATCGCTTTCAGTCAATATTATCGGATCGAAGCTTCTTCGTCGATTATGACATGCGTTAAGACAAACTGATCCAGTTGACTGAGTTTCTTTTATGTATCATGCATAATATGTATTCCAGTAGACTGAAATATGATCATTATTTGGATACTTTTACTTTAATACAACTATGTAAGCTACTATACATTTGACAGGCACTTACCTCGACTTGCACTTGTCGGAATTGAAGAGACGAAAGGAGGTACACTAATAGCACCATGCTACCGTCACCGATTGTGGACAATGTAGACAGACAGACATGTTTTACTGTCTTGTGATGTGAGTCGGTGGATGAATTATTTTGTAATATTAAAAGTCTAATATATAGCTATCACTAAATTAGCTTCATCATTAATCAGTTCTGTACTGAAATTATGGTAAATTTAAAAAACATATTTTTGTTATAACAGCTGGCTATAGCTTTCAACTCCACACACTGCTCCCCTCTACATTCATATGTTTTTATACATACTACTCTCAAACTCACATATTGATGGTGGATCGCATGTAAATATACTTCGCTGCCGCTACTGTTGTGACTCAGTTGCCTCGGGGAACTTATAATAATGATTGTCAAATATAGTTGTTCGAAGTTGTTTTCTGTCATTTTTCTGTTAAAACATCATGCCTGGTTGCTAGGTTTTGCATCTGAACAGGACGTTGGGCAAATTCCTTCTTCTGGTTTTAAATAAGGTTTACGGGTGTCTTCCCTTTTCAGTTTGAAGGCAATGATTACTTTACTCTGCGAGCACTGAGAGCCGGGTTCTTCAACTCTCGCTTTTCGTCGAGGCTCGAATAAGGCGCTTCTCGCACGGTACGATTACGTATTCTTAATTTCGTGAACGTAATTGTATGTTTGATATTTCTAAAAAGATACAAATAGTTTTCGAAGTTGATACTTTGTTTTAAATGTTCGATAAACTCGTAGTTTGTTACTCTGGTTTGGAGATTTTGTCGTTGGTCATCAGCATATATCACTGACTTAACCAGGCTGTCACTTAACCAAAGTTGTGTCTTTTAGTCGTTGTTTTATGGTCTTCAGGAATTCCCTATGACAATCTGGAGTATTATTTTGAAGTATCCATATATTACCATAGCCTAGACTTTGTATAGCTTGCTTAAATTTATTTTATATTCCGTTACTCTTCTTTCTCTTCTAAACCTTTCGCACTGATTTCCCTTGATTCTACAAGTTATTTTTGTGTTTTTATCTTTGTTTTCTTTATATAATTTATCTATTTTTTTCCGGGTCGTTACCTGGCTGACCTGGCTGACCTGGCTGACCTGGCTGACCTGGCTGACCTGGCTGACCTGGCTGACCTGGCTGACCTGGCAGACCTGGCAGTTCAAATATTTGGGAGCTCCGCTTTTAGGCTACCCTGGATTCCAGAGGCTCGAAAGAGAGTTAAGAGGGGCCTGGGAAAGAAAGAAAGTTCTCGTCGCTTCGCTTCGCTCCGCTCCTCGAACTCGAACCCCTGGCAACCAGGGTACTTTTAGGCTTGCTTAAGGACGGTGCCTACTAATTGCAAACCAATTTGTTTTCTAAAAATCTATATGTATTGTTTGAACCCCCTAAGGAGCTTTTGAAATCAGAAAAAAAATTATGGGGTACCCATACGTTTAAAGTGCTACTAACCCTTCTTGACATTTTTCTACCTATGAACCTTTGAAAGGTTTTGAGTACTTTTGCGAAGAAATTTTTGGTTTACAAAGAATACTCTATGTTCTACGCTTGTTTGAAATGGTGAAAAATTGACCTTTCCTGACCCATGACCGCGTTAGAAAAAGCCTGGGTCGATTACCGGGTAGACGTCATCTCATTAATTCGACTTTGCAATAATTTGAATAAATACTTAGCATTTTGTCTAAAATGACTTTTTTCTTTACTAACAACTCAGAAACTGTGTATATTTTCTATAAATCGATGTTGTTGTGATAGAAAGGCGCCATGGAGGATAATGCATTAATGAGATGACGTCGACCCGGGAATAGACCCAGGCTTTTTCTAACGCGGTCATGGGTCAGGAAAGGTCAATTTTTCACCATTTCAAACAAGCGTAGAACATAGAGTATTCTTTGTAAACCAAAAATTTCTTCGCAGAAGTACTCAAAACCTTTCAAAGGTTCATAGGTAGAAACATTTCAAGAAGGGTTAGAAGCACTTTAAGAGAGATAATTAAGGATGAAAATCGAAAAAAGTGCTGACTCAGCATTTTTCTTTGTCCGAGAAACTATTTTTAATTCGATTAATATTTTGGGTTATCTGGCAAAAAATTAGGACAAAAAACGTTAGACATAGCGTTCTTCACAAAGGATGCCAATCAAACTATTTATCTTACAATGATTATCATTTTTTGTACAAATTTTGCTTTGTAAGTCTCATTAGTGACCATGAACACACATATTTTTTGCCGAAATGGACATCAAGTTTCAATTTTATAAAGACAAAAAATATATGTAAACGTTGTTTAGCTTCTATATTATAGATTACAAAAAGAAAGAATGGGGGTATCCACGCGTTTTAAAAAGTTATGTGGACGGTAAGCCTCTTTATCGCTAATTTTATTTTCAAAAATTGACATTTTTTACCAAGGCCTCCCTAGTAAGTCTGAAAATTAGTTTCTTTTATTGCATTCTGGGAGATTTTCAAGATGGCGGTGGGGAAAAGAGTCAGTCCCGTCTTTCGACTTCCTTCATTGAAAATCAAAGCTGTTACTGCTTCCTTTGTGCTCAAACCCCATACAGTCCTTCCTTCTTCATTCTTCTTTGGATTTCCAAGAGGTTTACCCGTTTTCACAAAGCTTATTTGACCGTATTAATTTTTTCACACATTGTTTATACTCGGCCGAGTCATGTTTGGAGAAACTGACGAAACTCGAAAGCATCGACAGGCCTAATATAAAGCACAAGGCGCTGGGCGAAAAGACAGCAGTGATTCATGGCAGTCCAAACAACCTTCATTCAATTGGTCGGGTAAATCTCCTAAATCTACGATTCTTCGACCATCTTCCCACGATAAATCATTGAAATGGTCGGCTTTAATACCATTTCAGCTGAAAATTGTCTTTCGCTAATAACGCATGCGTTATCGGAAGTCAATAATATTTAGCTCAGTCAAACCACAACATGAAACTTATAAGTTTCCTTGGATGAACTTGAATAACATATTACTAAAAAAAAATTAATCAAAGCCTTATAGCTGTCGAAGGACGCTAATGGCTCCTTGCACAACTGTGCACTTAATACTGCCCATACTAAAACAACAATAATAACTAGAACGCTAATGAACTGAACATCCATTAACAGGAACTGTATAAACATTACTCGCTAATAGTACAACCCAATGGCCTCCTTGTGCAACTGTGCACTTAATACGGTAATAAGTTCATGTCCTAGATACACCAATATGTTACTGACGTTCTATGACCGAAACATAATAGAACGTAATTAACCTATTGTTGTATCTAGGACATGAACTTATTACCCTTAATACTGCCGGTACTAAAACAATAATAACTAGAACGCTAATGAACTGAACATACCATTAACAGGAACTGTATAAACATTACTCGCTAATAGTACAACCGAATGGCCTCCTTGTGCAACTGTGCACTTAATACTGCCGGTACTAAAACAATAATAACAAGAAGCTACACGCAGCTTAAACTCCGGCGTATCTTTTGCAACGTGGATGCTCTCATACACCTGCGTGTTTGGCACATTACGAACGCACAATCAGATGCGAAAGTACGCACAGACAGTCGATCTGATCTAAAACTCCACACGAGTTAGAAAACGAGTGAATACGAATGAACACAAGTAGAACATGAGTTAACACAATCGAGGTCAAATAAGGCAGGATACTCCACAGATAGCCCAAAAATACAAAGATACAAATGCTGAGGAACTGTTCTAAATCACCACACGAGCCAGAACACGAGTACACTAGCGATTCATAATTGAGGAGATAACTCTCTTCCGGTATCGGAGAATCTACGGATTGTAGCGGGTAGAAGTGCCATACAATTCTCAAGAAGAGGATGAGGGCAGCCTTAACTCGGGTTGTATACACATAATCATCACCCGCGCCTTGTCTTCTCCCGCAATTTTTTATTTTAATTTTCTGCATTCCGGCTTTACATTCCATGCATACCATTCTAGGGCGTGGTCATAGGGGAGGGGTGGTACTCGCTCCACTCCTATTATTTATTAGGGGTGGGGTAGTGGAGTTATCAGTCGCGGTGACTTTCCGCTCACTGCTCCCCTAGTATATGTATGTAATTTAATATTTTTGTTTTTCATCATATGTAAATTAGAGATGTTTTTCTCGTATGTAAATTAAAGAAGTTGCCCTTTTACTGTAAACACTACTCACACGTCTACAATTTACAGTCTGCTGTTCTGTTGTACTACAGGTTCCGAGTACTAATAGATGATTGATTGTCTCAATGTTTATATTTATCCCATATTATAAGTTATACTAGAAGTAATCTTAGATTATCAAAGTGCGTTCGACATATTATTTTTAAGAGAAAGGACTGGGCTTCTGTGGTAACGGCAAAAGACTGAAACTGATTGCTGCAATAATGCATGTAGACTGTGGGTGTAAATAATCCTGATCAAAAATATTTGTTTTTAACTAATGTGCAAATTTTTAATGCCCTGACTTATAAGTTAATATACATGGGGATGCATCTGGGTATAAAACTGTAATTATCTTTGTGTAATTATCATTGTATACGATGCTTATGTGGCTATATAAGTACATGTGTGTTTTATATGGTTATCATTCATTTGAGCATTTGTAGCACATTTTGCTGTGTGGTTACCCTTGTTCCAGAGGTGCTCAGGTACGGATATACTGTAATGTTCGCGACTCGTTTCGCTCGACCGACGATTTCGAGCCTCTGGTATCCAGGGTACTGTGTGCTATACAGTGTAAAGCAATAATTGGAATTAGTGTAGAACACAATCAACCCTTATTGCTAGCTACGGCTATTCAGATGTGTATAAACTGCATTCCAGTTCCTAACATTCGCAATACTAAGTAAACTCCAGTGTAGAACATAAACTATATGCATGTGCCCAGTTCCTTCGTAGCATTCAAACTATTTTTAAAGTGAGAACAAGGTTGGCTGCAGAATACTGAGTGTCCTGATTGTTAGTTGCAGTATAATTTATGATCAATGTTGGTACTGAGCCGGGTCCTGGCTTTGATCAGCCTCTTATGGTTGTTTCAGGTCCCGTTAGAAATTCAGTGTAGATTAATTGATTTGGGAACACAGCAATGAACTCAGTACTTTGAATTTCCCTCACCTTGTACTGTGTTGATATTCAAGTTCCTTGGCATATCAAAATGTTGTTATAGAACTCTTTGCCTGAATGTAGTGTTAATTTGTATAACCAAGATGTACACATGCATGTGTCACTGATTGTAGTGTCACAACTCGCACAACCAAAGGGTGTCTAGAAAACTCAGACCTAGTTTCTCTTCAGCCAGGCATGATTTTAATATAGTATCTTACTGTTTGTAGTTTTGGTACCTGTATGTACAGCGAAAAGCAGAATCCTATACAGCGAGCGAGCCAACAGAATGCACTCGGGTTCAGCACAAATTATGGCCGAGTTGATTTTCAACTTCGTCTTCAAGGTGCAGAACAGACCATGTTTGACTTGATATATAGTTTGGACATCACACTTTCTCGAATGCTCCAGAGGTAACACACACTTTCCTCAGGCTTTGATAAATCGTACTTGCAAACTTTATAAACATCGCATTTGATTTTTGAAAACAACAAGGCAACATACACAGCAAAACAAAACCACCAGCGAGCGAAAACCAAACGCAAATATGCCAATGGCGAGACGCAGAGCACATGCCTGTAAAGTCGTGCGCGCACATCATGTATTTACCAGTTCCCCGGCGGAGATAATTTATTCCAAAAAGTACAAACATACAGGAGGTTCGCCTGGGGAAGCACAGGTAGCCCACACATGAACGCAATCACTTTGCTTCCCGTTCGCCGAAGTACTAGATTCGGCTACCATGTCTATTTATGTCATATGCAGTTGACTTTAAGCCACCGGTTTTGAAAATCATCCTTATTTTTCAATCGCTCCAAACTTACCAGAGTTGAAATACAGTGTACTTTGTTGAAAGTAATCCCAACGAACACTCTTCTTCCCCGCCGAACCACAGACAACGATGGACTTCGGCCGCAAAGCTAAACAACACGAAACTCGTCCGCTTTGATTTTGTTTATAGAGCCATTTCCTCCGTTTATCAGCTGTAACACAAACTGCTGGGACGTTTAGGGTTTCGAGTCCTTCATCAGTGCAATTAGGGAAGAGATATAAACTACAATAAATACTTTCCGAGACAAACAGACTTGACTGTATACGCCGCGTGATGGCGATAATTTCACAAGTTCACTCGCGCTCGCGCTCGCGACGAGTTGAGCCATTTGAAAAATCAAGGACCCTGGAACGAGCTGAGAAGACAGCTGTATTTCAGGCTAGTTATCAAACTCAATGCAATGAGGGTTTCTTCAGTTTTCCCCATATTAACAGACATGTAACAGTATATTAATGTCTCTCAATCCAGTAAGCTGTGTAGTTGACCTGACAGTTCAGTTACGGTGGTATTGCCTAATTTTACGGCCGGGAATAGATTTCTGACAATGACTCATAGAAATCGATATCTCCTTGTCTCGCCTTGTCTGAGAGCTTTGACCTTTGTTATCTGAGCGCGCCTGACGAAATCTACCCTGAGATTATAATTCGATACCTTTTATATCTAAACGTGTTTAGAAACACTTAAGCTGAGATTGTATTCCGCTTACATTTTTATATCTGTTCGGACAGCGCAGATGAATGTATTACGTTGTTCGTGTATTTTTGGGTCTATAACAGTTCCTTTACAAGAATCAGAAGATTAAAGAGTAGTTAAAAAGAACTGTAGCGCCTCGAAGTCTCACGTGTTGCTCATTTCACATTCTCACAGTAGTAATTATACGGTAATGATATTATGTGATGTAAACAGTGTAAAAGAAATCTATAAATTTAATGCGCATGCCTCTTGTTTTATCGCTCGATCACAGCGTCTCCGACCCACATTGTTAGCGGCAAAGGTCTGAACTGATCAACTTCTGTCGTTGACAGAACAACAAAAAAAAGACACAGACTGCATTTTAAGACTCCGGCCGCTGCCATAGCAGCGCCGGAGTAACTAGAACGCTAATGAACTGAACATACTATTAACAGGAACTGTATAAACATTACTCGCTAATAGTACAACCGAATGGCCTCCTTGTGCAACTGTGCACTTAATACTGCCCATACTAAAACAACAACAATAACTAGTCAGAACGCTAATGAACTGAACATACCATTAACAGGAACTGTATAAACATTACTCGCTAACAGTACAACCGAATGGGCTCCTTGCGCAACTGTGCACTTAATACTGCCCATACTAAAACAACAATAATAACTAGAACGCTAATGAACTGAACATACCATTAACAGGAACTGTCAGGAGCCATTACCAGGAGCGTCCATCTTCCCCACTGTGTCTGTACCCCAGCACAGAGGTAGATGAGGCTATTTTTAGCATTGCGTTTCGCGCGAAAAAGAACAAAGGTAGGCTATTCTTAGCCAATCAGATAGCTAACGTTACTTCTCATTATCATTCTTCTCACTTTCAACGCGGGAATTCGAATTGCTGGTTTTCACTCAATCTCAAGAGATTCACATGTTGGTGCCCCAACAAAAGAAGCTAACGAGGAATCTTCTGTTTAAGGGCGCCAACATGGCGGCAACCTCTTTTCGCGGGAATTTCGAATCTAAAAATAGCCTCATCTACTCCTGTGCTGGGACCCAACCCATAACAGAGGAACGCTCCTGGTAATGGGCTCCTGGAACTGTATAAACATTTATTTACTCGCTAATAGTACAACCGAATGGCCTCCTTGTGCAACTGTGCACTTAATACTGCCCATACTAAAACAACAACAATAACTAGTCAGAACGCTAATGAACTGAACATACCATTAACAGGAACTGTATAAACATTACTCGCTAACAGTACAACCGAATGGGCTCCTTGCGCAACTGTGCACTTAATACTGCCCATACTAAAACAACAATAATAACTAGAACGCTAATGAACTAACATACCATTAACAGGAACTGTATAAACATTACTCGCTAACAGTACAACCGAATGGGCTCCTTGAGCAACTGTGCACTTAATACTGCCCATACTAAAACAACAATAATAACTAGAACGCTAATGAACTAACATACCATTAACAGGAACTGTATAAACATTACTCGCTAACAGTACAACCGAATGGGCTCCTTGCGCAACTGTGCACTTAATACTGCCCATACTAAAACAACAATAATAACTAGAACGCTAATGAACTAACATACCATTAACAGGAACTGTATAAACATTACTCGCTAATAGTACAACCGAATGGGCTCCTTGCGCAACTGTGCACTTAATATACCCATACTAAAACAACAATAATAACTAGAACGCTAATGAACTGAACATACCATTAACAGGAACTGTATAAACATTACTCGCTAACAGTACAACTGAATGGGCTCCTTTCGCAACTGTGCACTTAATATACCCATACTAAAACAACAATAATAACTAGAACGCTAATGAACTAACATACCATTAACAGGAACTGTATAAACATTACTCGCTAATAGTACAACCGAATGGGCTCCTTGCGCAACTGTGCACTTAATATACCCATACTAAAACAACAATAATAACTAGAACGCTAATGAACTGAACATACCATTAACAGGAACTGTATAAACATTACTCGCTAATAGTACAACCTGTAATAAATATATCAACTCTCCCCAGTACGTTTTTTTCCAATTTGGTCCAGAAGGTGCCATGTACTTTTAGCGCGCTGTGATTGGTCGATCTAATTGGGAAGTCCTAGGTCTCAGTGAATAGGACCGTTATAATGCGCATTTGAAAATTTCCTATTGATATTTCGCAATATAAATAAATTGTCATTGTCAACCTCGTTCCCAGGGTCTTCCGCGCATCCAACATGGCGGCGGGCAAAAGGAAGACCGGTCTCCCTGTACACCAAATGCCCATTCAAATAATTATTACTATTGTAGATCTTAAAATGCATAAAAATGTGAATCACAGCTAACAGGAGCCCATAACTAGGAGCGTTCATCCCGCATACTAGGTGTCACGGCGTTTTCACAAGTTAAATTATTTTTAGAACGGTTTGCGATTATTCCTAATGGCAAGTTGCGATTATTCCTAATGGCAAAAATCACAAAAGCGTAGCAGCCATGTAGTTTGGTATAACAAAAGTAGCTAATGAGGCATCTTTTGTTCTGCTTCGGTGCAACCCACAAATTAGCGGGGAAAATAATCTAAAAATAGCCCAACTCGTAAAAACGCTGTGACATGTATAGGAGATATGGGTCAGATAGTGGACGCTCCTGGTTAAGGGCTCCTGTAGCTAATTAATTTACCAGGGTTAGGAGCACAAACAACTGACGCTAAATTGAATTTTCAACACTCAGAATTCCTTTTGTCTAGGTCTATCTTTGTTTGGAATGTTTTAATCTCTCTTACTAGCTATTTACATGCAGGCGGCACGTTGAGTCATCATGCTAGCTTCATTATCTACGATTTCTCCGGTGTTTTAGTTTTCATTACTAGGGTAATTAATAGCTGCTGTCTCTGAGTATTTTAATCTGATAATATAAACGCACAAAAGTCCACCGAAGGCAAACTCTGCCGGAGACTTAGTGCTGCACTGTGTACATGTTGACAGCGAGTTTACCCTAGTGACCGGAATTTAATACTGGTGAACACTTTAATAATAATTGGCCTCTTCCACTTGTCAAACAATCAATTACCTTATATCATTATGACGTCATGGCTTGTTTATGAGGGGGACAGAATCGACTTGAACAATAGAATTTTGAACTAAATCTGCTCTGCTGAGAAACATTTAACTTCGAATTGTCTGGTTTCCAGATATCAGCCGTATCAATGTTTATCCCACAATATTTACCGTATTTGGTGGCTGTTACCGCTATTCTACGTTCTACAGAATGCATTTGATAGCTATTTCCTTTGTGTTGTTGCTGTTTTGTCCCCCTCCCACGACCGTGATCCTTAGCGTTTAAACAATAGATCGTTTTGATTTGACGTCATAATGATATAGGTCAATTGAAAACTCACAGCACAACAAAATTGCCGACAAAGAAAAGACTTAGTTAATCCTTTTATTTTGCTCCCGGACAATCACGGTATGAAAAACAATAAAGATTAAAGAATACATTATTAGTGTTGTGCTTCTCCGTCCACAGTTTTTGCCGAACTCAGAATGTTCTCTTGCATTTTCAGTGTTCAGAACCGATACCTGGCGCGAACTGGACTTCCGGAAGAACGAGGGCTTAGCATTCCAAAGACGGCTGTTCAGTATAAGCCACAAAACAACGCAGAAAGACCAACTCTGGAAAACATTGCGGTCGAGGAGGTGACGAATTCGCTTCCGTTGCATTCTAATTAAACTGCGAGGAAAACATCTGCGAAGAGATGCAGAACCCCGGGCAGAACCATAGCAACATAGTCTTTGCTCCCTTGGAAGCCAATATGAATCCTGCAATTTCTGCATCATTAGAATATTACTTAGTGAAGAGACGAGAAAGGGGACAAAAATGGCTTGATGAGAAAACGAATGAATTAAACGATAAATTACCTTCGATTTATGACTTTAAGGCGACGACTCGAAGCACGCAAGCTGGAATACAGTGTGAGAAGGACAAGTTGTGGATGAGTTTATCGGAGGTGTTCTTTCCAAGTTCTTATGCGCAGAAAAAACAAGATGGGAAGCCAGCAATGTCGTACTTGCAACCTAGCATACAGTTCATGCAGCTCAAAGGACGTGGAAAACTCGAAGAGGGAAACAACTCCACTGAAAGACACACAAATAAGCGTGTAACGAAGAATAACAATGAAATATCCAGTCTGGTCAAGAACGTGGAAGATATGAATATAGTTGACGAAGTTAAAAAGATCCAAGAGTTGCGTAGGATTAAAATAAAAACAGACAAAGCGATTCAAGACTCTAAAGATATGGAAAAGACGACAGCTTTTGCGAGGAGGAAACATGAACATCGCATCCAACAATATTTTTCTCGAAAACTAGAAAAAGAGAAGAAAGATTTGCACGAAAGACAACTGAAACAAGATAATTTTGCGTTTGTATTTCGTTTTGCAGTTGCAGATGCCAAGAGAAAGGCGGACTCGTTAGTGCGAAAGCAAGAGAATAGTGCTCTATGGAAAAAAATATATACTACAGCATTGAAAGCGTATTTAGACTCACTAAAATACAGATAGCACTTGTGGGTACGAAGGTGAATTGCAATGAAAATATAATATTAATCGTTCTTTATAGCATCGACCGAGTGTCGAAAGTAATTCGGTTGTTTTGGTTTTGCGGTTGCTTAGCTCTTCTATTGGCTGTAAACATGTTTTTTAATTATCAGCCTGATCAAGTTCTAAACTATTAAACATAGCGCCGCAATAGGAACTCGTGGGTGTAAAGTGTATTTTAGTTTTCAAAGTTAAAGTCATCATTGCTGTTGCGATAGCCTGTAAACCACGCGGTGACCAATGACGTCATCGTTACGACATCACCACTAAGTGATTTATGGGGACTCAATACAATGCCTGTCACAGTTTGAACTACCTGTCATTAGAAACGAGGGATACGAACATGTACTTAAAATCACGTGATCGACTGATTTGCGTTTTTATTTGGTCCCGCGATTTGCGCGCTTTGAATAGGCCCTTTGCAGCTAACAATCACGTGCTGGTATAATAGTTCGTTAACGAATGAATTGAGCTCGTGATCCCCATGGGAAAGGCGTACGCGTTGCCATGGATGCTGGAGAGCAAGCTAACTTTAGAAACGCAGTTTTAGAAAGATCGACAATCGATTGGAGGTGAAAAATAGCATTTACAAACGGGTTTTGCATGCTAAAAGCAATACCGATCTCGTAAAAGGCCTTTAAATAAATGAAGTCAGATATTCTTTTGCTCTCCAGTACAACTATGTGATTTGTTAGCTGCAAAGGGCCTATTCATATAGGAAAGGATAGCAAGGGCATGATTGCAGGTTATCCCGCTATGGGATCTGTAATTACTTTGGTACTGCTAAGCAATTTCCCTACAGCAAGAAGACAAGACACTACTAATAAAACTCAACTGCATTTTATTGTTCAACAATACATTCATAGAACGTTAAAAGAATTAATCGGCTTTCTTAATGTCTTCGTCCTAACAGTAGAAGCACGTTAAACAGAACTGAAGTCGGGTGTGCTCTGAATAGAGCTCCACGCTGGGAAATTTGTGCCAATATTAAAGGAGAACTGAACCCTAAATCAATCTATATACGAAGAACCTTAGATTATAATTCAATTGATTGCGTCGAAGAAAAGAAAACCTTCCTCGCAACCTCCGGTATGTATAGACGACTCAAGCTTTGTATTTGAAAAGCTGAACTAACGCTTCTAATTACGGACCATTTTTTTTGCTGGAGGTGTGATTGTTTTTCTTTGGTATGCTTCCTTAATATGGAGAAATCTGCACTGAATCGAGCCGCCCACTAGCTAGCCAATTTTTATCAGCGGAGAATACGTCAGTTTTCGAACTTGAAAACTTATTTTTGAATTTCTTTCTTTCGAATACCTTAAGGTATAGTCGTTGGGTTGATTTAGGGTTAGTACGCCTTGAAGTGAACACTTTCAGTTAAGCTTTAGTTCTCAGACTATCAAAACGACTTGGAATTCGTAAACAATTAATAATTATTCTTTCACCGATAAACAAGAAAAGAATAATCTCAACGAATCTTTTTTGAGATACTTCAACAATATCGACTCTCTTGTGACTATCGTTACAGTTAGTATTTCAGTTGTGCGAATTTTGTACGAGTGTCAAAACTGGATCGTATGGCAAAGCTGCACCTAACACTCTGAGGCTTCCCAAAGGTTTCATCCAATCATAATAGAGTTATGGTAAGTTAATTTTAGTACGAAAGTGATATTACAAGTCTGACGATGTTTATAGAGAAATCTCGTTTGCTCCTACTTCATTCTCCACGACTGTTGCCAACGTTTTCTCGTCACGAGTAAGCTCGATAAGGGCTTCGTTTACACGAACCCGTTCCATGCGGCCTCTCCTTGGATCACCGTGGATGTTCTTCAGATGCTTGTTCATGTTTCCTACCTGAGTGAACCTTAAACCACACTGATTACACTTGTACGGTTTTTCTCCTGTGTGCGTAAACTCGTGTTTCTTGAGAGTTGATTGGTCCGCAAAACGCTTTCCGCAAATTCGACATGGAAATGGTTTCTCTCCAGTATGGGTCCGGAGATGGTTTTTGACTGCTGATGAGTGAGAAAATCCGCGCTTGCAGATTTGGCACTTGTAAGGCTTCACACCAGTATGTATTCGTTTGTGCGACTCTAGGCCGCTTGCCTGGACGAATGGCCTGAAGCATATATCACACTGAAATGGTTTCTCTCCCGTATGGATTCGAGTGTGAGTTTTAAGGGTAAACGCGCGAGCGTATTTTTTGCCGCAGATCTGACAAATATGGTCACCTTTTGGCATCGATACAATCTTCTTTTCTTCTTGGCCTAGTGAGTTGATCTCTCGATATACAGACGGCTCTCCGTCGCCTTCCACGTCGACCTCAAAGTCGCGTTCTTCACCGTTAGCTCGATAAAGGCCATCTTGTGGTGCAGATTGTTTGTCGCCGTTTATTGTTGGTGATCGCTGGGTTATCGCAGCAGAGTACCTCACAGCGCTGTTGTACTCCTGAGCAACGTCTGGTCCGGCTGACCGGTAAAAGTCATGGTTAGCACTACTAGGGACGGAACTCTGTTCTTGTGTAACGTACGGGTACGTTGGGGTTTTAGGTGACACGGGAATCTCTTGCAATCTAGCTGCCACTCCTGACGTTCTGTGATTGGTCAGGACCGTGTGTGGAGTTGGATCTTTATATTCATTTTTGTGTCCAGTAATGTTAGGAATAAGATTAGCCGCGCGAAACATGGAGCTCACATTGGGGTATGGAGGCCAAAAGAAGGCATTACCTTGCTGCTGCTGTTCCGCATATTGCATATTCCTAAACGCCTGTGGGCCTAGCATCGGTTTAGGACGGATGAACGTAGGGAAGAGTGAAGCAGCAAGCGCGGGCTCATGGTACCAGTAGAACGGGTCAGCAGCTAGAGGGTGGTGGTACACCTGAGAAGGAAACGCGAATGGACCAAACACAGACGCATCGACGGCCCGGTTATAAACTGGTATAGGAGTCTGGGGTATGCCATTGTAACTACATCCCTGTAGGTTATTCGCTTGAGATCCAGCCATGCTTAGGTTCATACCCTGGTTTGGTAACGCACATTGCGGTGCCAGTGTTTGTAAGGGTGCTTGATTATACGGGGTTGTTACATATGGCCCAGGGCGCTCTGTCACGTAGGTTTCCGTTGACGCACCCTCAAAAGGGGCTAGGCCATAATGAGTTTGGATCTGGCCTTCACTTTCACCGGATGCTCTATCCTGTGATGATAGAGAATGGGCGTTGCTAGTTTTCTTGGAGTCCGGCTGCTTTTGAGCTCCTTCTACTACATGCAGTGCGGAAGTCCCCTGGTATTGAGAAGTAGAAAGGCTTGTCTTTTGAATACTCGGATAACCACCATTGAAACATTTCTCTGGCTGCCACGAGTTGAAGGGGTAGAATGTTTGTGTTTGAGAAGTGGCACCATGCATTCCACTTACTCCTTGTAGACTGGCCCAAGCTGGTTTCACTAATTTATAGCTTGCGTCAAACGGTACGAGCGTGTACCGGGTTAAACCATCATGGTTTATCGCAGTTCTGACGTTTTCAAATTCCTTTACTTGTCCAGCGATCTGCTGACCCAGCTCTTTGCTCTGGTTCTCTGGGATGCATGGTTCGTCGTTCGCCTCCGATGTTTGTTTTCCCCCTCCTTTTCTTCCCCTCTTTCTCCGTTTCTTGTCATGTACAGGACAGCTGTTACTTTTTCGTTTCGTCTCCTCACGTTTCTGAGGATCCTCGGAGACGAATTTGTATCGGGGAATCTTCATCCTACCAAAGAAATAATCTTGTGCAGGACTTTTTTGGGGAATGAACTGGAGGTTTCGGCCGGCTACATTCTCAGCATGGTCTGGGGAGAGGGTTATGATGTTGTGGATAGCTTGTGAGATATTTCCTGCCTCAGAGGGAAAGCCGTTCTGCAGTTGTGTAGGATCTCTGCCTTCGGCTTCAGAGCAAGAACTGTCCTTCGCATATGCTAAGTCCTCATGGTTAGCAGTGGTATGCAAAGCAGCTCGCCAAGGGTTAAACAGGGCTGTAGAAGGTATTGGGTCCTTAATGTATGGGTTTTGTCTTCCTGGTACACCACCAATGGAACTTGGAGGAAGGGACTTTATAAGAGCGGGGTTGTGATGTCCCATACCTATCCCGTCACCTGACGTATAGTTGCCCACATTAACTAATGGTGACCCTGGACATGCCGTTGACCTTGAATATAATTGAATCAAAATATCACCCCTAAAGGTCACGAATGCATTACTATATTATAATGGTTTAAATAAGAAGTTCAAGTATAAAAGGATAAGGCCCTCCTCTTTTCTCGGGGGGGGGGGGGGGGGGGTGGCTATACGGGTATGTGCCGCGGGATAGGGTATGTTTTTTTTAGCTGCCGAGGTCTGGGATAGGGTATCATTTTCACGGTTTTGATCTGGGAAAGGGTATGGATTTTTATATACTTGTCGTTGGCGCCATTACATATTAACACAAAACAACGGCTTTCGTGCTTTTTGTGAACCCTGAAGAAGGTTGGCCGTGCCGACCGAAATATCGGTAGTAATTATATATATTTCCCAGTAACCGTACAATCAGCCTTTCATCTTGCCTTGATATTCGTATATATTTGCTGATTAGATCCCATCCAAGGTGATCCGGTTCCTGCACTTCGTCCGAATTGGTCCTTGCATCCAGTACATTGGCTTTCGTAGTGTAATTTTAATTTAAAACTGTTCGGTATCTGGGATAGGGTATAAATGTTTTTGCTTCAAGTCTTGGATAGGATATGATAAATGGCATTTTTAGGTCTGGGATAGGGTCAGGGTTTTGAGGTATCCGCGGCACACCCCTACCCAAAATCTTCTGAGTACCCCCGGCTCTTTTCATGCATGGCAAACTCGAAATTTGAATTACAGAGCAGGGAAGAACGTACGCGAGAGAATCTGCCTCTCCTGTTAAAATGTGAAATATCGAGGGTTTAAAATCAAGCAAGCCATCAACAAGTGAACAGAGGGAAGAGAGTTGTTTATTCAAGACTTTAGGCGGTATTTTCTGTACTGTATAATAAACGGCAGCACATTTCAGATATTTACAAACACGAGGGCGTAGCCTGAGTTTTTGTAGATCTGATAAAACACGTGCTGCGAGTTTATTAAAGTGCATATAAGCCCTGGCTAATTATATTTCTTACGAAGAGATTAGAGGCCACACACAAAGGATTCCGGAATAAAAAGTTGATTTGATTTATTTGTTATGGTGTTCAAAGTTGCCAAAAAAACGTGTCTTGGGTTGCCTGTGGACGAAAATCAAGCGCACGAGCGCGCTTTACAATATTGGCACTGGGTCTAGTTTTGACGTCATCAACAGAACACGCTCGATGCGCCATTGCATTAAAGGCTTTCCGAATAAAGCTCTTCGAAACATTTAGAGCGATTTTTTCATCTTTAATTTCTCGGTTATCTTGTCAATTATTTTGCAAATAAGCCAACGCTTTATGCCCGCGAAGAGACGAGTTCTGTTGATGACGTCACGTTTTATTCTCGTCCCAGTCCCCGAACATGCGCGGAAATTATTCTACATTTGGAAGTTTAGTCGCTAAAACAATCCCTACCTTTTAAGGTCTAAGCTGTAAAAAAAAAGCAAAACTGGCCAGGGCTTATATGCACTTTAAATGGCTTCAAAGACGTTGATGCATAGAGTCATGATATTCAGTTATTTTGGCTATACTACCTATTTGGGCCGATAAAATCGAAGGAAACATCTATGTAAATGAGGACCGTATCTGTATCACATTTAAAACCACTCAGTAAACATTCATATCTTTTGTTTTTCTTCATGAATTATTAGTGAGTTTTTGAAGTGTTCACGATCCCGCCTTACATGAAGTTCTTTTGCATTCTGTTTGATTTGAATTTCGCGCGATAAACATTCAAAGGAAGTACTCAAGCGGAGCATCAAGAGATGTTGGACAGTGGCCTGGCCATGGCCATTTTATGCCGGAACTTCCAGCCGCTCTGATAGAATACACCTCTTTAGCTATGATACAATGTTTTCCCATTTCCAGTCTTTGGAGAATTGATTGTTAATGCGGCCTCATTTACCTTCATTTACCTTCATTCAAAAACAGAACTGAACCAGGAAGAATTGAATTCTCAAAAGATTTGAAGTAATGTTTCATATACGAGTCAAATAAATCATTTGAAATTCTCAGGAGAATTTTGAAACCCCCGTCAAATCCGGTGACTCGTCTATTACACGGCTTCTACTATTCGTTTTAAATTATTACGTGCTTGTTTGTCATTGTTGCCGTTTGTTTTTGTTATGTTGTTTGTGTAAAATAAAAAATTGAGATGGTTTTGAATTATGCAAGAAAGAGCATAATTGTGAAGGATAAACAACAACAAAATGATTAAAACTTCATGCATTTAGTGTTTCGAAGTTTTTTACTTGCGCATTTATAGTTGCTTTCTTTGATTTAATTAGAAGGATTAAGGCGGCAATCAAACGTCCATTGTTAATGAAAAGATGGAAAAAGCGTGAAATTTTGGTGAAAGTTCGGCGCTATAGTTGCGCCACGGACATGCGCAGTGTGAACAGGTCCCATAATAGTGAGATGGTCTGTATGAATCAAGGCGGCAGGAGCTTTAGCTTGACATTTCGCCACCGTTAAGGGTAGTTAGTGATCGGTTGTGAGACCTCCGTCTGTTGGATACTGAAAGTTAACTGTTTAAGTAATGTTTCATATACGAGTCACCTTCGGAAGTTAGCAACCTTGTGACCAGGGTCTTCTCGGTCAGATCCAAGATGGCGGCTACTCCGAGAGAAGACCCTGGTAAATGCCGAACTGTCACGTATTCTGATTGGCTCTTCTATTATGACACAAGGGTTGTTCAAACGATGCTTTTTATTGGCCAAATTTTATCAATAAAACGATTTTAAATAACCTTAAAACACGTTGTGTAGGTAGAGCAATAGATGAAGTGCATTACTGGGTAGTTTTCTGGCAAGTTTCATCAGTGAGAAAGCCAGGAGAAGCCGTTAAATCTGAACATGTGCTATCGATCTCTTCGCTTCAACGCTAACAGAAAATGAACGGCTTTTTAGGATTCTCTTCTAGCTTAGATACATCCTGGTAGCTTTGCGATACCCTTCCACTGTTAACTCCATTTCGAACTGTTTAGTAGACCTATTTTCACTTCGTCGTTCACCGCGTAGAAATACCGCGCGCGCCGTTAATCGCATCTCGCTCACTCCGGATTGGGATACCTATGGTTTGTAGGCACGTGTTAAACATTTCCATATTTAGCTTGGCCGCCATATTGGATGCCCATATCACGTGATTAAAATCTCCAGGATTTATGAAGATTTTTGGTCACGTGATTCAGCGTTTACCAGGGTCTTCTCTCGGAGTAGCCGCCATCTTGGATCTGACCGAGAAGACCCTGGTCACGAGGTTGGGAAGTTAGTTCAAAATCCGAGTACAAATTTCAAGTGCCGAGGGCACGTGAAATTTCACTATTTAGAATTCTCACGAGGATTTTGAAACATCCTTCGAATATAATGGACATGACTTAGACATTTCAAAGTCCCTAGTACTTTCAAATTTCAATGTCCTCGCACTTTGAAGTGTAGTCGGAACTCTTCATTGAGAGTACTCGACGGGGGTTTCAAAGTACAGCACATGGTACAAATTGAGACTTCTGGTTGGTTGTTATTCTCATGAATAATAAATGAGTAGTAGAAATCATTATAGACAACTTGAGCAGAATGAGTCTAGCCTGTTCACAGGCTCTAGATACTGGGGAAAATGATGAAAATAAAACGTGGCGAAAACAAAATGGCAGACGGAAAGAAGAGGGCGCCCTCCACGTTGTCTACCCCAGTTCTCGTCTTCTCTTTTGTTTTGTCAGATTTCTTAGTTTTTATTAGTATCCAGAGCCTGTGAACAGGCTAGAATGAGTCTGGCCCTGAAAGACTTGAAATGGGAAACATTGCATCATAGAATTAAAAGGTCTGTTGATACGTAACAAGGGCACCCACCGAGTACTTTTTGAAATTCGTTTGAAACCAGTTGTCTGCAGCTTATCTAGCCATTTTAAGGCGCGTACTATGTATTTTGACCTATTCTAGAAAGCTATTAGCTGTTCGGATTTTCTAGGTGGAAATCTATGGCAAAATATTCCCGGCCTACGAATTTGTTAGTAGTCTAGAACAGAAACAAGAATGTTCTAGCCCAAGTAACTTCATGTTGCAAAGTTTTGTGGAGGTACGAATTTTTTAGGGATTCTTTTTTCCTTTAGGCAATTCATAGGGAATGAAAATGTGTTGTTCTGACTCTATTGATCAGACGAATTGGGACGTACGAATATTTTAGGGGAAACTTTTTAGTCTCCCTTTTCTTCTATAATTTTCTAGGGATTGAAAACAAATTTTCTAGCCAGTATTTCAGAAAACAATTTTCTAGGGACAATTTTTTCAAATCCGAAAGTTTTAGGCTAACTTACTCTCCCGAAAAGCTTTTTAACCGAAAACTTCGTTGGGTACCCTTGACGTAAATCCCGGTACTTCCTAGACTTGTGTCTGGCATCGATTTTTTTTTTTCATTTTGAGCTGAGACATTGTGTCACACCATTTTTATTTTTATAAAACAAATTAATAACGTTTCCTACCTTATGAATTCTTCTCTGTCCAGACTGTAGTCCTCTTGGTGCTTCGGTGACTGCAAACTTGGGAAACTCGATGTAAAACTTATTGATGGCTTTAGTATGGCTCCTTTACCAGCTACTGAATCGCCCCACAAGGTACCGACGTCTTGGCCTCCAAATGCCCTTTCGGGGCTTCTGTTTTCAATTCTTTCAGAGTTCAGCTCACGGTGGTCCGCTTCTTGTAAGTTACTGGTATCAAATCCCCCTTCAGTGCTTCTTTGTGGATAGACATGAAAAAAAAAAGATTCTGATTTGCTAAGAGCAGTGTACGATATTGTTTGGCCCTTTTAGTTCTGCACGAATTTTTTTTAGCTGTGCGAGCTCTGCACGATTTGTTCCCAGGACTTATTGAAGGGACAAGTCCCAGAGACAAATGTTTGTCCCCGCGACAAGATTTTTCATGAAAATGAAAAGGTTTACTTTATGATTTGAATTTATAACTCGTGCCGCCTGCTTACGCCATTTAACACGCCATTTTCGAACAAAGAGCGATCGTACGACTGCGGCTGAAAAGCAAGTAAAGTTTATTGATTGATTCACGTGTTACCATACCTTACAGTTTGTAATTCTGCCATGCTATGTCAACAAACTTTCTCCGTTAATTATCTTCTTTATTCTCTAGTTGAAAAGAAAAGGAGAACAAAATCAGTAAGAATAAAAATAGACAAGATAGGCTAGGGGCTTCAGTTTGAGCTTAACTAATCCTGATTGATTTGATGTGCGAAATTTTCTCTGTCAAACGGCTTCGAAAAACCTCGATCGCGAAGCCCTGGCCTTTTTGTGACTTTCTGTCTCTGGATATGGGGCTTCATAAACAAAGATGTAAAAATGCGAAAAGCAAAGTTACTTACAGATCAAGTAGTGTAACTACCTAACATAAAATATCGTGCGAGTTGAAAAATCAAAACCGATCCACGACTGCTGAACGACACGCGCCACGTTTGCGCGCGGATTTCATTGAGCGACTTGAATACAACGTTGGTCAATTTCATTCAAAAATAGCACGTCTTTTCCACTCAGAGATAATCCATAATCCAACTCAGTAAGATTTTCTTTCCTAACCGAAAGTGTAGTGTATCTTTCTTAACTCCTAATTAGACAAATTAATTACCAACAATAAACAATCGTCTAGATCACTGTGCTCAACTATCACAAATTTTCTTCGCCACCGTTCTTGTTTAAACTACTTCTCAGGATTTAGACACAAAGCTCCACAACCTCGACAAACCTTGAATGGATATCTTTTAACAACTGGAGACAGAGGCGAAAAAGACTTAAATATTTTTAAAATGACCGGTCGAGCTGAATTTCCTATTTGATTTTACTGGAATCCCGACTGCATTTATTTGAAGACAACCATGTAACTGTCTTCCGCTTGCTTCGAGATGTCGGTATAAAAAGGCGAGGGACTATGTCTAAACACTTTAAAATACGAGAGGAAAATAATAAATGCAATTTCTTTTATTTAGCTAATCAGTCAGGCAGTATCTACATACTATAAAAGAGAAGTAGAAGCCATTTCAATGGTCTGTTTTGCTGTCGATTTGTAAATAAAATATTACGTATACTTTGACTTAACTGACTTAATTTACTAATCATCACTTAATTGATTACAAACATGTTTGGATGATTTAGCAGCCCGCCTTGATCTTAGACAATACTGATAAACTTTGGCAAAACTTGAACATCAGCATTTTTATCAATCAAGTAAAGAAAGGTAAAACAAAGATAGTCATACTCATAAACCTCAAGCAGCTGAAGATAAGTCCTGAAATTCACCATACTCGTGTACATGTCCTCAAAATGAAAGTAAAGACATATACACTTACTTACCTCTTTGCCACATTCAGTTGTCGACTGGCTATATCCTCTAGCAGAACCAATAGAGCTCTAGTTTGAAGATAAAACAACACGTCCTCCCGTCTGACTTCTGCAAAGCTGCGCTGCATGCAGACGGGACAACAGGAACAGCGGGCGTGTGACTTGATAATGATTGACACATGATTGGCAGTTGAATTACCCAGCTCGCTCGCCAAACTCAAACAATTTATCAACAAAAGCTATAAACGAGACGAATAAAAAAAAACTTGAATTGTGAAAAGATGGGTAATATATACCAGTTCCTGGTAATATCATTAGGATATGAAAGGTATCTTTTTTTCAATCTATAAACGATCTGGGCCGGGTTGTTCAAAGCCCGATCAGTGCTAATCCAGGGTTAATTTCCATGACAACCAATAGGTTCTGTGCAGAGTTAATCCAGGATTAACGCTAATCGGGCTTTGAACAACTCGGCCCTGGACTAAAACACCACAGGGCCGGTTTGTTCAAAGCCCGATTAGTGCTAATCCAGGGTTAATTTCCATGACAACCAATAGGTTTTGTGCAGAGTTAATCCAGGATTAACATTAATCGGGCTTTGAACAACCCGGCCCAGAAGAACATATATATGAGTAGCATACGAGTGTATCTTGTTCTAAATTACAAGACAAATTGATTAAAAGAAGCTGAGATAAGCGATATATCAACTCGAGGCGTTGTTACAGTAAATCACTCGTACTTACCAGCGCCAGCTTGTGTTTTATCTCGCATCTGCTTTTTCCTTCCTCAAATAACAAAACTCGGTCTCGACAACATTTTCCCACGCTATCGGGTAACAGTTGTCAATCAAATTAAAGGGTTGAAATTTTCTTTTTAAAGTGCGCGGCGGTAATTATTATCACTAGTTCGAATCATTTAAATCTGAGATTGGCCAATCAGCGAGCTCCATTGGAACTATAGTCTTGGTGTCGAGAATGTAAAATTGCATTGTTCGCAACATTTTGTCAACTAAGTTTACTAAAATTCTCCATATTCAAGGTCTTCCTTTGCCTTTTTTGAGTAAAAGTGTTTCGGAAATCGAAAACTGTTGCTGTGCCATGTAGTAAGAGCAACTGTTTTATACTTTTGAGCTGTTGCCAAGGACATCTCAAAGTACTCTCCCGGCTAATCCGCGAATCTTCATCTCCCGGTCTCCCGGTTAGAGGCCAAAATCTCCCGGATAATCGCGAATCTCCGACTAGAGAAAGAGAGAGAGAGTCAAGTTGTATTATTATTAAATCTCCAGACTTTCTGAACTTCAGGGGTTGGCATCTTTGAAGTATTAAAGGTCCCTGCCACATACCTGCCAACCCCCGGAGTTCTAAAATCTGGAGAATGTTGGTTGAGGCTTTGTTATGACGTAATGATTTCCGAATTTTTCCGAATATACCCCGATTGTGTTCCGAAGACTTTCCGAAAGCTCTCGGAAAAATTAGTTTCAAGGTTTTTGGTAGAACGGCGAACTCAATCCATAAAATGGCTAAAAACCGGGAGATTTGAGACTCTATGCGGGAGACCGGAGATCGGGCTCAAAATCTTGAGACTCCCGCCTAATGCGGGAGAGTTGGCAGGTATGCTGCCATGTTCTCATACGAAGCCGCCATGTTGTTGTGTTTTGAATCAACTATACTTCGATCATTTAGATAGATAGAAACTAAATTCCGTGTTAATCTCTTCCATTTGATCACAAGGATCTACTATAAATCGGGGACACTTGGCTAAATGCAATATGTGATTAAAATTGTATCCACATAAATATATTGATTAAAATAAAGAATAATATCTGCATTCTAAATTTTACAAGTACTAGAGGATTTACGCTACGATGTTACGGTCGACTATCAATTCCAAACCTGCAGCAATATTTAAAGTACATGCCCATATCGCCCTCATTTCTAATGCCAGGCAGCTTAAACTTTGAAAGACATGTTATTGGGTCCCCATAAATGACTTAGTGCTGATGACGTAACGATGACGTCATCGGTCACGTGATTTTAAGCATATGCCAACTGAACAGCTCACTGACCGTCCGCGAGTTGCCCTTAGGGGCCCTATGTTTAACTCGTGGATGCACGCATGTGTATTTCATTTCCGAGCGTGACGTTAACGCGTGGATCGAGCATAGCGTTGCTTTTTCCGAATGCCGTATGATTTTCCGAAGATGTATTGACGGGCGTTTGTGGTAGCTCTGAGCGTCAGTACAACTGTTAATTATTGGAGAAGACGCGTCGAAGGTTTCGAAAGGATTTGGTCATGCTGTAGAAGATGTATTAAGGGCCGTTTGTGGTCGGTTTGAATGGGAAGAACAAACTGTTATCGGAGAAGACACGTCCCATGCTTTCGAAAGGATTTGGCCATGTTGTAGATATGCCGCTTTCCAAGGTAAATATTTCGAAATGACTCATAATCAACTGCTGCGAAGTTTCTCTGTTGTACGTGTTTAATTCAAAGCACTCGACATTATAGAAGTCGTGTTTTCGATCGGGATATACTCGTATGGTGGTAGCTCATATTTATTTATCCACGCTAGTCAATTACTTGATTACGTTAACTAAATTTCCACTTCCTATAAAACAAAAGTGCTGAATGTCGGCCAGTTTATAAGCCCAGTGTTTTAAAGTCAATCGAGTCTCCCTGATTTCGAAGTTCTGTATTCGGAATTCTCGAATGAGAAAATGAACTGAAATAACGTAATATATTCACATAGGTTCCTTGCTACGGTTTAAAAACAACAACAAGTGTTTTCTTCCAGCCAGTTGATCTCCGGATCACACTGTATACATTTGATAAAACGTTTGATTTAAATTTGGGTAGCGTTAATAGCTGCCAAAAACTCATTTCTGCGCCGATGTGGACCGGATAAAAACTCGATTTAACCTCTTCGATTCAATTTCAATTCTATTCAATTTTATTTTTTAAAATTTATTATTTTTATTTTTTTGCTCATATTTATTTTTATACAATTATTATAAAATACAGACAGAGAACGGAGATAGACTAAGAGTAATATAACAAATAATAAGAAATGTGTGAACCTGAGGGCTAAGTTAACCGCTGGGTTTTCTAGTTAGCCCCCAGCCATATTTAGTTAAGTGTTTATAACGGGTAGAGAAAAAAAAAAAGGAGTTTAAGAGTTAACAAAATAATTTTAGAGAATTAGAGAGAGAATAATGATATATAGAAATTATGAGTGTTGCTCTGACAGTATGTAACGTTTCAGTTGTTTTGAAAAGGCGAATGCACTTAAATCTTTATGTTAGTCGGGAGGTCTTTCCAAAGATCAATTGCCATAAAAGAGATCATTTGTTTGCCTGTATTTGTTCTTACTTCTGATTTATAGAGGTTTTGTTTGGCTGCGTATCTGGTATTATAGTTATGAACACTGCTGGCATATTTAAACATGTCAGTTGTCAAACATGCTTGGTAACAGTCCTTTGTGCCATAGATACGTGGTAAACCTGACTAGATAACCCCATGATTTTTTCAGTTTTACCAACTCTAGCAAAAGAAATGTCTAAGTTTATATATTGTATATTTTGACTCCAATTAGCTTGAGTGAATAAAGTATTATTGTTGTTATTGTTGTAAATTTTAAAGCATGTAAGCGGTAGACGTTATATACTGTAAGAATATCTAATAGATTCAGCAAGGGTTGAGCGCTTTCCGTATCTTTTCCATGGGGAATTGCAAAGAATATTAATCTGGCTACATTATTTTGTTTAACTTGAGCTTTTTGAATATGAGATTTGTAGGCGCTACCCCATGCTAAGATGGCATAAGATATATACGGATAGATTAAGTTATAGTAAATTTGTTTAAGTTGTAGGATAGAAAGATAGTGCCTTAATTTGGATAAAATTCCAGTATTTCGAGATATTCGCGAGCAGATACTTCCAGGATATCGAGTCATCGATCATTACTCCTAAATATTTAATACATTTCTTTCGATCCAAAGAGTGGCACGATCCATCTTTGCTCCTGATTTGTATGTCAATGGGCGTATCCTTTTTTCTTGCAGACTTAACAATCATAAAATTTGTTTTTGACATATTTATAGTTAATTTATTAATATCACACCATTCCTTGACCTTAGTTAGTTCAGAGTTCATTAAATTCTCCAGAGTTTTCAAGTTACTTGCAGAAGCAAACACATTTGTGTCATCAGCAAAAAAATTGAAATTTAACTTTTCGGAACAGTTTGGTAAGTCGTTTATATAAATTAAAAATAACAGAGGGCCTAGCGTACTTCCTTGAGGAATTCCACATATCATTGTTTGCTTTGGAGACTCAACATCTCCCAATGAAACATATTGTTTTCTATTTGAGAGGTAGCTATCAAACCATTTTAAAGGGAGCCCTCGAATTCCATAACTTTCTAACTTTTTAAGCAATATACCATGATTCACAGTGTCGAAGGCTTTGGAAAAGTCTAAAAAAACACCACAGGTATACAAGTTACTATCTATTGCTTTTCTAAGGCTGTCCGTAATTTCTATTATAGCTTGAGCAGTTGAGCGACCTTTTCGGAAACCAAATTGGAATTGAAAAAGAATGTCTTGTTTTTCAATGTAATTTAAAAGTTGTTTATGTATCAGTTTTTCGAATATTTGGGTGAGGGTTGATAAGGTTGAGATCGGACGGTAGTTGGTGGGGTCAATAGTTTCCCCACCTTTGTCAACGGGTGTTATCCTAGAGATTTTTAGTATATCCGGGACAACGCCCTGAAGCAAGGATTGGTTAAAAATTTGCGTTAATGTTTCACTTATATGATCACACGCGAGCTTAAACACTTTGGGGGGACTCCGATTGATGATTTGTTTAATTTTATTCCCATTATTGCGTCATGGACTTCATGAACATAAATGCCACGGAGCATAAAGCTATTTTGGAAATCTCGTTTAATGTATTTATTAGGATTAGTATCACTTTGTGGACGTTTCTCGGCGAGGTCTCGCCCAACATTGATGAAATGTGCAATTAGTTGTTGTGCAATATCAGATTTATCGGTGTAGCATTTATTTTTATACAATAGTTTCGTAATTTTTGTTTGCGTGTAATTCTTCTTTCTGTTTAGTATCATTCCAATTAACTTCCATGTTGTTTTTAAGTTCTCACTATTTAAGTTAAATTGTTCTCTAAAATAGTTCTTTTTGGCTGCTTCTTTAATTTAATTTAATTTATTATTATGTCGGAAATTGTGCTGTCATAATTATCGTATCTTAAATGTAAACCTTTGCGTGAGTTGTAGGCAATGTATGGGAACTGATAAGACAGCGAGTCAGCATAAGGTCAGCGCGCGGATATACTGATATCAGTGGAATGCGTATATTCTAGTTGAGTAGAGTTTTAGTACAGATATCGAGACGTGAACTACCTTGAGCCGAAACGTGAATGTATACTGTGTGATATTAAAGGAGAATATAATCGTGATTACTGTGAATCTATCTCTATTTCCAACACGTGGCACCCCCGACGGGACGAATTTGGAGGAGACAATCGCCAAGTTAAATACGGAGTTACAGCTCTTGGAGTTAACACGCAACAAAACAAAGAGCATCGTGGAAAAAGGAAACTTGGATAAGATACACCGTCACAAAGAAACCCTTGGGAAAATCATAACTTCGGTAGAAGATTTGAAGGTACAAGTTGAAAAGGCCAAACTACAAGCGGGAAACAGTTTAGATGAAGTCGAAAAATGGAGCGAGGAAATCGAATCAACTGTTGCTGAAATTGACACCGAAATAATCAACCTAGGGCGCTGCCTCGAAAAAGCAGCTATAAAAGCGGAGAACGAAAAGCTAGAAAAAGAAGAGATACTCATAGCTCGTAAACGTGAAGAGGAGCTCAAGTTTGAGCAAATGAAAGCGAAACTGGTAGCAGAACAAAACGTCACAAAGCCAGGGCATACAGAGAAGGATAAGGATCGCGTGAAGTTGCCTAAACTGATAATAACTAAGTACGATGGAACCTTCGAGAAGTGGCTTTCATTTTGGAACAAGTTCAAAGCAGAAATAGACTCAACCGATTTACCTGCAGTATCTAAGTTCGCATATCTCAAGGAACTATTAGAGCCTAAAGTCGCTGCAGGGATCGACGGATTACCCTTCACAACAGAAGGGTATGAACGGGCAAAGAATATGTTGGAATCTAATTACGGCAACATAGATGAAATAATTTATCGCTACGTGGAAAACATAAGGGGGTTACCGTTAATCACGGGATCGCAGCCAGCAAAATACACGAGTTTTACCAAACACTAACGTATAATGTACAATCACTGGAAACACTGGGAAAGCTGTCGGAGTGCCTGTCTATGGTGCGTGAGGTTTTAGAAAAGCTACAAGGCATTAAAGCGGAACTCGTGAGCCGACAAGTGGGCTGGCAAAGTTGGAACTTTTCCCAGTTGATACAAGCCCTACGTAACTGGAAAGAAATACACCCCGCCGAAATGTCAAAGAACCTCACAGAAAACAAGCCTCCACCACGACAGAGAAGTTTCCACGCTAAGGATTACGTTCCAACGCCGAGGGGATGCATGTTCTGTGATGACGTGACCCACAAGTCAACAGAGTGCCAGAAGTTTTCAACACCTGCAGATCGAAGACGTCAATTACAGATAAAAGGGCTCTGTTTCAATTGTACCGGAAGCAAACATCGTGCCGCAAATTGTCGTAGCCGATCTTCATGCAAACATTGCAAGCAAAGACACCATTCGCCCATCTGTAACCAAGAACAAGTGAACGAACCGGATAATGGAGGTGCAGCATTAACGGCCACCCAAAGCGGAAAAAAGGTGTGCCATCCCATAGTCCTCGTGAAAGTGAATGGCGTGACCTGTCGCGCCCTGTTAAATACTGGAGCGACAGTATCATATGCCTCAGGGAACTGTTGTCGGTAGACAATCCTAATTATGCGGAAATGATACGTAATTATCCACACTTGAAAGGAGTGCGAATGGAGGATATTGATACTAAGAGCATGCTTCCGGTTCATATCATCCTTGGAGCTAGCGAGTACGCTAAAATCAAAACACGTGAAACCCAGAGAACCGGAAGTATGGGCCTAACCTGGAGCTGAGCATACCAAATTAGGCTGGACAATAATGTCCTCAGGTACCGAAGCGAACATTGACAATATGTTTCTTACTCAAACCACTAGTACCGATTATGAAATGCTATGCAGATTGGATGTGCTCGGGCTCGAGGACACGCCCACCGGAGATCAAAGTGTCGTGCATACGGAGTTCCTGGAACAGCTCCAACGTAATCCGGGGGGGTGGTACGAAACAGGAGACCACCCCCCCTTTGCAAAACAACAAAGCTGGAAGCTTGAGACGACTGGGGAGCCTTGTTCAGCGACTAAAGAAAACCGGGAAACTAGACGAATACGATGCCATCATTCAGGACCAGTTGCAGACAGGAGTGGTAGAGGATGCAGAGATGCCAGCCACTGGAAGAGAATTCTACATATCTCACAAAGCAGTTGTGAGAGAGAGTGCAGAGACAACAAAATTGCGGATTGTCTACGATGCTTCCGCGAAAGCTAACGACTCTGCGCTCTCCTTAACGACTGTCTCGAGATCGGCCCACCTCTACAGAACAAGCTGTGGAAGGTACTCGTGCGGGGGAGATTCCACACCGTAGCACTCGCCGGCGACATTCGCAAGGCATTCCTTCAAGTGCGGATTCGCACTGAGGACCGAGATGCATTGCGGTTTCACTGGTTGGACGCAAAGGACCCCCAACGAGTGCGAACATTGCGATTCACCCGGGCACTCTTTGGCCTGGGACCCTCGCCGTTCTTGCTGGGTGGTGTAATACAACACCATTTAGATGTGTGCCGAGATGAACATCCAGAGTGCGTAAAGGAAATTGAGCGCAGCTTGTACGTCGATGACCTAGTCACTGGAGGACAAACTGTGCAACAAGTGCGCGAAATGAAGAAAGTTGCGACCGAAATATTCAGTAAGGCAACTTTTCAGATGCACAAATGGAACTCTAACATGCGTGAGTTAGAACTAGAATAAATGCAGAAGAAAGAAGGGAGCCTGAGCTACGCTAAGCAGCAGTTGGGTGTCAAGTCTGGGGAGTGCGGTCTCCTCGGATTGAAATGGAACAAACGAACTGACACGATAGCAGTCGCCTATCCGATGGGCGTTGCCCAGCCTACGAAGAGGGGTATACTTGGCAAAGTGGCCAAGATATAAGATTCTCTCGGCTTAGTTGCACCAACCATCCTTCAAGGGAAGCTGCTATATCGGGAAGCCTGTGACAAGAAGTGTGCCAGGGATGCACCATTACCCGATGAACTGGTACAATGGTGGAAGAAATGGGAGAGTAGTCTTCCCGAGCAAGTGAGCGTTACGCGGACGTTGGCACGTGTTCAAGAGCCCATCGAGGATATCTCCCTCCACGCCTTTGGAGACGCTAGCGGCAAGGGCGTTGCTGCGGCTCTATACGCTGTTGTCACGAAAGCATCAGAGGTGAACCAGGGACTTGTTGCAGCGAGGGCAAGACTAGCCAAACAAGGACTCACAATTCCACGCCTGGAATTAGTGTCCGGTCACATGGCTGTCAATTTACCGACCAACGTGCGTGACGCACTACAAGGATTTCCTGTGACCGCACTACACTGTTGGCTTGATAGCAGTGTAGCCCTGCATTGGTTGCGTGGAGATGGTGAGTACAAGCAATTTGTGAGCAACCGGGTTCGCAAGATAAAGGAACACGATAGAGTCGTCTGGAGACATGTGCCCACCCACGAAAACCCAGCAGACCTTGGTAGCAGAGGCGGACCGGTGAACGAGGAGAACAAGCTGTGGTGGAACGGGCCAGAGTGGCTGGGTGATTGTGATAAGTGGCCGCCAGACATTGTAGCCGCAGCCAGTGCAGAATCGAAAGCAGAGACAAAGGCGACAAAGCAACTATTCGTCTTGGCCACTTCAGCAGACGACGATTTAGACGACCTTCTCTCTAAGACTAGCTACTGGCGAGTCTTACGGGTATATGCGTGGATGATGCGGTTCGTGCGCAATGCTAAAAAGCCGAAGTCCCAAAGAACTAGAGGACCACTGACAACCGAAGAAATTGAATCTCAGGAGCGGTACTGGGTTCTACGAGTACAAAGAAGAAACACTGAAACCTTGGAGGAGGATCGTCTGCAACTAAATCTGCAAATAAACGAGGATGGAGTACTTGAGTGTCGGGGGAGGATACTAGGACTGTATCCGATCTACCTCCCCGATACTTCAATTTATGCTGAGAAGTTTGTTCAGCACACGCACAAGGCCACGCTACACGGAGGTGTGGGCCTTACTATGGCCAAAGTCAGAGAGCGACACTGGATACCACGCCTCAGGAGGCTAGCGAAGCGAATCATCAAACGGTGTCCCGGATGTAAAAGATTTCAAGCCATAGTTTATGCGGCACCGCCTCCTGGAGTTCTGCCAACTACCCGTACCGAAGGAACAACGGCATATCAAGTGATCGGGATAGACTATGCTGGGCCACTACGATATCGGATCTCCAAAGGAAGAGAAGGCAAGGCATATGTCTTACTCTATGCATGCAGCTTTACAAGAGGGATCTATCTCGATCTACTTCCCAACCTGGGGACCTCAGAGTGTCTAGAAAGTCTGGAGCGGTTCATAGCTCGTCGGGGACGCCCAGAGCGTATCTACTCGGACAACGGAGGAACATTTGTCGGTGCAGCAAAGTGGGTAAAGGCGGTGATACGAGACGAGCAGATACAGGATTATCTTGCAAAGAACAGAATCAAGTGGCAGTTCAACCTGAGCCGCGCCCCATGGTGGGGAGGACAGTTTGAACGAATGGTCGGCATAATTAAGGCAAGTCTCTACAAGGTAATTGGCAACGGTTATCTCACATGGAAGTAGTTGCAGCATGTCTTAATCAGCGTAGAGGTTACACTAAACGACCGACCTCTGGGGTACGCGGAGGACGATGTCCAGTGTCCAGTGATAACCCCCAATTCCCTGCTGTTCATACGACCTAGTTACTTGCTGGATCCCCCATCCCATCTGATCGAGGATATGGACTTGCGCAAACGTGCCAAGTATCTGCGGAAGTGCAAGGACGTAATGCGGAACAGGTGGACACGGGAATACGTGCGCGCACTTCGAGAAAGGCATTCGAGCAAGATGGGAAACAAACGTGACACACCACAGATTGGAGACGTTGTAATCATCAAGGGAGAGGAGAAGAACCGAGGCAAATGGTCTCTAGGGATAGTTGAAGAGCTCATTACAGGAATTGACGGAGTGGTACGTGCGGCGAGATTGCGGGCAGGGAAGTCACATCTCGAACGTGCCATCCAACACTTGTATCCTCTTGAGCTTTCATGTGACAGACAAGGCGTCAGACCCAACAATACAGCACTGAATCCGAAAGCAGTTGCATTCAGATCTAAAAGAGATTCGGCGGTGGCTGCAGAACAGCGGATACGCCAGATTGCTGAGGCTGATCAAGAACATTGAACTGAACACTGTATCTGAACATTTTGTTTTTGCTATTATTTCCATGTTAGTTACCGTCAGTGCATAATTTCTGTGTGTTTGCCTACCCTGTAGTCAAACAGGGGAGTGTGTCGGAAATTGTGCTGTCATAATTATCGTATCTTAAATGTAAACCTTTGCGTGAGTTGTAGGCAATGTATGGGAACTGATAAGACAGCGAGTCAGCGGATATACTGATATCTAGTTGAGTAGAGTTTTAGTACAGATATCGAGACGTGAACTACCTTGAGCCGAAACGTGAATGTATACTGTGTGATATTAAAGGAGAATATAATCGTGATTACTGTGAATCTATCTCTATTTCCAACAATTATAGGCTTTATATAGTTTAACTTTGTTAGGATCCTTACTATGGAAGTGAGTTTTACAAAGTTTTTGCTTTCGTTTTATAGAGGTAAGAATGGCGTTGGAAATCCAAGGTTTGTTTGATTGTTTCATTCTTTTGTTAGCTAATCTACGCAACGGCGCGTGTTTATCAGAAATTGATTGGAGCGTAATAACTACATTATTCATACTTTCGTTGACATTTACACTAATGAGACCATTGAAATCAACAGCAGTAGTAGGGAGAGAGGCGAATTAGCCCCCTTTTTAAGGCGCTATGCTATTTTTTAAGGCGCGCTCATTAATTCAATGACGTCACGATTCTATTGTCTTGGATCATGAATAAAATGAAGTGGAAATTGAAGTGGAATCTCATTAAATGAAGTGGTTTCTCATTATCTATTGTCTTTCCGCATGAACAAAGTGCGGCGCTCGCGGCGCTCTCATGAATAAAGTGTGGCGCTCTCATGAATAAAATGGGGGTGAATAAATTATTTTGTATGGGGCTCATGAATAAAGTGTGGTGGAATCTGATGACGGCATAGAAGGCGGAGGATTTCAATTTCACCTGCACAGCAGAACCCCTACAGAACTCCTAAAAATGTCCTTATTATTTTCCTTACAGCTATTACCTTCACTATCACTCGTAACGTAATTCTGAGATCAGAATATTTATAAACCTTTACAGTAAATCCACTATAACTTATAAGAGCAACTTTGCTATTGTCCTTAGGGATTAACGATAACTGAAGGATGATCAGTGCAGTATGTCGGAAACAATAGCCCTATTGTTTCGAGGAAAACTCTTGAGATGTAAATTCTTCTCTAAAACTGAACTCTAATTACCATACGAATAAAAACAAATCCACCAGATAAATTAAACAAAGTTTATTCAATTTCAAAAACACCTATTGACAGTTTGTTTTTCTTAGTCTCACAGAGTTGATAACTTTCTTATTTCTCAGTTCTAGGGTTAATATAATGTACCGTGTTACAAGATTACACTGATTTATGTTTCATTGATGTTTTTCTTATTGACAAATGCTACAGACAGTTGTGTTTTTACCGAGGAGAGGAAAATTAATGACCTAGGTAGTCTAGTCTAGTCTAAAAACTCTACTTCAGCTATCATTTTCTAGGCTAGTCTAGTCTAGAAATTGTATTATCTTCTAGTCTAGTCTTTCTAGACTACAAAGTATCTAGTCTAGAAACTCACAACACCCGATACCCACAAGCTCCTCCTCCTCCTCCTCCTCAGCGTTAGCCCAAGGCTTCCTTATGTTACACTTTCCGTTGTCCAGATATTTTCTGTAACATAAGGAAGCTTTGAGCTAGCGCTGGGGGAGGGTGGGGGGGGGGTAAGAAGGGGGAGGAGGAGGACGAGGAGGAGGACGAGGAGGAGGACGAGGAGGAGGACGAGGAGGAGGACGAGGAGGAGCTTGTGGGTATCGGGTGTTGTGAGTTTCTAGACTAGATACTTTGTAGTCTAGAACGACTAGACTAGAAAATAATACAATTTCTAGACTAGAAAATGATAGCTAAAGTAGAGTTTTTAGACTAGACTAGACTACCTAGGTCATTAATTTTCCTCTCCTCGGTAAAAACACAACTGTCTGTAGCATTTGTCAATAAGAAAAACATCAATGAAACATAAATCAGTGTAATCTTGTAACACGGTACATTATATTAACCCAAGAATTGAGAAATAAGAAAGTTATCAACTCTGTGAGACTAAGGAAAACAAACTGTCAATAGGTGTTTTTGAAATTGAATAAACTTTGTTTAATTTATCTGGTGGATGTTTTTATTCGTATGGTAATTATAGTTCAGTTTTAGAGAAGAATTTGCATCTCAAGAGTTTTCCTCGAAACAAATGAGCCCCCAGACAAAAGATAATTTATTCATGAGAGCGCCACACTTTATTCATGAGTGCCGCATTTTATTCATGAGCGCCGCACTTTGTTCATGCGGAAAGACCATAGATAATGAGAAACCACTTCATTTAATGAGATTCCACTTCAATTTCCACTTCATTTTATTCATGAGTCCAAGACAATAGAACCGTGACGTCATTGAATTAATGAGCGCGCCTTAAAAATTAGCATAGCGCCTTAAAAAAGGGGGCTAATTCGCCTCTCTCCCTACTACTAACAGCTTCTATATCCCTCAAGAACAACTCATTATCAAACTGAGAAAAGTCTCGCAAATATTTTGTGTCATTGAGCACAGGTAGCCTGCTGGTAGATGGTCTGAAATGTGAGCTAAACAGATCCCTGCTTTTAGGACTTTTTGTGGTACGTTAGTGTAGATATGGTCAATTAGCGTTGAGGTATGATCAGTGATGCGCGTGGCTTTAGTGATCAATGGCATAAAGCCCAAAGCTAGCAGCATATCGAGATAGTCAGATGTATTGTAGTTTTGGAAGTTTATGTTAATGTCACCTAAAACAAAAACCTCTTTTCCCTTATTGTTTAAACTTTCTAACTGTTCCTTGAGGATTTCAAGAAAATGGCCACGGTCATTAAATGGGTGTCGATAAATACAGCCAATAACAATATTCTTTTGTTTGCATCGTGTAATTTCGATCCAGCATGATTCAATACCATCAGCAGATAGTTCCACATCAGATCTTCTAATGAAGTCCAATTCTTTTGAAAGGTAAAGGCCAACACCTCCAGCGGAAGTTTTAGAATTAGTATTCAAAAACATATATCCTGGTATGTTAATGTTACACGCATTGTTCTCTCTCAATTTCGTTTCAGAAATGGCAATAACCTCTGGCGGAGCTTTCACCGTGGAAATTATATCTTCTAACATAGATTGGTTTTTGATGAGCTGCGCATGTTGCAATGCATCAGTGAAAATCCACGTTGCTTAGTTGCCTTATGGAAAATATTCCCAGATTGTTTGATAGTATAATATTTCGAATGAATATATTTCTCATGTGTGTCGGTTCTCCTGCAAGTCAGGTTCTCTTTCTGGACTTTTGATAACATCTTGGAATAGATCTTTGGACTCAAGTAGATAATTAGATGATGAGTGGACCCACCCCCAGTTGTCTTAAGGAACTCCTGGCGATCTAAGTTATGGAATGGTAGTTCACAAAAAAGAATTTGATTAAGAGTCATTTTTGAATTGGCTACTCATGTGAGGAATAACAAAATATAGTTAAGGTTGAAGTTAGTATAAAATTGATCAATGACCTTACTTGTTGTATAGTTCCTCTAAATACCTTCTCACTGCAATCAGTGAATGTATGCCCAGATGTGTGGACTACTAGCATTTTTCTATTAAGTGTGCAGGCGATCATTTTGAAACTTGAATAGGTCTTCTTCGGTATCGAAAGCGTATGTTGGTGTACTCTCAGCTTGTTTTAAGAAGATCCTCCCATTATAAGTCCAAATGAACTTCCATTTCAAGCGTTGATTCGGAGACATAGACATCCGCACACGAGGTTAGATCGAGGTCCGGGAGATCTTTAGCCTTCTTCTTCGCCAGTTTCCTTCGGCTGGAATAAAATTTATTTCTCACATTTCGGCGTGTAAATTTGACGATTATTTTCGGTGGAGCGTCAGCATTATATGATGGGATAGGATGTGCGATGGAGATGTCTGCTTCACCAACTGTCACACCGATTGCCTTGCCAACCGCCTCCACGATGGCTTCTGAAGGACACTCGTTTGTTGCTTCAATTCCCGAAATTTCTAAACAATCTCTCCTTAGATACTGGGCCAGCTCCTCGGCTTGAAATTTAGCATCTACAGCTCGTTTGTCAGACTCTTCGAGGTCTTTCTTAAAGTTGGCCAAGTCCACGTTGTGCCGAAGGATTTTTTCGTTCGTCAATTGCACTTGCGCTAATATGTCATCGTTCAGTTGCCATCAAATCATTAAATGTTGAGGTTAGCTTCTCTAGTTTAACATTAATTGGAGCTAGTTCCTTCTGTAAAAGATCCTTTTTACCTGTTCTATAGTAGCCATATTGGCTCCTTAGCGCCGAATTTGGCAGAGCACTCAAGAAACGAGACCTGCCGCCATAACGACATATGCTAATAGATAGGCATCATTCGATGTCATTTCAAAGTTCAGCGAGGCATTTTGATTTAAAATAAGTTTTTCGCGATCAATTTGATTTAGCTACATGATATAATATACCGCGCAACTGACACTTTGTCACACAATGCTTCTTTAGATGCAAGAAGAACATTGGAAGTTCCAGAACTACTTAGACTGCATGCACTATCGATCAAGTGAGTCACACAATTAGGTGAAGGTTCTATAAATACTACGTAATCAAGCTATGAATAGGTCGTTTATTCCACGCACAATAGTAAAGTACAATAGTACATACATAAAATAAAATGGAGGATGCAAGAGTTACAACCCAGAAGGATTAATTAAAGCTCAAGAACCACCCTATGTACTATTTACAACATTCGTGGCCCTGTTATACAGTAGATCGCTCCGATACAACACGCAATAAGGCAACATTTCTAGAAATTTATCGAGGCTTCTTGTGTTCCAGAGGAGTGCAGCATATATTTCACTGAATAAAAATCCGGAACGATTTCTCTGTACTATAATTTTTTTTTTGATCTCTGATTCAGTTCTAGCTCAATAACTGCACGTGAAAATGCACGCAGTCGCCCAATTTCCACCGTTCTCTGGAAAAACACCGTGAAAACCCCAAATTGTACGATTTAAAGACAACGAGAAGGCAAGAAAGTAAAGCAATCCGTTTTTCGTTCGGCGTGAACGGAACTCTATACTCATCATATTTTTCGAAAATCTGATTGTGAAAAACAATTCAAGGCGAACAAGGGAAATAGTACACATCAAATTTCGGGAGAAAACACTTTTCTACTTCCCGTCATCATTGCGGGAAATTGGCTGTTTACTATCGGCCTCTAGGTGCCTTTTATAACCAGATTTTCGAAAAATGTGATCAGCATAGAGTTCCGTTCAGGCCGAACGATAAACGGTGTGATTTACTTTCTTACGTTCGCGTTCTCCTTTGAACGTAAAATGTGGTTTTCACGTCTGTTTTCTTAAGAGAACGGTCAAAATGTGGTGCATTTATTGTATTTTGTAATTAAGGCTATTGTTTTATGCAGTCTAACTTTTTTGTAGTTTCCTCCTTTCTCTGTGGTTTTCCTTATCAAATCATGATTTCCAAGAAATACCGGGTATTCGATACTAAGGTACATTTACGTAAAAATATCGATAAAAACTTTCGAGAACTTTATTTTGGCAGCCGACATGTTCGATCGTGTCATGCCAACAATAAGCTCTCCACAAATTTACCCGTGATGCTGTGCCTGCTCGTGACGCACACCGCAGACAAACTGCCGCGAGAACAAACTAAATCGCACTGGCCTGCTTCTTTATACTTTTTTGTAATTTAAAACTCCACTCGTATGTACTCGTACGCTAGTCGTATGTTAGTCGTACGTACTCGTATATTAGTCGTATGTACTAGTATGTTAGTCGTATGTACTCGTACGCTAGTCGTATGTACTCGTATGTTAGTCGTATGTACTCGTACGCTAATCGTACGTACTCGTATGTTGTCGTACGTACTCGTATGTTAGTCGTACGTACTCGTATGTTAGTCGTATGTACTCGTACGCTAGTCGTATGTACTCGTATGTTAGTCGTACGTACTCGTATGTTAGTCGTATGTACTCGTACGCTAGTCGTATGTACTCGTATGTTAGTCGTATGTACTCGTGTTACTCCTATGTAGTGGTGTGGTGCCAAATTAAGGTATACATTTTCCTGTAACCTAACTTACATACAGAAGACATCAAAAGAATGCATTATAAACTCCAACCCGTGTTTATTTTCAATGTCATATTCGTTAATTTATGGAGAAATCTCAGTCATCGGAGACAAAATGGCTGGAGTGGGCACATTAATATTACAAACTGTGCAGTCTTGAGCAGCTATTTTAGATATTTTGTGTTTCTCTACCAAGTTTATAACAAGTTTATATCCCCTAAAATTTGTAAATCTTGCTTCCAAGTATTTTGATGTGCTCTTTCAAGCCATCATATTAGTTTTTCTATCTTTTCCATTTCCCTGAACAATCCTTATTACAATTGCAATAATTTTACTTTAATTCTTGATCACTATATAGTATAAAAGGCTTTGCCAATTCATTTCTAAAGACGTATCATTTATCTAAAATATTTTACAAAAAAAGAAGCTTTCGCCATGTATAAGAGAAATGTTTAAAGAACAAGCCAAGTGAGAGGCAAGTGATTTTAACATTTCTCGAATGTTCTCAAAATACCAGGAGTGTTTTCGGACAGTATAATACATCGTCAGGCTCATGTACATGCATGCACGGCCAATAATTCTTTGCTTGTTTCTGACAGGACGAGCGTCGCCTGAATAGCTTGTGATATTTTTAAACGGGACTTGCAACAACCATAAGAGGCTGATAAAAGCCAGGACCCGGCTAAACCACAGATAGAACTGGAATTAAGGGTGTTCGTTTTGTGAAGCAAGGGCGAGATACCAATAAACTCAACTCACATATGGCGATCGGGAATCGAACCCGAGTCACCGAGGTGAGAGGCCCCGGTTCCAGGGACTGATTAAAGGCTAATATGCTTGTACGTTATATTCTCTGTTAAACAATAAAGAGTGCGAAATGAGCGCTCTGATTGGTCGGTAACCATGTGTTATTACAGAGACAGAGATGACATCTTGGACAACATCATCTCCGTTTTCTCACTGATTATTGTACAAAACAAATAGATGTCTTAGACGACGTCAGTACATGAAGAGAACATCAGTCACGTGGTCTACTTGTTTGTTCTCTTCACGTTGTGACGTCATCTGTACATCTATAAGAGGACAGTTGTGACGTCATCTGTACATCTATAAGAGGACAGTTGTGACGTCATCTGTACATCTATAAGAGGACAGTTGTGACGTCATCTGTACATCTATAAGAGGACAGTTGTGACGTCATCTGTGCATCTATAAGAGGACAGACGCAAAAGGATAGTTCAATAACACACGCTTGTTTTGCCAATCAGAACGTGCGTTTTACCGTAGCTATACATTCTATTTCTGTTAAGACCCATTTAAAGATTGGTATCTTCTTTCACTACCACTTCTCCAATAATAAATAACATAATTAAGAATGTTCTTTCCTTCGAGTATTGCTAATCAAATAAACAACTACGGCGATAAATAATTTCAATATCTCTCTCGTTGCCATCACAAGCCGGGCGTGTCATCAAGAGTGTCACGTTGAGCAGCCTAGAGTCATTCAATGAGTCGAGTTCTGACTGAATCGCCTGTCAATCAATACAATCACGGTCAAGTAGTGTTTTCAAATGGTAAGTCCACTTGGCGTGATTCGTCGTCGATAGATAACTCTCCGGGTTGCCATGATAGCAATGAGAACTCCGAGGCTGATGAGGATAGCACCTACAATAATGACGGCCACGAAGACCTCGGCTTTTACTCGATATTCGGGCTTCTCGCTCGGCATCAGGTTGGTAGCGTTTATCATGAAACCCAAAGCCCAGCCCAGGTCACGGCGGTGTAGCTAAAAACAAATAAAGTTATCAGAAACCTCGGCTTATATGATAATGATAATAATAACAACAACAACAATTGTAAAGAATTATAATTCCATTAGAAATGTCACTGCTAATTATTGGTTGGATTCACCTAGAACAATATAGTTCAGTTTTATTCTTGTATTCTTTTAATAATAATAATAATAATAATAATGAACTTTATTTACCCTCGGTAATTATATATAGCACACTGGGTGCTAGTTTGACCGAGTTGTTTGAACCATTCCATATTCGTTTCAGTTTATATAAATGTTGTTAGTGTTATATTTAGGGTACTAGTTATAGGCTATCTAATTAGGTAATTTATAATTACGCTATATATATGTAATAAACTTGTACATTTTTTTGTTATCTAGTCGTAACTCTTAACAGTATTTATAATTTAGTATAGACTTAGTATAGCACAGCTCAAACAGGCTTCAGTCGCACGATAGCCCCAAAACTACAAAATATATTCATCTAACACCTTGGCATTTTGATCACCAGTAATATATTTTTCCTGCCAAAGAGCTACTGTAGATTCTCTTCTAATACACTTCCCTAACTGAGCAGCAGCATTAACTACCTATTAGGTAACTACCTATTAGGTATACTAGTGTTAAATAGTAACGGCGGAGCGCCTGCACGGGCCGAACGCAAGCGGAGCACGATACACATATAGCGAGCGATGGAATAAATTGCTACCAATCGCATCCGTCCAACCACACGCCTCACACGCCTCATAGCACTTGTTATGTCGCGATAGCACATCGGGCAGCACACTCTGCCCACGACCGGGACATCGTTTCAATATTTTCTTTTTTTTTCCTCGGAATCGTTTTATTTATCTCTTCTTTTCTCATTCTGGTAGTTCTCTCTCTTACCAAATTAGCATTCTGATAATAATAACAAACACAACACTAGCCGCGATCACATGGAGCTCCGCCCATAGCCGGTCTCGTGTGTACACAACAACTTAAGAATTCTCCCTTAAGAATTCTTGCCTCATGCAAACACGGATAGCAGCCAATCTGAGCGTGCGTACTAACCAATCTATTTTATAAATCTATATATTAATCTCCCTAGCATGGCATCTTGAAAGTTTTTTGGACATTTTCTTTTCCCTTCTCCGTTCTGTGTAAGCCTATGCACATTTCATCTTAAGGCCATTGTATTGGCTATTACTGATTAATTTTGTTAATGCAGAGTAAATGTGAATAACTGATGATGATGATAATATTCTCCATTGGTCAACATCAGTGTTTAATTCTCTTATAAACACCAAGAAAACTGAAGATTTCAAACAAAGATCGGCTGGCTCTTAACAACATGGATTACAAATTTGACGCCCAACCAGTTGAGGACTCTGATAACTTACTGTGTTACTGAACGCGACGTTTCTCGACTTGTCCTTGATGTGATAAGCTCGTGACAGGAACGTATAGACAAACTGTGCGTCAAAACACAAACTCTTCATGAACTGCTGCCTGGATGGAGGCACGTTATATTTCACCTTAAAAGAAAGGACGCGGGAATTAAAGCTCTAGTTCTCACCGCGGCAAAACGTTGTGCTCCGCTGGCCAAATGAACCAGGCTCTGGTTTCAAATACAAATTACCGAGGGCTTAAACTTTTTTAGTAAATAATTTTATAACTTAGTAAACTCACAGTGAACTAGAAATTAAGAAAGCTTCAACCTGTTAAAGTCTTAGGCTTACCTTTTAAGTAGTTTTCTTGTTTTTTTTTGCGAAACATTGCACATTCGTACCAAAAATTAAAAACAGGGTTGATTCGCCTGGTTTTTTTTTAGTTTCGGCGGGAAACTGGGGAGGCGCGCGCGCAACGGCTCATCAAAAGCGCATGCGCGTGACGTTGTGCCGCTGTGGCGTGAGTATGATGATTATCTGGTTGGTTTTCACTTGTGAAGGAAGCATATTAAGCAGAAGCAGAAGGAACTTTATGTTCTAGTGAAAATCAAGAAATGGAGACGTTAGCACAAGCGTATAATCTCGACGGAAGCCTAAGCAGAAGGAACGGAAGGTCTTCTTCTTCGATTCCTTCGTTTCTGCTTCTACTTCAGTCGAGCTTCCGTCGCTTAAAATCGTTCCAGTGACAACAAGGAAAACGTAAGCAGAAGCAGAATAATAAAACAATCCGAATGCTTAATAGGCGATAGGAAAACCATCTTCTATTTGTTTTACAACATAAAAAATGGCAGCCCAGCTCAGCCCTTTTAGCCAATGACATCGTGCGTTCTTACGATGCTCTTGTAATTTATATTATATAATAATAAGCCGCAACGAACCTTGATGACGCTATCATAGCCTACTAATGATAACGTCAACAGACCATAAACTTAATAACTACGTCAAATGAGAATGGCAAGAACTCATATACCGTAAAAATTCGATTTAGCGCCCTGGGCGCTTATTTACTTTTTGGAGTTGAAGGGTGGATGCTTATTGGAGAGGGGCGCTTATTAATTGTTTTCAACATGAACATCATATGATTTTCGGTATTCATTTCATTAACCGTTCGGTAGTTTGATAAACGAACAAATAAAAACAAAGTGAAATGAACTGTAACAATTACGGTAGCTACGTGTACCGTAAGAGCATATCAAACAACGAGTGTCGATATAGAGGTCTGGGACCTAGAAACCGCCATTTTGAATGTCCTGGCAGCTCTTCCAAATATGGAATATGGAATTTTCCTAATATGGAAGAGGCCGCGGGAAGTTCAAAACGACATTTTTGCTCGCTATTTTATTGATATGTTCCGTCAGCATGTGCACACTTGGTGAAATTAAAGATATGCTTGGCAGTCTATCTATTCAATGTCAACATACATCTAGATCCTCTTCTCCGTCATCCTGGTCAATAGATCTCCAGCAATTGTATTTTAAAGGACGCTTATTGGAATTGAGAGGGGAGGAGGGCGCTTATTGGAAAGGGGGCGCTTATTAAAAAAAAACGGTCAAAGGGGGGCGCTTATTAGAGAGGGGCGCTTATTGAAAGGGGGCGCTAAATCGAATTTTTACAGTACGTGTCGATAACGTGAAACAATCTGGTATAGTGACGATTATCATACCCGAGACCACGATTTACTACAAAATTGGTCAGCGGCCTCCTTGAAGTCCATCAGAGAGACGTTACCATAGTCGCCGTTCCTTGTTAAATTAAGGGTGCTGGCTACGTAGTAGTAACTAGAAAATGCCTGAAAACAAACAAAAGATTTTCAAATAAAACGTTAGTGTCAAAGTCCGACCGCGACCCTGGTCAGAGGAAAGCGCTATAATATATATTTTTCCAGTGGTATCGGGCTATAGATGTCTTCTTTCTAATGACGTATCCGTTACAAATCGGTTTTCGTATTTGTCATGGACTGGATAGTCATTCCGTGTTGTCCTTGAATTTTCTTTTCTTTCTGTTACATTCTACAGCGTTAAAGTCGTGCGGAGGCCGTGCATATATTAAACTTACCACAAACTTCACGTCGTCTGTTGACGGCTGATAGACCCCATTAAACGAGCAGTTGGAATCCAATGGGCAGTTTGTGAAATTGAACAGATTTCTTACTTTCTCAGCACACTGAGAGACATTAGCTGTTCCATGAAAAGTGAAGTTACCACGAGACCCTTCTGGTGTGGGTGCATTAACGCAAGGGGGCTGCCATAGGTACTGTCTGGTCACGTTCTGAATAAGGTCCTTGGGACCACAAGGGTTGTCTGTGGCCGGCATGGTACCATTTCCTGAAGAGAGATTCTGAACAAGAGTTTATAAGTCCATTAATGTTGAATTTTTTTTCCTCTTAGCTTATTATAAATTGGGCATTTTATCAAGAAGTGCATAGACATTAGATACATAACTTTATTTTACCTCGGATTGGTGAAGCTGTTTAGGCCTCTAACATTGCAAATTTTAAACAGATCCGTTCTTCCAGTTTTTTGTATGGCCTTGCGTGTGTAACTTTTTCTATTGCTAGGTTGTGATTACTAATTCGTAGCCTAGTTAGAGCAGTTCTGCGTGTGTTTCAGATTTTTAACTTCTGTGAGGTAATTGTCATATGGATATGTTCTTAATTTATTGCGCTGTTGGGGTCTTCCTATCATCATTATACACTTCGCTTCGCCAGCGTTGAAATTCATTATCTTTTAGTCTATGTATGATCTGCTTGAGCCATACGTTTTGTTGTGTAATATTGTCTTGATCATACCAAAGACTGATTTCCAAAGTCGCAATGAAACAATATTTCTTTGGCTTTCTTACTCAGTATGCTTTCAAGTTTTATTTTCGTTTTTTTGTTTCATGATAGATACAGTAAGATAATTTTGAATGTTACCTATAAATCAACAAGTTTTATCCATAATTCTATGAATCTCGCATCCACATTTAGAGGAAATCGATTCGAATTTTCCGGCTCCAAGTAACATCTTGCAAAATTCTATGTGAACGACCTCCAAGTTGTTTTTTTCTATATAAAGTATATAAAGTGCTTTCAGAACAGACTTTTTGAACTCTTCTCTGGCTAAGTTGAAGTTACCGTAAGTACTAAAATGGAGGCCAAGATATTTATAAGTTCTTGCATTTTCTAATTCCTTATTTTTATAGTAAAAGCAGTAATTGTTCATTCTTTTGCCGTTATTGTTAAAAATAAGCACTTTGGTTTTCTCGAGGTTCACATCTATTTAAAATTCATTACAAAAGCTCTCTAGTTTGTTAAAGTAATTTTGGAAACCAGTAGCACTTTTTGACATAATAACTAAGTCGTCTGCATATAAAAGGAAACTTTATAGTGGTGAGCCACCGGCTGTGATATTATTATTTGCGTCGTTTAACGTTTCAGGTAGATAACCTTGCTTGACGTCAGTATAACATCTAAAGGCGGGTGTTGTCCGGGGGGGGGGGGGGGGGGGGGGGGGGTTCCAATAGCCCAGTTCTCGGTTAATTCCGACATTTTGAAAGGGGTACAAACATGGTGTGAAATACAGTGCTTGTATGGGAATCCGATGACAAATAATTTCCGTAAAATCGAATTTCTGAAATATTCACTTTCTGTAAACTACCAAGTAACAGATTAACTCGGATCAAAACTTGAGGGATGTACATGTAGCTGTGCTGGGAAACGTTCAATCGTGTTTTCAGTTTTCCATACATTTGTCTGTACATTTTCCCACGGACATTGACTCGTTATCACAGACAAATGTATGGAAAACTCAAAACACGATTGCATGCTTCCCAGCACAGCTACATCCCTCAAATTTTGACCAGTAAATCGTTTACCTGGTATCTTAAGTTTGCAGACAGTGAATATTTCAGAAATTCGATTTTACAGAAATTATTTGGCATCGAATTAACATACAAACACTGTATTTCGCCCCATGTTTGCACCCATTTCAAAATGTTGCCACATTGTTCTCCCCTCATTAATATTCATATTTCCTCATTAATATTCATATATTGTCATGCATATTCATATATCTTCACGAATATTCATATATTTTTCATGAATATTAATATATTTCATGAATATTATTCATGAATATTATTATATTTTCATGAATATTTATATCCTTTCTAAGTTAAGGTTATCGTAGCTTCACGTGAAAACAAAGTTTAGAGTGTTAAGCATCCAACAGAAACAAATTTGGTTGAATTTTTTGTTATCTAGACGGAGAAACATCAAAAATAAACATTTTACCGAAAGATTGCGTTACATATTTTGATTGACAGCTCATACACCACATCAATCGTCATGAGCATTCAACCGTAGCTAAGCGCGGGAGTCGTTTACCGTTCATGATCAGTTCGGAGTTCGCTTAGTCTCCTTCGCAGCCGTTATGGACTCTGTCACGCAAAGCTCTCGGAGCTTTGCGTGACAGAGTCCATAACGGCTGCGAAGGAGACTACCTGAAAGCAGGCTATGCTCTAGCCACAACCAGAAGTTCATCTATCTTTCTCTTTTCCTCGTGCAAAGGGAAGGGGAGTTGCTAGCAGGTCTTTCTCGCTACACCAACAGTTTTAAAATAAAAGCGGCAAACACCGCGCGGAGCTGGGGAGTCTCAAAGGGGCCAAGCGGAAGAGATAGTAAGAGTTGTACGTTTTAAAGGCGGCCCTTTAGCCGAGCGGTCCTCTCGATTAATGCACCAGTCAATGTTAAGCCCCAGGGGAGGGGGGCCGGCATACCCGGGGGATTTGATTTAATTTCCTTTCCCGTGGGTGGGGAATAATAAGAAATTTGACGTAACACAAGAACCGCGAGGGTGGGTGGGTCGCGTTTTGACGAGATCTTGCAAGAGCCTGGAACTAGTTCAGCCGCCATCTTGAAATTCTTTTCCCAGAATTCCTTGATATCCCTGGCCTGTATATTATAAACTTCTTGAAATCCTTAAACTCGAGAATGCCTTTAACCTTAAAATTTCCTTGCTTATCCACAAAATTAAGTATGTTAAAGCTAATATACCAGCTACTTTTCTAGATTTAATTCCATCTGCTTCTGATATCCATAATCATAATACTAGATATGCTGCCAAACAGAACCTATACAGACCAGCTTCCAGAACAAAACAAGGATTAACTAGATTTAAAGCAATCGCATCAAGAATATGGGAAAAAATACCTATAGAGATTAAAACTTTACCCATACTAGCTTCAAAAAAACAATATGAACTAACTTTACTTGATAACCAGAACTAGTCATTTATACATGTAAATATTGATAGAGATCTAGATTGCACTTCTATCATTTTATTAGCCACTCGTAATGTTTTGCCAGAAAAGTGTACTTGGCCCAGAATTCGTGTGTTTTCTTTCTAGTCACATGCATGGATTTTGGCGGGAAAATGGTGCATGACATGCTTGAGAGATGAGCCACCAGTGGATTTGGATGTGTTCTCTTGGATTGAGTGCGACAACTGCAAATCCTGGCACCATCAATACTGTGTTGGCTTTGAGATCCCAACTGATGACTATAACTGGAAGTGCCCCTCTGCATTGCAGAAGATCTTATGTAAACGTATCAGTCACTATGAAATAAAGTTTGTTATATAAAGTGATATGGAAATATGCATTCTAATTTATATCATCTTAAATCAATCAAAATTTACCCCCAGGGGAGGGGTATTTGACACCAGTGTTTTCCCCCTGGGTAAGGAATTTGACACAAAAACAGGCTAAAATGTCAAATCCCCCTGGGTATGCCCGGCCCCCCTCCCCTGGGGCTTAACATTGACTGGTGCATTATACCCACGGGGTTGATGAAATACCGACACCAAAAGCTAATACTAGCATTTGGTATGATTTAAATAAGTAAGGATATTAAACATATTGAGGTACGTGAGACGTATGCATATGGTTTATCCATTTTTATAAAATTAATATATCACACAGAAGCGTGATCATAACTTTTGAGTCATGTGGTGGCTCCTAAAGGAGCCGTTGGTTTGTATTTGGGTAAAGAATTTACCCTCCGAAACCGTAGAGGGTTCGGCCTTGTCGCTTGAGAGCGTACACCACGTCCATGGCGGTCACTGTCTTACGCTTGGCGTGCTCGGTGTAGGTGACAGCATCACGGATCACATTCTCCAAGAAAACCTTGAGAACACCACGGGTCTCCTCGTAGATGAGGCCAGAGATTCGCTTGACTCCACCACGACGAGCAAGACGACGGATGGCGGGCTTGGTGATGCCCTGGATGTTATCCCGAAGGATTTTACGATGACGCTTGGCGCCTCCCTTTCCTAGACCTTTTCCTCCTTTACCGCGACCTGACATGTTGAGTTATCTTGAGTTTAATGAAGAATGAAACTTAACCGATTACGGCCACATTATAAAAGCAACGAACGGACCGCAAAGGAAGCAACATCGTGGTATATCATTTGGTCAAGGGTCAAGGTCCAATTTCCTGAATTTAGAAAGTTCCAGCTCAATCTTTTTTGTAACGCTGCTTGGGAAAATACTCGGCAAAATATCCCTTGATTGTGGATTCCCCTTCGATACAATTTCATGTTTTGAGTCACTTAGGTTTTTTTACATCGTTGCCCTCAAAATTTTCTTAAATTGGATTAGTGATTCAGAAAATAGTTAATTTATGTATTTTTTGATCCGTTTTACGATTTATCGCGCAAGCTTGAGTGTAGATCAGAATTATCGTGTCCAATCAAAGGGATCTGCATAGGAATACTTTCAGGTGGAATTACAAATAATATTCCAGATGAAGAGAACATCCTGGAAGTTTAAAGTGCTTACCCCTTTCCTGAACAATCCCACACTTTCAGTGGTACGAAATGTTGGTAAGTGCACTCACCAAAGTAAAGAGCCAATCAGTGATCAGACATTTTACCCAATCAAATCACTAGGCGCCAAGTATAAATAAGTAAGGCAAGAAACGAATCGGTTTATCAGATTTTGAACGAATCTACAAGTCGAAATGGCACGTACAAAGCAAACTGCTCGTAAATCCACTGGAGGAAAGGCTCCCCGTAAGCAGCTGGCCACCAAGGCAGCTCGTAAGAGTGCTCCCGCCACTGGAGGAGTAAAGAAGCCTCATCGTTACAGGCCCGGTACCGTGGCTCTTCGTGAGATCCGTCGCTACCAGAAATCCACCGAACTGCTGATCCGCAAGCTGCCCTTCCAGCGTCTGGTCCGTGAGATCGCTCAGGACTTCAAGACTGACTTGCGTTTCCAGAGCTCTGCCGTGATGGCTCTTCAAGAAGCTAGCGAGGCTTACCTTGTTGGTCTGTTTGAGGACACCAACTTGTGTGCCATCCACGCCAAGCGAGTCACCATCATGCCCAAGGACATTCAGCTTGCCCGCCGAATCCGTGGCGAGAGAGCTTAAACGGCTTGATTGCTAAACCTTAAACAACGGCTCTTTTAAGAGCCACCACATTGACGAAAGTCGAATGACTGCCATGCAATTCTCGAACCACATGATATCAAAGTTCATGCATCCTGCACTCGGTGCGAAGGCGTTGTTAATAAGAGTTAGACGGGTAGAGATGCTGACCGCAAGGCAGAAATAAAAACTTTCCCAAAAAGCTCTAATGCATAGATTCATCCAAAGTTTTAGGTATAATTTGGCTTATTGTTAGACCTTAATTATAATGCTTCTCTCTTTCTCTACCAACCATTAACGAGCGACAAATTATGGAGGGAAATATTATGTGAGTATAGAATTCTTGTTACTTCACTCTTCAGTGTATTTCTTTTGACCAATATCTAATCCCCCAGAGAACTCTTAAAAAGAGCAGAAATTTGACTTGGATTCATCCTATTTTACCGCTTGAAAGCAGCCAGTCTCGAGACAATCCATCTAGGGAAATGAGGAGAAAAAGCCTACGCTGTTTAGCTTGAGAAACCTTCCCTGGATACCAGAGGTTGTACTACCTCTACGAGTTAATAATTTGTTGCACTCCGTTTTTCAGTTTATTCCCTCTCGCTTCTAGTTTAATACTGCACAACATAGTCTAATATCTGTAGCTTTTGTTTTGATCTCGTTTGCTTGCCGAACAAAATGGCGCTTAAATAGTTTAGGTGTTCCGTTACCGTGTTGTTTCTATTGCCGTCAATCACTGATTATAAGCGCGGCAAAAGTAGCCAGCGTGAAACCAGTGTAGGGAAACTGCGGCGACATCGTTTATCCTTTATTTTGAGATTTTTTTACGATATATTAGTTTTGGCCAAGTATTCAACCTTTCCAGGTACGACTCTTCGAGGTCAGCTGCTGGCGATAAAAAAACTAAAAATCTTTCGTCACTCTTAAATATGTTGGATTGTCGAGTGGATTCTACCCTGGGTGCCAGAGGTTCTACTGCCCTCTCTAAGCCAAAGTTTCTCATCGATCCTAAACTTTGGCTAGAACCTCTCTGGACTTGAGTCGTATTTGAAGCTAGGCGAGCCGTTATGGCATTCGTTTGTGGTTCGATCCGTTGAAAAGCTAGATTTTGGCGGCATGTGTGTGTAATGCTTGCAAAACTATCCTGACATCGAGAGTAAGCATGTGGTCATGATCTTTTGATTCATGTGGTGGCTCCTAAAGGAGCCGTTGTTTTGTGAACACGAGGTGTGTTCTTTACTTGCTGCTGGTGTACTTGGTGACGGCCTTGGTGCCCTCACTGACGGCGTGCTTGGCCAGCTCACCAGGAAGAAGCAGACGAACAGCGGTCTGGATTTCCCTGGACGTGATGGTCGACTTCTTGTTGTAGTGAGCCAACTTTGAGGCCTCGCCAGCGATGCGCTCGAAGATGTCGTTCACGAACGAGTTCATGATGCCCATGGCCTTGCTGGAGATACCAGTATCGGGATGAACTTGTTTCAACACTTTGTAGATGTAGATGGCATAGCTTTCCTTTCTTCTCCTCTTTCTGTGCTTCTTATCTCCGGCGGCCTTCTTGCCAGCCTTCTTTTCACCTTTCTTACTAACAGGAGCTTTTGGAGGCATGTTGCTAGATTGTACGAATCAAATTGCGAATAAATTCCCTCGCACTGAAGCTTTTATTTATATCAAATCGTCAACGGATTATTAAAATTTCGGATAGAAATTCTTGATTGCTCATTGGTTAGAAATATATATTATCGTTTTTGTTTAGAGACTTACCTAAAAGTAAGCAAAATAACAAAGAGAAATGTGATTAGAGTTTCTTAACATGCTAATGTGATATCACAGGTCATGAAGCTTTGTTAAAGCTGTTTTATGATTGGTGGAGTTCGATCCAGCGTTCAACAAGGTTTCGGTATAAAATAGCAAGACTGATAATTAACTGCTATTTCACATCTTTGAGATTAGAAGAACTAATACATTTACAATGTCTGGTCGTGGTAAAGGAAAGGCTAAGGGCACCAAGTCCAAGACCCGCTCATCCCGTGCAGGGCTCCAGTTCCCTGTTGGCCGTATTCACCGACATCTCCGAAAAGGCAACTATGGCGAGCGTGTTGGTGCTGGCGCCCCCGTCTACTTGGCTGCTGTGCTCGAGTACTTGAGCGCTGAGATCCTCGAGTTGGCCGGCAACGCTGCCCGCGACAACAAGAAGAGCAGGATCATCCCCCGTCATCTGCAGCTTGCTGTCAGGAACGACGAGGAGTTGAACAGGCTGCTCCGCGGTGTCACTATCGCTCAGGGCGGTGTGCTGCCCAACATCCAGGCCGTGCTTCTGCCCAAAAAGACCGAGAAGAAGGCCAAGGCATAAGCAGTTCACTTGCTTAGCAATACAAAACAACGGCTCCTTTAGGAGCCACCACATTACATAAAGAGAATGATCTGCTTCTAAATCTCTCCAAAAGCACGAGTTACATAATAGTAACCATAAAACGAAATTCTGAAAAATATTAAGTACCAAAAGTTCTCGGGGTTTTGTATTAGAGCGGGAAAGACCAGCCGAAGTTGTCAAGCCCTTCCAACGCACCCGGCTTCTCGTCGATCCTAAACTTTGGCTTAGCTAGAGAGGGCAGTAGAACCTCTGGCACCCAGGGTAGCTTTCAGGCGGTATATATTTTTTTCGCGCAGGCAGCCTGAAAGCTAGTCTCCTTCGCAGCCGTTATGGACTCTGTCATGCAAAGCTCCGAGCTCGGAGCTTTGCGTGACAGAGTCCATAACGGCTGCGAAGGAGACTAGAGTTCGCTCTGCATGTGGCTTGTTGTCAGCGTTCTATCGAATCTTTTCTCATAAATATGTCATCGTAAATTCGAAGCGTATTCGCTAAAATTATCCGTAGATTTCTTCTTCAAAACAAGTATCTGGTCCTTGGAGTTCAAGAAAGAGGAAAAAATCAAAGAAATGTTCGAAATTATATATTCTTATTACCACTGGCTAAACTATTTTGTTGTACATTTATAGGCCACTTGATTCCTCTTAAGTATTTCTACGGTACCATTTCTACAACAACATGCCCAATCTCTGACATTTTCCGGAGCATATATTCACGGGCTGATTCTTCGGGTAATTTATCTGTCCTCGTGCTTTTCTTTCGTCTTCCGCGTCCGTTTGGTCTGCTTTGGTTTTGCCTTCTTCTTGTCTTTAGCTGGTTTATCCTTTGCCGTTGCAATTACCTTATTCTGGCGTTTGACCGGTTTATTCTTGGTTTTGCCCATAATGAAGAGTGATTGAAAACGCAAAACTAACTCAACTATGGCGTACCATCCCCGCCAAAATTCATGGTTTGAATTCGAAGTTCTTCACATGAATTTTACACTCAAGTAGAATATTTCATATTGTTATTTTGTATTTTATAAGCTTTATCAAGGTTTCAAACATACGTGTTTTATATTTGTCGTTCAAGTTTTACATTCGAGATTGTCACTGTTCATTCTAAACTCCACGTCATGCATTCGTCGTTCGAGTTTCACATTACAAAGTCGACGACTTTTATTTCAACTCGACGTTTTGAATTGAACTTCACGCTTCAGTAACTTCCCGGTTGACCTTGGGAACCTCGTACCCAGAACTCCTCGGTAGTCATGCTTGGAGTTGTTAGGTCTGGTAATAAACGCAGGCGCAGATGTGACAGGAACAACACACGTGCTTGATCTCTGTGTTCTACTGACTATGGAACCCGTTAAGAATACGAAAGCTGCCCTTCGCCGTGTTGCAGATAGCCTGCTTTCAGCGGAGAAAGCGGCGAACTGCGAGAGGTTTGTTGTCGAGTTCTCTTTTGCAAGTTCGTAAACCGTAAATATCATGCTCTTTCCATAGCGCCAGAAGATCTTAGAAGTAGGGCTCTGCTATAGCTTCCTCCTGCTCCGTTTTCAAAGTTCGCCTTCGCCTTTACCCTCCTTCGCCTTTACCTTGGTTCCAAAGGTTTTCTAGAGAGAACACAGCTGCTCGCTTCTTTCTCCGCGGCTGGGTAAAGGTACTTTGAAAACGGAGCAGGAGGAAGCTCATACAGAGCCTAGGCTTCTAGGTAAAGATGTTCTGGCTGTGCTTTCGACAGGCTTTGGAAAGAGTATGATATTTACGGTAAAGAGAACTCGACAACAAACCGTGATTTAATTCGACCAAATTGCAGAGATGCAATCCGGCTATTGACTTCACGGCCGTTGAACTTAGTAGCGATGTACAGTAGAGGAAATAATCAGAAATCCGCCTCAATACATTTATGCAACGGTCGTCCATTTCTTTCGGCAAACATTCACTAAGCGGTTGGACTTCGACTCCTCAGAGAAAGACTGAGCTTCTCGTTTCTACTCTCTCGTTAGGGTTGACGATCACAACCTTTACCTGTGTACTTTGCACTCGTAGTTTGTTTGTCCACAAGTTCTTCGATATCGAGTTCTGACAAAACATTGTCTCTAAACGAAGCACTATGCTACTATAATCATCCTCCTGTTGGCAGTTATCGAGTCGTTGAATTGTTTCTTGAAACTACGGAGAATACAAACTCTGCCGCTATTTTGTGATCGATTCTGCATGGGACCCCTACTTCTGCATGGGACCCCTATTCTGCATGGGACCCCTATTTGAAAAAGGATGTCAACAATATTGAGATGGTGCAACGACAAGCTGCTCGCTTTGTTAAACACAATTACATAAGGGAGCCCGGAACAGTTACTCAAATTCTGAACGACCTTCATTGGCCTACCCTAGAATTAAGACGAAAAGAGGCACGGTTATCCATCATGTATCAGGCAGCCCATGGTACAATAGCAGTTACTTTACCAGATCACATTACACCTATGAACCCCCGGACAAGACAATACCACCCATTACGGATGACTCAACCAAGTACCTCGTCTGACACATACAAATACAGCTTTTGGCCCAGAACTATTAAAGATTGGAATTCACTACCTACACAGATTATAAAAAAAAACCAATCTAAAAGCCTATAAAATAGCTATGAAAGATAACTTTTTAATGGAACAGAAGTAATTACATTTTATAATAATAATATTTTATTACTTTTTATTATTACTTTTTATTATTTTTATTTTCCAAATCCATTTTACATGTCTATAATTTATATATATATATTTATTTATTTTATCTCTGCGTGGTACTCACAAGGTGTTGCAGAGTATTATCATAGAAATAGACTGACTGTTGCGCCTGCGTTGTTTATGTCAGCGGTTCCCAAGGTCAACCGGGAAGTTACTGAAGCGTGAAGTTCAATTCAAAACGTCGAGTTGAAAATAAAAGTCGTCGACTTTGTAATGTGAAACTCGAACGACGAATGCATGACGTGGACATTAGAATGAACAGTGACAATCTCGAATGTAAAACTTGAACGACAAATATGAAACACGTATGTTGAAACCTTGATAAAGCTTATAAAATACAAAATAACGTTATGAAATATTCTACTTGAGTGTAAAATTCATGTGAAGAACTTCGAATTCAAACCATGAATTTTGGCGGGGATGGTACGCCATACTCAACTGAGCGCGAAGACCTTTGATACCAATTTTCACACCTTTGATACCAATTTTCACAATCGCCGACACAGTTTCGTAAACAAGGTCTGTGGGAGTCCAGAAAAGCAAACAGATCTTAAATTCGTTAAATTGCCGTGGAGTTGGAGCTCTTGGAATCCAACTCGCTTGTTCGGAAAAGAAGTTTATTGAAAAATCGCACTTTTATCAAAATTACAAACCTTAGGTATAACATTGTAGCCAATTTTATAAGCTTTAAAATGAGGTATAATTTATCTAAATACGACGAATATTCGAGACGCTACTTAATTTTATCCGGAACAGTACCCTGAAGGTATACGATAACCTTAAAAAACATCTACACTTTTGATGTAATACATTAATTGCAATTAATAGAACTCTGTTGATAATATTTTATGTACAAACGGATCTCTATCTAAGTGAAATATTTTCTGATTACTGTACCAAAAACATTAACTTATATATTATTGAACCCACAAAAAGTCATATTTTGATTCTTGTAAAAGCATTTGATCTTATACATTAGGTACTGTAAGTCGTAAACTTAAATTAGTTGAGATCTTTCAACTGGAATCCTTCTGTTCCTAAGTGATGCCCACTTACGTGTATATACACAAGATTTAAAGTCATATTGCTCTATGTCTGGACCGGCCGGCCCAGGGCTCAACACTAACAGTTACCCTGTCACCAGTGGTAAGTAAAATTTTCATGTGGAAAGTAAAAAGTTTGGTTTGGAAAGTATATATTTAATATATTTTCTATATTTGACCAGTTTACCTTTCCACAGTGGCAACAAGTCTTAAAAGTTAGTGTCGAGCCCTGCGGCCTCCATGGCAATTCTAATCAGAATATTCATGCAGAGTCTTATTTTTCAGGTTGCTCCTGAGCCTTGTTTTCATCCTCTTTAATGTGGAGAATACCCTCTCACACTCGGCATTGTAAACTGGGGGAGGTGAGGCAGATGGTAGCCAGCTTGGACAGGTTGGGATACTCAGAATTAACTGCACACTGGTCTATTGATAAGTGCATAACCCTTTCACTGTACTACCACAGTATTTCTTGCTTTTCACTCCATTTCCTGGTATTAAGATTCTACCAGTCCCAGTTCCATCCATCCAATTATATACTGCCGGGGTATACAGGGGCATAGCCAGAGGGGGGGGGGGGGGGGGGGGGGGGGGGGGGGCAGGGGGCACGGGGCCCCCCCATTTCGTAAAAAAAAATGCAACTGAAAAGTAGCGTCACAGTAACGCACCTAATAATAAGCTAAGTGATTTACCGGGAGTCGGTGAACAATGAGACAGTCTTACTGGAAAAGGTTGGTGACTGAAAACTGAAATGTACCTGAATAGATGAGATTGGTGCGAAAGACTGCATTCTCTATGTGAGGGGAGGATTTGGTGATGAGTGGTGGAGTGCCCCCCCCCCCCCCCCCCCCCCCCCATATGCAAAATACTGGCTACGCCCCTGGTATACACACATTTCTGAACAGCCTAGCAGGTAAAAGTGCCATTTTGCCATTTACCAAAAAGTCCTTCCAGATCACAATATTCTTCAAGTTGGTTCCCTTTATTCTTACTAGTTTGATATTTGTTTAAAGGAGCTCATTCAACCAAGATGCATTGCGAGTCACTGTTATTGTTTTCATATGGGAAACTACTTGAAATCGGACAGCTGCCAATCAGAAAATGTGATATCGGGCTGTTTATAAATAGAGTTTACGAGTTGAACTCGGAGGGGAGATCGGTTGCCTTTATACTTGAAGAAATACAATAGAATGAGCGGAATTACTACGGTTCTCCGATCAAAATTCCTCGACGTGATGCTAGCAATTGATCTCATGCTCGATCTAGCGAACCAACTTGTCCAACTTCTGGACCAAGTTCCAGCGATGCAGATCGTGTGGCAAGGAAATTAATCAATTCTTCGATAGCATTATACATTTAGAGTTCTTTCCTTTCTAGGCTTGTGCATGCAAAGAACGTGTAGTCGAAAGAAAGGAGCTAGGTTGTCCTTGCCAAAATGCTGGTTTGAAATGTTGAAGTACTGTTTGCCACATTCTATTTGTGTTCAAGGTCCGTGCGTTCTCCACATCACATTTTGACTCGCCAATGCAATATGCAAATTGAGGAATCGAATCCGTATAATGTTATTGTTTGTTAGCCTGAATTTCAGCCGGTTTGTGTCATTTTAAAAGCTCCTTGACTTCCGTTAATCGTACATTGCCTTTGGATATGCTGGGTAAAAAAATATCGATCAATCAGTTTTCGGAGCGCCCAGCGGCACTTGATCGAACTTGAAGTTTATTCATCAGCAAAGAAACATTTATAAAATAGGTTTCCACTTACAGCCGCTCATGCAGATATCAACACAACATTTCACTTTTACTTACTTTAATTGTCTCAGCGTTGTCTATGTACATTGAGCGAAAACCAAGACTATAAGACTAAGAGAGAAACTGCAAAATTTGTAAGCTTGCATGTACCGCGCGTGTACCACGTACTCGAGTCTTCAGTCAAAGCAATTTGCTTTAAATGAGTTGTAAATGTCCGATGATGATAAGCAAAAGGCTCAGCTCTTCTGACCTTTAAATTTCATGCCATTTAGGTCTGCGGGCCGATCAAGCCAATGTAGAAAGGCCCTGGTTTGGATAAACTGTAGGAATTACGATCAAACAGTCGGCTAACTCCAGTACAGGCTCTAGTAATCATTTCACTGACCAAAGGCGACCCCAGAGTACGTTGAATTCCTCACCTGGCAGGTGAAAATTCGGAAATATATGACTGAACAAAAAAGCTAATAAATAAGGAACATTTCCCCCTATAAATAATCAACTGGTATGCCCCTGTGAGACCGATGGAATAGGATTTGTTTCAAGAAGCTCTCCAGAGCCATTATCGGGGGCCCCAAAAATGGCGGATCGAGAAATTTGAGCTCGCAATGCATCTTGGTTGAATGAGCTCCTTTAAGTCTGTTTTCAGTTAAAAAGTTGAAAATTGTAACAAATTAAATGATTATTGAAATTTACCTATTACCAAGGAAGGCATAAATTTATGGATTCCCACACTGATGAAGGAAAGCATAAATTTATGGATTCCCAGACGGCAAAGGAAAGCATAAATTTATGTGCTCCCTGAAGAAAGACCCAAATTCTTTAGTTTTTGTTGAAAAAGTCTGTATTTTTCTTCAATTTCTTTATTCAAAAGTAGCCAAAATATAAGGCTGGTATTTTCAAAAATGCCACTTGTCAACCTTTTTCCCTAAAACGGCAAAACGGCATTTTCTCCTGCTAGCCTGTTCTGATGTATTTAAGTGCTAACTACAAGTATGGTAGCTTACAAACCTTGACTAACGAGGCCATGAACCTCCTTTCTGCCTCCTTTTTGCCATAACACAGATAGCTGTGAGTGTACAGGTGGTAATCTCTGCCATAGAGTCGAAGATGGTGTTTGTATCTGGTGGGTATTTTCATCTCTCTGCTAAGGGCAAATGTTATCTGCGTTGAAGCACCACCCATGTCTAAAGCTCCTTGCAAATGTTTTATTGATTCTTCACTGGAATTTGTTTTGATCTAAAAACAGAATAGTTTTAAAATTTTAGTGACAGTGAAATCTATATACATGTAATGGCCCTTCTAGTCAATTCTTATTTCATACCTTCCTATAGAGCAGCGATCCTTGCAAATAATTTACAGTAACCCAGGAAGACAGTCCCTCCTCTTCTCCTGATATGATCCTAGCATAGTCATCCTCAAACTTGAAGGAAGATCTACTGAGTGTCTGTCTTACTGATGACATAATCTTCTTTGCAGCAACAATGTTCGTTTTTCTGAAAAAAAAGAAAGAAACACGATGACATTAGACAATTAAACAATAGAGGACTCATATAGGGGTATATAGAATGGTCCCTCAAAAAATTGTGAGTCTCGGCAGAATTCAAGCAAGTCTCGAAATCTCGGCGTTTCAAAAAAGAGACTTGGATTTTGAAACAAGGGTCTTGGTGTCTCGGTGAGTCTCGGATTTGACCATTCTATACCCCTTTAAGAGAAGTAAGTCTTGGGCTCGGATTTTGAAACATGAGGCTCTTGGCGTCTCAGCGATTCTTGGATCCTCTTCATATTAAGTTTATTCTTAGGCTAAACTAAGGATTTAAATGTTATTATACTTACAATTCTATCATACATGTAAGTAACTATAAATAATTGCAGATATCATTAGGAATAACATATATAGTAAATTTGTAAGCTGTTAGTGACACCTTCACAATATCATTTGAGATGCACACTAATGCCTATACTATTATACTGCATCCATAAACTTTAAAGTGCCTATGAAGCTTATTATTTTATTTTAGATATCAATTCTAAATCAAGTGAATAGTAGAATGGTACAATATATTTTGCTTTGAATGCTGTGCCGCTGAGTCAAAGAGGTTTAAATATCCAAAATGCTAATTACATGACGCCAGGGGAGGTATCTGCAATCATTTCTTAGTGGTTGTGAATGGGCATTTCTACTGATATAGGAAAATAAATGTCTAACATCATTTTATTTCAACCATGGGTATAACACTGATAATTAAAAAAATGTGTTTAATTGTAACAACAAATTTTGTATAATAATTGATGCCTCCCCTGACGTCATGTAAGTAGCATTTTGGATATTAAAACTTCTTAACTCAGCGGCACAGCATTCAAAGCAAGATATATTGTACCATTTTACTATTCACTTGATGTAGAATTGATATCTAAAATAAAAAAATAAGCTTCATAGGCACTTTAAGTCCAAAAGAAAAGTCTTCTAGGATAAACGTTTCTAATTATGCAGAGTTCTGTTTAGATGGCATCACTGCAGGTGAAAGATAATGCACTCACTCGACAAGTCTCATTCCTGCAGTGGCTCCAAGATAGATAGGAGACATGCTCCGAAGGTAGGATGGGATCAGCTTTTTGGCAGTGCTGTCAATACAGCCTTGAAGGGATGTCCCAGCTTTAAGTGGGTCTGTTGCTAGAAAGCTGGAAATGCTCTCACCTAGCAGAAAGAAAACATTATACTTCTTACAAGCTTAATTGCTGATGAGGTTATTCCAACTTAGTAAAGAGCTTTGGGATGAAACTTGGGCTGCATGTACATGTATCACTGCATTTTTGCCTAACTGTTTTTGTTGTTTTCATTGTTGATGATGATACTATATTTAAGGAGAGTGACCCTTAACAGCAAAAGTGCTGAGAAACCTGACTGTGATATTTTTAGAGAGATTATTTTATAAAGTTTAGGACCTTCAAAAGGTTCTGAATCTATGTGAAATAAAACCTTGAGCATCAGTACTGCTCTAGGTGATAACTGTGAGCAAGTCCCTCTGCTCAATTCCTTTTGGTCACTGTCCTTATTTTTGTTGTTGCAGTTTTTTGACCAAGTGAAGATTGGGAATGAGTTTTGAAGTAGCACCAGGGGAGGGTAGTTGGAGGAATTAATGAAAGAAAAATAGAGGGACTGACATCTCTGCATGTTGGTTTGTCTTGAATGACTCATTCCACCCACTTTGTTAAAATGGAGAGGGAAATCTCACCAATGTAAAACCATAAACATAATATGAGAGTAGCATGAGCTGTCAAACACAACATTCATCATGCTTCCCAGCTTGACTGGCAGTGGTCTTTCCAGTGGGCAAAGATGGCAGTCTCTCTATATCCCCTCTCCCCCTATCGAGAGTTTATTTGACTAAATATTCCCAATCTTTGTTCAGACAACAATACAAAGAGTGACCGGACGAACACTCAGGGTTTTAAAATAACTGAGTAGAAGGTGCTGCCTTTACATAATACAGCAAATGGTTAGACCTTCATGTCTTCTCGGATAAGGATGTAAAATTGTAGGACTAGTGTCAATTAGCTGCAAAGCTAAATACATTCATTGACACTTAAAGTGTATATACATGTACATGTAAGCCCTAGCCAGTTATCTCTGATATCAATTGTACATGAAGTGGATAGTCCAATGGTAGAATATTTCTTGATTTGGGTGTTGTGTCTACGAGATATAAAGTTTATATTTCCAATATGCTAATGATGTGATGTCATCACCGAGATTTGCTGAATTTCATTGTGATTGTGAATTAAGCTATTTTTTTTTTGCAAAATCACTTTGATAAGCTTCAAATATAACTAAGAATTTAAAAATAGGTAATTTGTCTCTACCAGCATGCTTTTGTATAATAAGTGATGTCAGTGATGACATCACATCATTAGCATATTGGAAATATAAACCTTTATATCTCGTAGATGCAACACCCAAATCAAGAAATATTCTGCCGTTGAAATATTCACTTCATGTACAAGGGATATCAAATATAATTGGTAAGGGTTTATATGCACTTTCAGGTTACCGGATACCTTTGCGGGTCTCTCTCGTTAATAATTTTGTATGCGCGTTGTTTTAAAGAAAACTATAGAAACCTATATAGCTCTGTAAAGTTTATGAAGTGCAGAATACGCTGAATGGATTTGTTTAAAAAAAATTAATTGAAGAGGTCTATGCAAGAACAGTGTAAGTGACTTCTGATCAAATTCCAAATTCTTCTTCATATTTTTTGTTTTCTAAGGGAGAATTTAGAACTTGATCAAAAGTCACTTACGCTGTTCTTGCATGGACCCCTTCAATTGTAAAGCAATGCTAAGCCAACAAACACAAAACTGACAAGGTTTATAAAAGTGAATTAGCAGCCTTCGGGTTAATGCATAAGAACAATTCAACTGCACAATGTCAATCAGCATATGACAGCCTAAAAAAGGGTGTGAGCATTTGTTAATATTAATTTGACTTCATTCAAATGCAATTAATTCATTCCTAACGTTTTAGTCTTCAATAATGTCCGAGTCACATTACGTGGGATACTCTACGAGGAAAAATACTTTGAATATTGCTAAACGCTCACACCCTTTTCTTTGTCAGTAACTTATCTGTCTTTTGGCCGAGTTTTATCAAAATCTGGCAAGTCTGCATACCCTATTAATTCATTCAAAGAGAGGAGATACGAAGAAAAACCTAGTCGGAGATTTGGTGTGTAAAGTAAAGCTTTTATATCTTTTGAAATAATGTTTTTTCTAAATTGTAGAGCAATCCATAAACTTTCCAAATAATCAATAATATTTTTGTTACAAAAAAACATGCCTTGAAGGTATCCGGTAACCTTAAATAAAGTCACTTACTTTACTTACAAAACATGGACAGTAATCAGAGACAAGAAAAGTCTAGAACCTACATGAACATTCTAATGTCTAATTACTCACTTGCTTGCAGTTTATCTACAATGTAGGTGAAGTTACAACTGCTTCTACCAGAGGTTCTTTTATTATTTATAACTCACAGTAAGTAAGTACAATTTCATGAAGCACTGTGAGTGAGCACATGCATCGTTTGATGAGAAATGTCATCTAACCTGTACTATTGCACATTCCAATCTGTTCCACAAGGGCTGTACCCTGGAGGATGTCATGTCTTGACCACTTATAAACCATAAGGTTTGTATGTGTAGAGCCAGCATCAAGAACAACACCATACTGTTAATGGGAAAGAGATATGGTTTAATGAAATATAAGTGACATGTTTATGTGGCAGCTACCGGTAGTGTCCTTTGCAGTGCACAACAGCAATAAAATTAAAATAAACTAACACAAAGTTTATTAGATCCCAGTCACATTAAATGACAGACAGTTTATAGATGGAAGGTGGATACCATTTTGCATCTGTTCTTCAACTCTTATTCAACATATAGTGTATGAGCCAGAGGGGGTGGTCGGTACCATATTGAGGGACAACGAGTGATATATATTTTCCTAAAGTACTTCACCCATATTCTACGAAAATGCTTGATAGCATTGGCCTATCTGTCATCTTATGTGTTTTTAGGGGGGAGGGGTGGGTACATACTATATTACCTATCACCCTATACAGCGATGCTGGATAAAATATATTCGTGAGGTATTTGAGCTTAGAAACAGCAAAATAAACACAAGGAATAAAAATAGTTACATATGATCCTATGTTATTTTGAGAAACCGGGAATCCTGTGTGTTTTAAGCTTACTTGAGCCTTCAGTACAGGCCGCTGACCGCAGACACATCGACTGTTTCGTCGAGCAGAAGGTAAGTTTCAGCTCGTTCTTTTTGTTCTTTTTTTATACCTTGTTCTGTTTGGATATAACTTCAGACAATCAATTACTGAATGCTTATTATTTTACGTATGTATTAGGTATGAATGAAGTAAAAATAAAGAGATTTTAGCAAGTTGTTCGTCTCTCTAATTTCTGTAAGTTTTCAAAATGGCGGCCACAAATTTACGTTCACATGAATGTGATCAATCAGTCCTTCTCAATGCTTTTATATTCTACAAAGATGAAAGAACTGAAAATTCAATATTGCCTCTTTAGTTAGCAATGCATAATAAACATAGAATCCCAATAACTCAAACCTTCAGGGGAGAGGGGAAATTGGCTCGAGATATCAAAGGTTCGAGTTATCGAGGGTAAATTTACAAGGAATCTTAAGCCAATGGAAATAAAGTTTGGTTCGCGTTAGTGAGAGATTCGAGTTATACAGGGTTTGAGTTGTCGGGATTCTACTGAGTTGTGATAGAAAACTCTACTGGTCCAGTCTGGAATAGTTGAAGTTGGGATATGCAGTATATTTCATGTTATTTATGATGGAGTATTATATCTATTATCTGCTGTGTAAGTTTTTTAAATGGTCGCCAATATAGTAGTTCCTAGTTTTTTTCTGTCCTGTCTTGTTTAATGCTGAGCAAATTCCATAATTCGCCTTCTGCTTTTTTTATAGCAGCGACTGTGTCTGTGACTTGATGGATGAATGCAAAGGGAGGTTTTGTATCATTCATAAGGAAGGATCAAAAAACGATCCTGATGAGCATTTGATAAGCCCACAAAGTTATGACTCTTGGCTAACGCTGTTGGAAGCAGCAAAGGTCCGAAGACATGTTGCCTTGCTAAAGATTGCCGGAAACGCCCAAGAAGGGGAGGTGCCTGAAATATGTTACCACAGGAAATGTCGCAGCGCATTTACCCTTAAACGAGATTTGGAATCTTTAAATATAAACGATGATCGTGAAACGCCAAGGAAAAGGAGCGCTACCACTTCCTCTCGCGTGTATGACCAGGAGTGCATTTTCTGTGAGAAAGTGAAGTATGTTAACCGAGTACGCGAGAAGCTCGTCAAAGCCACTCAACTTAGGGTTGACCACACGCTGCGCGAAATCGCTGTTACAAAGCGTGACGAGAAAATCCTTGCAATAACCAGTAGATATATCATTGCCGCAGAAGCTCATCATCACAGATCTTGTTACAGAGAGTATACCCGACCTCAGCAGAAGTGTCAGCGAAATGTTTCTAGTGAAGCAAACGATCCTGAGTATGATGCCTTTTCTGATTTCTTTCATTGCATAAGAACTGACGTTCTAGATTCACAGGCTGTAGTTACAATGGTTGGATTAACAAAGAAGCTGGAGTCATTTCTTCAGTCCAGGGGTATAGAAAAGATATCTGAGTCAACAAAGAAGCACATCAGAAGGAGAATCGAGGCAGAGTTTGGTTCGACCTTAGAGATCTTCCCAGACGAAAAGGGAAAGCTATTGGTTATGCCAGGAAATCTCAGCATAAAAGAAACCGTCAAGAGCAAGATTGGTTTAGAAAAGGAACTAGAGATAATGAAGCAGAAAGTCACAGAAGTCCAAGGCATTGTCGACCAAAGCGCTGTATACATGCAAAACTCGATATTAGAGATGAAATGGATAACACCTTGGCCGATTCTTCCGTCTGATTTGTCCATGGACCAGTTCCCAGTTCCAGAATGTCTTCGCCGCTTCTTATTGGGATTACTTACCTCTGATCCGGTGATGAAAAATCCCACTCCGCGCGTCAAGATGCTAGTAGAATCCTTCAGTCAAGATATCATCTATGCAGTGACGTGTGGTAAGATGAAACCACCAAAGCACATTCTCCTCTCATACGGAGTAAAAACGTTAACTGGTAATGTAGAAGTTATTCAGATGCTTAACAGATTTGGCCATGGTGTGTCCTACTCCCAGCTTGAAGAAAACGATACAGCCTTATGTCTTCAGAAGCTTGCAGCTAACTTAAATGAGACAACAATTCTACCAGGAACAATCCAGCCAAACGTGTTTACAAACCTAGCGTGGGACAACATTGACCGTCTGGAGGAAACCCTCACCGGAGAAGGAACGACTCACCGGGTGAATGGCATTGCAGTACAGCCAAGAGTCTACGGACCACAACTGCCTTGTGCTGAGCTCCCTGCCATCATGAAGCGCAAACAGAGAAGCATAACCCATAAAGTTCAGCCTTTGAGCACATATATTGTCGGTGAAAGAGTCGGTCCACAACCTATCATTGCCAGTGATGACACTAACAACTTGCAGAAAGAAGCCGAGAAAGCACGGAAGAAGAATCTCGTGTGGATTACAGCGCGGAGAACCGTTGCCGAAGAGCAACAGCGGGTACCCAGTTGGACAGTGTTTAATATCGCGACTCGTAGTGAAGAGCCCGTTTCCAATGACGTGGTTTCCTATCTCCCAACCATTAATGCGCCCGCTACTGAGCTAAACACTGTCAATGAAATCCTGCGACAGTCAGATGATATCAGGAGGAGGCTTAATATTCAGGAAGTTGTGGTGGTTATGGATCAAGCGCTGTACGCGAAAGCTTGTGAAGTTGCTTGGAAAAACTGTGATGCCTATGGCGACATTCTTCTTAGACTAGGAACATTCCATACCATTTGCAATGTACTGTCCATAATTGGAAAGCGCTTTCAAGATGCTGGCTTGCGCGATGTTTGCATCGAATCCGGAATACTTGCAGAAGGTTCAGTGTCAAGTGTCATCGAAGGAAAGATGTACAATCGAGCTGTTCGCGTTCACAAGTATATCTACGAAGCCCTACTGCGTCTCATATGGAAGCAGTTCATCCCATGGGTATCAGCTAACCATGAGAATAAAGTGTGTGACGTGCGTGTAGTCGAAGCTAAAGTGGGTGAGATGGCAGAAGCACTAAGCCAAGAGCAGCTCGACAACATTCTGGGCAGTGAATCCCTGTTAGAAATATATCAGCTGTGGGACCAGTACTTAGAATATCTTCGTACTGGAAACGGAGATCTATCGGCATTCTGGATGTCGTACATAGACATCGTTGGAGATGTGCTTCTAGGACTGATAAGGGCGTCCAGAGAAGGAAACTGGCTGTTGCACATCCATGCCATTCGACAGATGCTACCATGGTGCTTCGCTTATGACAAGATCAACTATGCAAGGTACCTACCAGTCTACTACGTCGAGATGATGAATCTTCCTACAGAGCACCCCGAAGTTTATAGCAACTTCATGGCCGGAAACTTTGCTGTCCAAATTGCAGAAGAAAGTACTTTTGGAAGAATCCCAGTAGACCAGACCACCGAGATAACTGTCAACAAGGTCACGAAAACAAGTGGGGGAGTAACCAAATACAGTCTAAATACAGGAGCGGTGACCAGATTCTACATGACGGCAGAATACCGATGCTCTTTCCTTGCCCATCTGAGAGACATGGTTAAGGTGAAGCGACCGTCCTATCACCATGACGAAATGCTTACTACAAGAAAGGTTAAAGACGAGAAAGCGGTGACAGCAGTAGAGAGTCTAATTGAGAGCTGGAACAACCCCTTTGTAGAGAGTAAACAGCTTGTCAGTATATCCACTGCTACGGAAGCACCTGAAGATGTGACACAAGACCTGACGAAAGCACGTGAGATCGGGGAACAGGCTTATCAGCAGTTTAGAGAGGAAAGGCTTGAAGCATCTCGACCAAAAAAGAAATTTCATGATCCAATGAAGCTGAACAAGCTGAAAACGTTTTCTACCCTTAGCAAGAAGAAGAAAGTTACAACCGACGGTCGAACTTTGATCCTGAAAGCTGACAGATCTTTGTTTGGAAGAATTATCATCTTGGGGCAAAACAGGAAGATTGATGTGAGAGACTTCCTACAGTACAGTCTCGGCCCACTGCCGTGGGCTTTGGCCACGCCAGAAGGGTTCCCTAGGAAGACAAACAAAGCTACGCTGGCTACCAACCTGCAGAAGGACGTCCAACTAGCTGATAGCCTACCGCGGAATTCAACCACTATCATAGATGGTATGAGTCTGGTTCAAAAGGTGAACGTCAGAGGGCAGACAACATTTAGAATGGTGGCGTCATCGCTTCTATCGATGGCTCTACACGAGGGCTCCCAGAGTAAGAGAATTGACGTGGTTTTTGATACATACAGAGAGATGTCTAGTATCAAGAATGCGGAAAGAAGCAAGCGCGGAGAAGTACCTGGAGTCCAGTTATCACACATCAGTGCCTCTCAGCTGGTTAAGCAATGGAGAAAGTTCTTAAGTGAAGTAAAGAACAAGACCAGTTTGATCAAGTTTCTCATAGAAGAATGGAAAACCATAGAGTACTCAGCAAGGTTCCAACGCGAAGGAAAGGTCTTGTATGTCACACGTGAAAAGGAATGCTGGAAGATAACTAGCGAGAGTACCGAGAAAGTCACAGAGTTGTCCAGTAGCCAGGAAGAAGCTGATATGCGGCTGTTGCTACATGCCTCACATGCTGCTCGTGAAGGCTACGAGGCGGTGATAGTCAACTCAGAAGACACCGACGTGTTTATCTTGCTCCTGGGTTTCTCCAGCTCCATCAACACCAAGCTCTATATGAGATGTGGGACAAAGACCCGTACCCGACTGATCGACATCGACAATGTTGTCCGAAGTATCGGACGTGAGGTGTGAGAGGCACTTATGGGGTTGCATCCTTTCACAGGGTGTGACACAGTAAGTACCTTTGCTGGTAAGGGCAAAATAAGCGCCCTCAAGATCCTGAAGAGTGACAAGAACGCTAGGAGAGCATTTACCGAGCTAGGCCAGACGTGGGTTGTATCAGACGATCTGTTCGCGGTCCTGGAGAAGTTTACCTGCTCTATGTACATGTCTGTAGGCAACATCACTGGCCGAGTCAACGACGCACGGTATGAGCTGTTCTGTGCAAAAAATGGCAAAGTGGAGTCGCACCAGCTACCTCCTTGCCAGGACTGCCTTAGGAAACACGTCCTACGAGCAAACTACCAAGCAGGTTAGTACATTGATGCTTTCTCGTAATAACTCGTGATAGTAAAAACAATGCATTATACTCACGTGCCTCAGTAGTTTTGTTCTAATGCCTGCTTGATAGCGTTTTGTATCTGTTGTGGTATGAATTTCAGGTATGAAATTTTTCGATCTATTGTTCTTTTATTGTTATCCATGTATTGGCATACTCAAGAACGAAAAATTTAATACCAGAAAATTTTTATACCACAACATATCCACTATCATTGCCCATAATATTACAGGTATAAGATATCCCCAGTCCAGATGGAATGGGATGGACGATACAGACATCCGGTGATAAAACCGTTCTACTGATCGACTGGATGGATGGGCAACCTGCTCCTGAGGCTGTGCTTCAACTGCTGGCTTGTAAATGCAGGAAGACCTGCGAGCTCCCGAGCTGTGTTTGTATGAGCAGTGGTTTGAAGTGTACAGATCTCTGCACGCTTAATGATTGCGACAACCAGCCTCTAGACGATTCCGGAGATGCCATAAATGAAGAAGATGACGAAGAGGACGATGATGACTACTCGTAAATATAGCTCGCATAGAAACGTTAGCATTACTGGAGTTATCGATATTCTGACCGTGAGTCAAGAGGACTGGGCCGAGTCTCCAGAAATGAGCCTATACTTAATATCATGGCAAATAATGTTATCATGTTTAAAGAGCGTGTTGTCTTTTAGATACTTTTGCATGGTATTTTATTTCAGTCAAAAGAGAGACTGAAAATATGTGAAGAAATATATAAATAAAGGAGGTCTTTACGTTTGCAAGGTGTCATTCAGTTGTTTTAGATTTATTGGTCATGTGACTAATCACGTGATCAATTTAGAAGATACTAATAAAGCAAGAGTCGCTGTTCTGTCAATAATGTATCACTTACACACCAACCAGAGAATGTAAAGGTGTATATAACACGCAGATAAATAATAAACAAATATTTTTCCTTCTATGAGCAAAAACCCACCTGTGGGGGGAGTGGTAAATAAAAGTGAAATATCTCCTAGATGATGACGCAATATGCGATGCTATCACTCGAAAATGTAAACCTGGGATGATAACCTAAATTGTTATAGGCATTAGGCTTTGTCCCTTTGAGTGGTACAAATCGGCTATTTTTGAGGTCCTGGCTCATGCACTAATAAATAAGAATGAGTTTTATACCAATGATCAATGATCCTTGTGGCACTCCATGTTTGACATCTTTCCAGACTGAAAGACTTTTCAGACACACTGTACAGCTTAATTATCATATGCAATGGAAGCCTTTTTTACATTTACCTCATTCAGGATTTTTGTCTGATACACATATAGTACTACAATAGCAGCAATGCCAAGACAAACCATGAGAAAGGAAACTAAACCAGCAAAGTAATCTTTGAGATAGAGCTTGGATCTGGTGTCTGTGGAAGAACAAAAAACTATTGGTTAAGAAAAGAATAAAATTTGCAATACAGTATCAGTACACCAGGGTTCAGAGTATTTATTTGGACAGGTATCCAATAATTGGAAACATGCAACCAGCTACACATCATCCAAGGCCTGGGGGGGGGGGGGGGGGGGGGGGATGTTCTAGGGGGGTCCAGGGACATTCTCCCCCAGGAAATGTTGAATTTTAGGTTTCAAGTAATATTAAAAGTGCCTATGAATCCAAAATTAAGTTGATCTCATTTGAAAATCCTTTCAAAATGAGGAAGGGTGGCATTTTCCATTTATCTATAACAGTACTCATCTTGTTCCAGCCAGAGATATTCAGGTTTTTAAAATATGCAAATGAGATTACCTATGACATCACCTATGACATCATTACCTTGACAGCTCCCAGGGACAAATCAGAAAATAAAGAATATCTCTGCAAATAGTGGGTAAAAACAACTGAAATGTGCTAAGGAAAGTACACCTCGCTATGAAGATTATGACATTGCCAATAATGGAAACACTCTTGGCCCCAGGCTTCTTCCATGAGGAAATAAAGTTCCCTAATTTCTCCTTTGTTAATTTACTGTTGTGGGCGCATCAGACGATTTGGAACAACATAGGTATTGTATGCGAGTGGTTTAAAGCAAATTATTTTCTATAACAGAAACACAAATTGTAATTTTATCTTCAAAGTGAAAAGGAGCCTGGAGCCAAAGCCACCAGGGCCCGGTTCCTGAAAGCCCGATTAGCGCTAATCCTGGATTAACTCTCAACAAAACATATTAGTTGTCATGGTAATTAACTCTGGATTAGCGCTAATCTGGCTTTCAGGAACCGGGCCCAGGTGGTGCCAACTGCCGACGGCTTGCCACCCAGTGTTCACCATCCGTGGCACCAGGCCGCCCATTGTTTAGCCATCACATTTTGGTGGCTCTGCCACCACCAATGGTTTTCGAGCAGGACTGTACATGTAGTATACTGACTGACAAACCTTTTATGGAAATTATGACATGAACCAATAATTAGTTAAGCTTATAAATAGTCAAAACAAAACAATTTCTTCTTGCACCAAATGAATTAAGCACTCAATTGCTATTTTGCCAGGCGAAACCAGAGGCTTCCCAGTCTCTGAATTCAATGGACCTTTTGCAGGAATGCAATCACGTGGTTGTACTGGACAGCAAAAAAATCTGACTTCATTTATTTAAATGCACTTGTATGAGATTGGCAGTGTTATTAGCAAAACCTGTTGTAAATGCTATTTTCCACTTCCAATCGATTGTCGATCTTTCTAAAACAGCGTTTTTAAAGATAGCTTGCCATCCAGCATCCATGGCAATGCCTTTACAATGGGGATCCCAAGCTCAATTCATTTGTTAACAAAGTATTATGTCAGCACATGACTGTTTCTGATTAGTTTGTGTAGACTCATCTCCAAATGGCCTTTCCCCCCTAATGTACATTGTAAATTACAAATCTTTGCTGTGATTCGAGGAGTTCACATTCCCATTTGCACACTGGGTAATTAGGGAAGGAAAATACAGTGTTTGTATGAGAATCTGGTGTCAAATATTTTGCCCCAAATTCTATTTTTATAACATTTTTAATCCCAAAACTAAAGATCAATGGCAAAAGTTTTTGTTTCAAAAAAATCAAAGCTGTAAACATCCTACAGTAGTAACGATTCAGTCTTGTTTTAAATTGCCAACATATTTGTTATTATATAAGGTTACCATAGACCTTTGCGGCCTGTTTTGTTCCAATTTTTTTTTCATTCCTTGTGAAGTTTATTAATAATTATTGTACTTTATTTCCCTGAAAAAAATATATTAAAAAACCTTCGCAAGATATTTGGAAAACCGTATTTCGAAGTAAGGTAAATACTAGAAAGCTAATAGGCATGATAATCCCTTTATGAGCGGCAAGCTCGCTGTAGATTTTTGCGGGAAACTACATGTACATCCGGGACATCCAAAAGCCCTATCTCAATGCATATGCATATGGCATGTGCAGGTAGGTAGGTCCTCTTTATTTATCAGAGTCTCATCACCAGTAAGTCTAAAACTCACAGATGCTCTTCCAGAGAGCCGTGAATGTAACAATAAATGTAACAGCATAAAAATCCACTACTAACTATTAACTAATGATATAACCTAAGCAATCGTATTCCTAAGAAAAACGTTAGCTAGAGCCTGTCATGTAACAGTCAAACATTAAATTTTTAAAGCATTCACGTGTTAAAGCTTTAGTGTTCACATGTTAGCAGACTGTGCAGTACTGCTATCATTCATTGCTCTTCGAGATTTCATTAGAAATAGTTTCAGCTCGCTCATGGATAAACCAAAATGGAATCTCAGTCCTTTGGATGCCCTATGACCACCATCTACAACCGGAGTTCGTGCTGGTTTGCTGCGATTTTTCTTTGGCTTAGTCACTGCTTTCACCTTCTACTTGTCCTTGATATCTCAGGCTGCTTTTTTGTCAGTCTTACATTGCTTGACAACACTTTTCTTTTCACTAGGTTTCTTAGTTTTTGCTATGATAGCTAGCAGTCTAACCAGATAGTTCGGTGAAACTAGCAACACAGTAGTACAGTTACCAGTAGGAATACATGATTGTATAATATAATGTAAACCCAGTTAATACGAACCATTTCATTGCCCGCAAATTCTTGGTTCATTCACAACAACCCCAGGCATCCTGTGTTTCATTGGCTTGTTGGGTTAACACGTTGACAGAACCTTTGATGAAGTGTGAACTTGCTGTATAACTTCCGAAGCTAAAAACTCTGACTTCATTGCTTATTCCCTATCTTTGAGTGAATTATATTTGTCTTAATAATTATCGGATCCTTGCGAAACTTGACCAAAAGATAGATATACTGTCAAACAACCAAAGTGTGTCAGGCTTTAGTGATATTTTCATTTTTCCTTTTTTTATGTTGCTTAGTGTCATATAGTTTGGAAGATTTTCGGACCTCAAACTTTAAGAAGGATTTGCATACGAACAAAATGCCATTTCTCTTTGGATGAGTAAACAAGCATAGCGAAGTGCACGAAGGAAAAGAGAAATTAGTTCCTAATCGAAAGGAACACTGGCTATTGTTGTGCTGTCAAGTGCCAGCCAATCAGATTTCGCTAGATTAGTTAAAATAATAAATTATGTAATGAGCGTCTTGTTTATAAGTGAATGTGTCAAGATTATTCAGTATCGTGGTTCTGATCTGACTCAAAAATAATGTCTAGTTTTATTAAGCTGGATGTAAAGTAAATAAAGAAGACTGGAGCTAGCTGATTAGAACCATTCCACCGCATATGTGCTTGTGTGTTGATCTTAAGATTAGGAAGTAAAATATTAAAAATCCCCAACACACTTTTGAAGGCTGTCATCTGCTGAATGACAGATTGACATAGTGCAATTGAATGGATCCTACGCCCAAATGCGTATGCGCATAATTCGCTGATCTAAACCTAGTCTTTTAGCATTTGTAGGCTTACAAATGTAGTACTGCTTAATTCCAGTGAAATCTTTATTTAAAACAGTAATTCCAACAGATACCTTGTTTCATAAGCTTTACAGTGATGTATATGTTGTGGTTGGAAAATTGTTTTGGTTCAAAATTTTTAAACTAGTTTAAAAATTTTGAACCAGTTCAAAAATTTTACACCAGTTCAAATTTTCAAAACTGGTTAATTATTTTCAAAAGAAAAAAAAATCTACCCACCCCTCCCCTGGAAAAAAAAAGCCAGCCATTCCCTTTTTTCCCTTGCCCCCCTGACTTACCTTACTGTACCACTTACTTACCACTTTCCTTGGCGGTCACCCATCCACTCACTAACCCTGCCCGATCGGGCTTAACTTCAGCTGCTCGATGATCCAGTCGCCTAACGCAATGCGCCACAGAAGCAATCGTTGATTTGAACACCACCGTATATTCTATAAGTGCTAGTCGTTGAACCCAGTCCCTCTCATTATGCTAATTTGTTTCCAGTCTCTTAAATTTATACGCGAATGCGCACCAGATTCTTCAAAGATGGTCGATGAACTGTGCGTAAGTAAAGAGGCCTTCTATGATGCCATAAACAAGTACTCAGAATAATAATGCTTCTTCAATGGTCCTTTGAACTAATACAAACCCTACCCCTACATTAAAAAAAACACCCTAACCGTCAACAACGGGTGCTCACTAATTTAGAGTGTTTAGAGCTATAGTCACTACACTTAGAACTAGAACACTCAACAACTCAGAATAATAATGCTTCTTCAATGGTCCTGTGAACTAATACAAACCCTATACCCCTACATTTAAAAATACCCTAACCGTCAACAACGGATGCTCACTAATTTAGGGGGTCGCCTCGCAGCACTCGTAAAATTTGCTCCAATTTGCTACTACCTTCACCGACAAACAATAGAACAAAGATTAATAGAACGAAGCAAACTGTCAATAACATCTATTGTTTTGGTTATCCAATCAAGAAATATGTTCCGAGCAGCTGCGACCTTACCCAATTTAGGGTGTTTAGAGCTATAGTCACTACACTTAGAACTAGATCACTGAACAACTCAGAATAATAATGCTTCTTCAATGGTCCTGTGAACTAATACAAACCCTACCCCTACATTTAAAAATACCCTAACCGTCAAACAACGGATGCTCACTAATTTAGGGTGTTTAGAGCTACATGTAGTCACTAATAATTTTAGGGTGTTTAGAGCTACATGTAGTCACTAATTTAGGATGTTCAGGGCTAAATCCCAAATCCAGCATTTAAAATAACCCTAACATCAGTTAACATAACTTCCCTTTTAGAATGTTAAAAAATAAACTGGTTTTAAAATTTTGAACTGGTGTAAAAATTTTGAACTAGTGTAAAATTTTTGAACCGGTTAAAAAAAATTGAACTGGTTTAAAAAAAATTTAACCAAAATATTTTGACCCACAACATATACGTTTATATGGTTTTCTTTAAAGCACAGAGCACATATTTTTTTTAACGAGGCACTAAATGCAAAGGTCTACGGTAACCTTAAAAGCTGTGATCAAATTACAAGCCAAACCAGGGGCCAACACAATAGTGATGTCTCGTGTTGATACAATTGTTATGCTAATGACAGTGCCAACCATGATTTTGTGTCAGGAGCCAATGGATCTCTGGTTGGCACATTAATGACAATGGATGACGTGGCAGTGAACATTGCAATAAAGCTTTTACACCTGTATTTTACAAGCCTAGGCATTGTTTACCGGCAATGAAACAATAAACAGGCAGTACACATGTAAAAGTTTTGTTGAATAGGCCTTTTGCAACAGATGGTCACATGACTTGTTGGCCCATAGCAATGCCATACTGGGTTGCAAGCTAACCAGCTCTTCCTTGACAACCAACAGAGCTTGACTGACCCGTGGTATCATAGCTGGACTTCAAAGCATTTTTCTTTCTTTGTTACTAAATTCATCTCGAAATAAGTCTGATACAGAACAATAGTAAAGGTTTTTCTTTACTTTTGATCCGGTATTTTGTCAAATATGCTGGGTAAAAATAATATAGTTTGGAGTCTCAAACGAATTCACCTCGAATCTCAGGCATTTGCCAAACATGGCGGCCGCTCAACAAGGCAAACAAGGAAGGTTAAGTACATGTAGTCACAATTAAACGAATAGTATTGTAATAGTTGAGCAGATTCCTTCTTTCTTTTATACTCTTACTATTATATAAACCAGTAATTACAGGGTTAATTTATCAGGTTTATAACTTCAGAGAGTACACGAAACATTGACGAATGGCACCACAGGAAGCCCAAGCTCTGTATTTGTAAAAGTTTTCCCATTCTAGAAGAAGAAAAATAAATAAAATATTTAACTTTGAAGAACTTGTGTTATCATGTGTCTTTAAGTAACCATATCGCAATCTCTGGCACCTGTACTAGTATGTTTTCTAGCTAGCTCTTTTTCTTAAAGAGGGAGTCAGTTTTTCTCAACTGTATTTTTCCTATGTTTGATATGCGGGTGACATGAAGTATTGAGAACTTATTAAACACCTTAATTGTAAGCTTTATGCAGCAAACTTATCAACTCCAGTGTTTAATATGCTTCCTCTTAATTACTGGCTGGGATACTTAGACTTAGTGTTTTTTCTTTAAGTGCAAATCAAGCATCGTTAATCTGGATATCAATCATTATACTTCATACAGTCAGGGGCATTTCTGCCATGGCCTCACCGGACTTTATCTTAATACTCAGTATGCAAGAACCTCCCTTTTTTGTGACTCTTGCTCACTTCTGGAATTGTATTCCTGATACTATTAAAGCTGCTCAGTCTCTCACTTCCCTCAAAATTAATGGCAACTAAATCATTTTATTTTATGCAGATACAGAATATTTTTGATGGCGACAATATTAGATCATATATAAAGTAATTTGTCCCAAATGTCACTGCGTCAGCCTTATGTTGGCATGTCCATGTTGAGCATAAAATAATAATATTGATAATACTTTTCCCTAAGATACCATTCTTCTTTCCTAGTAATTTTTTACTGTTGCTTTAATGTAATCATCTATCCTATACAAATTAAATCTAATTATATTATTTAGTATATTGGACTTAGTATTAATTAATTAGTTATTAATGGTTGGGTTTTTCGTTCTTATTACTGAGGGTTTGGCTGGGTGTGAAAGCATTGTAGGGGATTTCGTGTCCTATTGTTTTCTCATCTGCCTTTTGGCAAATCTTGAAATAAAAAATAAAATAAAATAAAATAATTTAGAGGAAAATATTTGGTTGAGAAAAACTGATCAGTTTGATATAGTTGAGATCAATGCCTTTATATCACACAAATGAAGCAAAGGAGAAAGATTATTCACCCGAATAGTTACTTAAAATTCACAAAATAAAGTCCAACCAAATATTTGTTTCTTTTAAAAATGAAAATGTTTTTCCAGATTTACTAACACTTGGAAAACCTACTGCTCTAACTGCTACTCCTATAACCCTTATTACTGCTCATAGCACCATAGATTATGCCATGTAAAATACAATTTTTACCTTTTTACATGTTTTTATTTGTATTTTTTGTTAGGATGAACTTAATATGGGACCCTTAAGTTAATTGTTCTTATGTTCTTCCCTTCAGCTGGTCCATTTGTTGTCCTAATGTCTTGTATTTAGTTTTCTGTGTGTGTCAGCTACCATGACTATATAGTTCTAAAGTTAATAAATAAATAATAATAATAAATATTTGCACCTGTTAATCAACCATTATGACCAGTAGCTGAAAAATTAGGAAGCAGCATTTAACCACAAAAATTGGTTTGGCATATAAAACCATGCAAACAAATAAGGAATTAGGGTGTGATAGTGTTTATTAATTAATCTAGTAATATTTTTTTTATATGGTCTAGTGGATGTCAAAGGGGCCACTGTTATTGGAATTGAATCTTCAAGTTTCTTTAAAACAAAACTACAAAAATAGTAGAAGAATAATGCTATGTGAATACCCTGATATGGTTTTCAAAATGTTTCAATAAAGGATGACAAAGTGGATTACAAAAGCGAATTCTATAAACTTGATTTTGGTTACAGTGAACATGTTTCAAGTTGCTCTATTTTTCTCTTGAAACCAGTATCAGTTTCGGCATCCACTCAAATCTTTGCCATCCTTTATCAAAATTGTCTCAAATTTTCTCGGCCAGTACACTTACATATATACTCTGAGTAGATATTTTTGTCTTTAGTCATATTATTTTTGGGTTGACATGCAGTGTTCCTTTAATAATGTTAAAATTTTACTAGTGTCAAAAGTGGTTGATAATGTACATGTATGCCTGTTACTGGCTAAATCAGAAACAAAATAATATATAACATTCTCTCCAATGACTATTAAGTAGGGATCGATATATAAATCTTATCAAACCTGATATGTAACTCCCACAGGTTATTTCCAGGTAAGCTTTAATTGCATTACATATAAATAACATGACTACAGTGAAAATTTGCATCTGTTGTACTTTTTGCATTTTCAACACCCACTGATTCAGTATCAAACTAAAATAATATTCTAAGATAATTTCTGCATCTGCACAGTACATATTCATGGACTATGTAGCCATAGCCTGTCCTTTTCTAAGTTGAGGTAAAGGAAACGAACATTTAAATATAAATACAACATGTCCCACCATGATTTATTTAGTACGAGCGCCTATAGAGTAAACAATATTCATTCCAATATTCTTTTGAGTCCTGATATGAGCAAAAGCTTATAACCAAGCAATCAAAAGAGTTCACAAAAGACAAAGTTATGTTTAGGTAGCGGCCGCCATGTTTGGCAAATGCCTGAGATTCGAGGTGAATTAGTTTGAGACTCCAAACTCTATTTTACCCAACATATTTGACAAAATACCGGATCAAAAGTAAAGAAAAACCTTTACTATTGTTCTGTATCAGACTTTATTTCGAGATGAATTTAGTAACAAAGAAAGAAAAATGCTTCGAAGTCCAGCTATGATACCACAGGTCAGTCAAGCTCTGTTGGTTGTCACGGGAGAGCTGGTTAGCTTGCAACCCAGTATGGCGTTGCTATGAGCCAACAAGTCACGTGACCATCTGTTGCAAAAGGCCTATTCACGCTTGGCACAAATGACCCTAATTTTTTTGTGGGATGATGAAGACCGACGACCTAAACCAAATCTGATGATTTGATCTACCGTAGACATCTTGATGACGTCACAGTTACGTCATGTATCCATTTATAATAGGTTTCTCAATGTTTTCAATTACCTCGAACATCAGTAAATTTTATATTTTCGATTTCCCATCATGTCGACAACAAAGAAACCGAACACCCGAGTTTGATTGGTTAAGAGGGAGAAAAGTTATGAAATTTTGAAATATTCAATACAGAACCATTTACAAAATAACTTCTTCATTCATCTTTTAGAGTTTAAAATATTTGTTTACGACAATCTAGCAATCAAAAGAGTAAATCGGTACCCACAACCGTATGTTTTTAGAATTTTCAATTTTTGAGAGGAAATACTTTAAAATTCCCAGTGAAAAAGAGGAAACGTCATTATGACGTCCTATATTTTTGAAAACGTCTTTTAAAAATAACTATTCAAGTATTTTTCGGGTTTTAAAGAGGAACTGTACTTACTGTACACTGAATAGCTGCAATATGGTCTTTTTATGTTTCTTCAATTTAGAAAGCATGACTGATGTCAGACCCATGACGTCAGAAAATGTGACGTCACAGGAAACTTCAGTTCTTAATAACTCAGCAAATATTTATCGTAGAGACTTTAAAATTGCGGCAATCAAAAACACATATTTATGTTGTTGTGATAACATGCTTTATTTCAAACATATAGGTAACGCAGAATTTGACCTTAAAAGGAGTTGTTCGTTATGACGTCACACCAACGTCAATATACAAACGTGTTTGATCCTAAAGACGTTATTTCATTTTAATATTAACATACGAAAATTTCGTTAAATTTGACAGCGAATTAAACAAGATGTGCTGGTTTATATATTTTTGGCTCGCTTTTAGTGATCGATTTTGAGGTAACTTATGCCAGGCCTGATTGACCCCAGATTCCGAGGTTTCCAAGATGACTGCCCTCAAATTTAATCAGCAAAGTCTTTTACCACAGATATTTAGTTTTGGGATTTGAAATGTTTCAAAACTAGAATCTTGGGCAAAATATTTGACACAAGATTCTCATACAAACACTGTATTTTCTGCCATATTTGCTCTGATTACCCAGCGTCCAAATGGGAATGTGAACTCCTCTATTCACAGCAAACATTTATAATTTACACATAATATGGAGAAAAGGCCATTTGGAAATGAATCTTTCTTTAATCAAAGGATAGCAACGGCGACGGAAAATATCAGAACCACTGCGGTGAATCGAATTCCGAGACTGGGAAGCAGGCCACTTGTATGTAACTTACAGAAGAAGTAATATACCAATTTAATGCCGAAGTACATCAGCAAGTCAGATAGGAGATAGTAAGATAACAGTACGTCATTCCATTAGTTAGTTCCCTCTTTTACAATGTAGAATGACAAAAGTAATAAAAACACAATATTCAAAGTGAAATAGGAACCATCCACAAACCTTCCAGTCGAAATGGATCAAGTAGAGGTACTCCGTCGTCTTCTTCGCTGGACATTTTGGCACTGCTGAAAGGCTACTGTACCTTAGCCAGTCCTTTCTTTTGGCATTTTAGGTGGTTTTAAACCAGATGTCCCATGAAAGAAGAGAAAATGAAGAAAATGCCCAGGCGTGAAAGCTGCAAAACGAGAAGGGACTGGAAGGTCGCGCGGGTGGGGTTTCCTGGCCTGGGAACGAAGTTGGGTGGTACGGTGATGTACCATTTACTACAACCTCCTTGGAGTTTCTTATCTGACCAGCCAACTACGTGCAACATTCAAGACAAGATTATGGCAGGTTCGTAATATTATCAGTTTATCGTTTGTGGTGGGGAATAACAGGTGCATCAGGTATTAAATTTATAGAGGGTTTCACGTGACGTCATAGCCTCTTTTGTTATGTTCTTTGTCATTTGAATCTCTGGCCTGGGGGAATTGAGTGAAAATTATGTTGGCCGACTCGTAGAACAAAGTAACTTAGTAAGTTAAGCACCGTATTTTGGCAGGTCACGGTGCAAAACGGACGCCCTGAGTTAACGTCCTGATCGACCTAAGTTTCACTTAGGGCCCATTTCGTTTACAAGGAGATATTGCGCAGTATTACGCAAGAGAAAGTGCTAGGGTTACCCTAGCACTAGGGTCAAACTCAAAGTCAAAGATAGCCGGGTTTACAAGCAAAATGATTCAGGTAGGGTACCCTACTGCCCGGGTCAACTCAACACAAGCCAGTTGAAGTCTCTTTCAAATATATTATTCATTTAAAAAGCCGTTTCTTATGTAATGTCATACTAATGAATAAAACCCGGCGTAGCCAATCGATGAAATCGATGATCGATTATAATCGATATTAATCGATGCCAATCGATACCAATCAATCGATTGATATTGGAAATCGATGAACAATCGATGGACCAAATCTTTGTGACCTTATCGATTGATATCGATTGCCCTTAATTGCAATCGATTGACATCGATTGGTATCGATTGACATCGATTTTTGAAAGGATTAATATAAATAAGGCAGGTAGGTAAAGTAACGTATCGTAAACGTATCTCCAACGGCCACACCCGAGAAATAAACAATTATGGTATCCTTTCTCTATACAGTAAATGGAAAGCTTATCTGTACTACCTTCTGATGCTCGTGCCATTTTGCCAGTGTATGTACGTTTACCGGTGAAGTTTGCTCCTTTTAGAAGATTCGCGAAAATTAATCACACCCCAAAATCGCGAAATTAACGTGTCAGGCTCAATCGATATCAATCGAAAATGCCAATCGATATTCATCGATTGATAATATTTCTGTGACTATCGATTGGTCATCGATTGACCGATACCAATCGATATCAATTAACTAATTTTATCGATTGATATCGATTTATCGATTGGATTTCCGATCATCGATTTCATCGATTGGCTACGCCGGGATAAAAACATATGCTACTAATATTACTCTTCCACTTTTCTTTCATTTTTATCCGGTTCAAACAGATCTGTGGAAGTGATTTAGATTTTACTGATTTTTTGGTAGCCTGTGAACCGCTAGGCTCGCGGCCGCCAAAATCATTCAAGCATAGAAAACAACATGGCGGACACGAGTAGAGTTCTGGCGGGTTTTGGTGGATTAACGTTGATTCTTCTTTCTGTGGTGCCCTTTGTTGCAGCTGTCTAGTATCCTAGAATGTTGTTATGTTACCTACTAATTGCTAGAGAACTTCAGAAACTTGCAATGTGAAATTTGGCTCTAGAATAGAGTTGACCCGGGTAGGCGGGTTACCCTAGCAAACCGTTTACAAGGGCAAAACATAGCCCTAGTGCGAGGGTCACCCGGGCAGCCGAGTTGAGTTGTCCCGCCTGCTTGTAAACACATTGCTAAAAATAAGAGGAAATGACCCAGCGCTAGGGTAGCCCTAGTGCTAGGGTAAACCATATCTCCTTGTAAACGGGCCCTTACTTGACTTATTCTCCTCCTAGTTCCTATCGATATTCAAATTCTTCACACAATGGTAGTCTTGTTTTTAGTGTGCTTCTGAGACTAATGCACCTATCAATGTTAAGGCTAAGGGACGGGGTGGGCGGGCAAGGGGTGGGGATTTGACAGGCAGGGCTACCCCGAGGGTGGGGTATTTTGACACATGCTGCCTGCTCCAGGTGGGTTATTTATAGGAAACATTAGTCATAAGGAATATAGGGCAGATATTTGACATTTTTGACCAAATGTATTGTCCCCAGGGTGTTTGATTTCATATTTTTGCCGATGACACTAATTATTTCTTAGTGACTGCAGTATTGTTAAACTTGAAACTAAGTTAACATGTAGAATTAGAGAACGTCTATGCCTGGCTTTGTGCTAATAAGTTATCCCTAAATATTGATAAAACTAATTATGTTCTGTTTCATCCACCTCAGAAAAAAATCAAGCATGCGTTAAATGTCAAAATTAGTAGCCAAATTATTAAGCAGGAATCTTATGTGAAATATTTAGGAATCTTAATTGACTCTCACCTTAATTGGAAACAACATATACATGAACTCTGCGAAAAGATTTCAAGGGTAGTTGGCATTATTTCCAAAGTTAGGTATTTTCTTCCAACCAATGTCTTAATACAGTACAATTATACTATTCACTCATTTACCCCTTTCTAATATATGGGCTACTGGTATGGGGAAATACTTATGAATCGTCTTTAAAACCTATCATTGTTCTTCAAAAAAAGGCACTCAGGAGAATAACTTTCTCTAAACCAGACGAACGCTCAAATCCTCTCTTTAGTGCTTTAAAAATATTGAAATTTGTGTATCTCATCCACCTATTTAATTGTAGCTTCATGTTTGAGTTTCACCATACTTTGCTTCCTTCAAGATTTGACAACTTTTTTGACCTAGTGTCATCTAAACACAATTATAACACCAGATTAGCTGCAAAGATCACATCACATTATATAGCGCCTGTGAGAACAAATTATGGTAAATTCAACATGCGATATAGAGGGGCAACGATATGGAACTTAATAAGTGAGGATCTAAAATATGAAAGCTTTAAAGCTTTCAAAAATAAAATAAAACATAATTTATTGGAGTCATACATCTAGTTTGGAATCTTTTTCTTCACAAATTTATTTCACTTACATGTATACCATATATTGCCGCCTATACCATTTTATGATTTTCCATATATATTATAAATAATTAGCTTTAATACCATTTGTGTGTGTTCTTTATTTAATTTCCTTCGTGTGTGTGTGTATGTGTGGATTTTGATCATTTCAACCTTATCTTTCAAATTAACCAAATAAAAGCCACCCAGCTCGATTAGCTCTTTATAGTTATTCTGGGGGGAAATTTACCTGTTGTGTCGATAAACAATGTAAATTAGATAAGGATTTGTGGTAAATAAATTGTTGTTGTTTGGGAGAAAATGTCAAATTTCTATCCCTGGCCCTCCCCCTCGGCTTAACATTGATAGATGCATAAAGTGTTGTTGAATGACCACAGGCAGCCCAATCTATGGGTTTGTGAAAAGATATGTGTTGGGTTTCATAAATCCTTTCAAATTGGGTATAATGTGTAGTTCCAGAAAATATCCATACCCCCCTCCAGATGGGTGGGTGGTGGGGGGGGGGGGGTGGGGGGGGGGGGGGTCAGAGGGACCACAAAAATTACAGAGTTTGTATGGAGAAAATTGGAAATTCCAGAGGGGAGGGGGGGGGGGGGGGGGGAGGGGGGGTCAAAGAACAAATCCCTTTTTTTGGAACTACACAACATATAAATAAACATACCTTTTCACTTCCATGTTAATGTTTCCTTGTGGATTTTCTTCTTGGAACCATTTTAGGGTGTTTTTAGGAGTTTTCCATCCACCTCGGCTCACCACCTAAGAATGAGAGAAGGCTGGAATCTTCCGAAGACTTCTGCCACAATTACCTACACAATCACCAAGTACCAACCATCATGAGAAACTGAGTTAGTTGTCTTACACCATAACAAGGCTCTCGTGATGGTTGGCACCCAATTTCATTAATATGGAGCCTTCAAGTTGGTCAAAAGTCATGAAATAGTATTTGATTTTTCCCAGAATGAGGGATCGCCTGGATTCCGAAATTCAGACAGGGCTTAGTTCATTTATCATTCTAGTGACAACAGGAGGTTTGTGCATTTTGATGATGAAAAGTAAGATTTTGGACGTTGAAGATTGTAGGTGATTGTGGCAGAAGTCTTCAGAAGATTCCAGCCTTCTCTTATTCTTAGGTGGTGGGCCGAGGTGGATGAGAAACTCCTAAAAACACCCTAAAATGGTCCCAGCAGAGAAGGAAAACCACAAAAGAAACAACATGGAAACAAATAGGTATCATGCTTAGTTTATACAGTTATAATACACAATTTGAAAGGATTTATAAAACAACACACATGTACATTGTATCTTTTCACAAACCATAGATTGACTGCTTGTGGAATGATGAGGAGACATGTGAACTGAATGCCATATATGTTTATTCCATGTGCTTTATGCACCATAACGGGCCACGTATATGTAATAATGCAAATGTACGCTAATATATGACAAATGCCTACTGAAGAAAAAAGCTCCTGAAATTGTTGGAATCAATGCTGACAAATCCCGTGAGCTGAGTGAGTGAGGCACTGCAACTCAACCTGGAGTAACCAATCAATGGATTCGATAATCGATGCAATTGATATCAATCAACATTATTTAATCGATTGATATAGGAAATGATGGTCAATCGATGACACAAAATCTTCTGACTTTTAATGATCGATTGAAAATAGATTGGCTGATAATACATTGACTTACCTTATATTTTATCAACAATAATAATATTATTAATCCTTCGGAGTTCTCACATTGCGACCATGTTTAGTTCCCCAAACTTGTTCTGATAAATTCAGCTAAGTACTATATAAAGCAAAGACAATAGGCATATATATCCCACACATGATTTTGCTTGAATATGCCTTAAGTGCTGTATGAGATGTCATATTGATACAGTCTAATTAATTACACCAAGAAAATATAGTATTATTTATGCTATTATTTTGCTCTTTTTACTTGTGAAAACTCAAAGAAGCTACCATCCAGCCAATCGAAGAGGGAGAATTAAAACAAAAGATCTTTCTATCCACAAATTTGACGAACTTTTCCCCATGCACATACAAGATTCTTCAAAATTCAACTATACAATCATGTAGATAATGTAGTTACCGGTTAAATTCAAACTTCCAAGAAGTATCAAATGAAAACATATTATTTTTGATGATGGTTTTCTATTGAATTTATGAGTAAACAACCAATGAAATTACGAGAAAGAAGAATAGGAAATTAACACCTTTTTACATAGTCCTAAATGCTGTTCAGTGCTATCGTTCTTAGCCAGAGCATTACGTAATGGACTGTATGTCCCATAGATGTCTATGTATGTAAAAGATGCAATTTATCAATAATTATTGCCAAAACCAGTGGATGAGTACAATTTAGAAACATATGTTTGAGTTTGTCCATAACTTATTCAGCCACCATAGATTATTAAATTAATGTATACTTGAAGGGGAAGCTCCCATGTTTATGGTCAAAAGCCACTACAAAGCAGCAAAGAACCCCTTAATGGAATATGTCCTCAAGCATTCTCTGAGAGAACCTGAACCACTACGAAAACTGCGAGAGGTAGGCACTAGGTTTTAGATTATGCAATAATTTAATGGTAAAGAGTTTGAGAATGCTGTATTTGTGTTTTAATTATGACATCCCAAAATGAAATTATCCTAAAAACTCATACACTGCAGGCTCTTGTTTTATAAATTCTGCCAAGGAACTAAATGTTCTTTCTGTGATAACCAAAAACCTTGCATGGTCGCTCAAGAAATGGGATTTGTATATCATTCTAGCCTTCAAAAAAATAATATATAATTTTGAAAGATTTGATTCATGGTCAAACCAAATATTACCATGACGATGGGAAGCCATTTAACTGTAACTACATGAAATACGAGACCGTATTTCATGTGGTGTAAGCAGAATTATGTAATATATATTTTTTTTGCAACCAGAGTAGGTTTTTTTTTTGCAACCTAGGTTATTTTTAGTACCCTGGGTTTATTTTTTGGATTCACTTAGTATTTTTTACCTTAAATTCTTAATCGTAGTCATGTGCACACCAGACAAGGGGGCTGGAGGCCAATCACCCACTAGTGCTTGTCAGAACATATTTTATCACTTGTATTGTATGTCCAATGGAGTGCTTACTGGGTTTGTGCACACAAGTTTTAGTGAAATACCAAGCTATTATAAGGTTTTTACTGCACATATGCAAATTTGGACTAGACCATGGGGGACTGGGTACTAGTAGCTCCATCATATAGTAAATGAGTATGGTGCTTCACATCGATCACTCAGTGGCATAGTGGTTAAGGGACCAACAGATCTGATGGCTGCCGGTTCAAGTACCAGCAAGGACAGTTGGCCGTAAATAAATATGGTAACTACACATATGGGTACAATGTAGCACTGTAAGGACATTGGGAGACGGGTAGTAGTATGTAAAATGGCGGTTCTGGCCCACCTTGAAAATGTTGTACAAGCAAGGCGGTTCGTTTCACTCACCCCCTTGCTTGCACAACATTTCCAAGTTTTTCCAGAACCGCCATTTTACATACTACTTTATACACAGTGTTGCCCAAAATTGTCACTAGACATTCTTACACCTAAAAATCCAAAAGTGTGAACCTATTAGAGAAATGATTATTATACTGTATATCGATCTCTTCCACTATGGATAATATATCGTGCCTCCCCTAGAAATCTTGACTAAGATCGTAGAATACGCAGGTCCCAAATCGTTCGCAAGCGTAGCAAGAACATCGAAGCGACTGAATGAAGCCGCATCACTTGCACGTTACGAGGAGGAGTTCCACATGCGAGCCTTCATGCATTCCATCCTCACGACTCCACTTCACGACGATGAGAAGTACGACGACGAAGGTCGAGAGAAGGATGACATAAGCAACGCTCTACATCTCATGTTTGCAAGTGAACGTGGCAATCTCGACGTCAAGGAATGGCTCTCAGAGAACGCCTTCCAGTTCGACAAGGACGATGACGTTGTGATAGATAGCATGGTAGAAGCCAGTACGAACGGTCAACTCGAAGTCGTTAAATGGATCATACAGTACTTCCAGATAACTGTAGATTCCCCAGCCATCGATCGTTCCATAGAAGGAGCTGAAGACAATGGACATTCCCGAACCGCTGAATGGCTCATCAAGTTGGCCGAAGACGCCATGTATTGAAAAAGGCTTCTTTCTCGCGAGAATCGGCCGATTGAATTTAACTGCACCTAAAAAGTCCAAACTTGAGTAACTGTTAGAGGAGTGATTAGTATGCTGTATATCACCACCAAATGGTATTAGTATATATTCTTTATTCCACGATATTAGCTTACGTTGTCATCTTAGTACGCATTAACACCATACAGATCGAACATGTCGAAGAAGAACTCGAACGTAGACGCCGCAATGACTGAGACGACTTGTGATTGGTTGATGCGAGGAAAGGACACGAAATGCCCAAGGAAGGTTTCGAAGGCATCGAAGGCATCGAAGTTCTGTGCCCAGCACAACTTCCAGATCTCAAAAGGCTGTGCCCTATTCGTGCCATGCTCGAAGTGCGGTAAAGGCTGTCGTACGAGTTCCGAGCTTTGCTCAGTATGCGGCCGCCGCTCGTATCCAAGAAAGGTGGGACCGAAGAAAGATTTAGGCAAGCAGATCGCTGATTCGAATACGAAGGCCGAGGAACCATCCACATCCGACGTCGAGGAGACAGACCTCTTGCCTAGCGATCTGGATGATGAGGATGAGGATCTCGAAGATGAGGAGCTAGAACCCACGTTCGTAGGACCTACGATCGCACTGGACATCGAGGATCTCGAAGAACCCAACACCATGACACTCCAAGGTCCCGGGATCGCCGAGCTCAAGGAGATTCTTGCGTTCGTTGAGGCGGCATCCACCAACCTCGAGAACAACCCCGTCATCGAGTTGGGAGCAGCGAAACTTGCGGATCCAAACGTGGTGGAACCGGAGGAAGGTCTCGGAGAGTCTCTCACCCGTGCGCTCAACGAGGTGTTGGCTGCCTTGAGGAGCGAGAAGGACGATTAGGAATCGCCACGGGAAAAAAAAAAAAAAAAAAAAGAATGAAGAAAGGTTGTTGCGTGACCCTCTTCATTCTTTTTTTTATTTTTTATTTTTTATTAAACGTACGACATCTACAGAGTATCATGGACGAGCTCATCAGATTGTTTGGTCCTGGGACTTGTAGAAGCCTGCATATCAAACCACAATTGCATATTAACACCAGTGAAACATGTTCTGATTGTCTCTGCCCCTTGGAAATACAAGGAACGGAATTCGTGTGTCCCACATGTGGTCTAGTTTCCGAGGTCGAACCATGTGAAGAAACGAAGATCGATATTACTACTACTCGACTGCGTATAGTAGGTCCGGACGGATTTCAGTATCAAAGTGATCTAGACCGCGCAAAACCAAAGCAAAGCGATAACACGAACCTGCAACGACGAACGCTCCTACGAGAACTACAATCGTACAACACTATTTACAAACAAAGTTATGACCTATCGTTCCCTATGAACACGTTAGGAATCGTAGCCGACGCATTTATCCAAGTAAGTAAAGTTTGTCTCAAGCGTAGCGATGCTAAGAGAAATATTTTAGCTGCTCTACTCTACCACGCGTGCATACAATGTGGGTTCGTCCGATCTAAAGGTGAGGTTGCTCGCTTCATGCAACTAAGCAACAAAAGCATCCATAGCGGAGAGGTCTTTATACGTTCTCTGTATAACGACGATAAGATTGATGTAGACTTGGATGTCGAGCACGTAGTTCCTCACATTGCAACGACTTTCCTTAAACTCGATCCTCAAGGAGTACCTATGGACGTTCAACAAATAGTCTACGAGGTTGTTACTACGGCAATAGAAAACAATGTAGGCCACAGATCAATACTTAAGACGAAAGTCGTTGGAGCAAGTTACGAGGTGCTACGTCGCTTAGGATCGTCTATGTCTCTTAAAGATGTCGTTAAACGATGCGACGTATTTAGAAGTGCGGTCGAGCGTTTTGTCAAGGAGTTGCTTTCTTACCATTACTACTTTGAGCCAATCTACACTAGACGTGGGCTAACTAGCAATAGGACTTAGCGAAGTGAAAGTGAGAACCATGTTCGTTCCTTTCATAGGAAATATCGATTCTTACCCTACTAAGCTGCCAAGTTTTTCTCGCATTTCCTTTTGCACTTCTTGCTTGAGTTCGGCTCGAACCCGATCCGGACTTTTTTCACCTATGGAAGTCTCTCGACGAATTTCAGACCTCATGATCTCATACTTATTCGCTTCGTTCAGGATGAGACTGTATTCGGAGTCGGATATGTTTTCATCGCGTAGTGCCTTCGATACTAGATCTCGAATCGTATTGATTTTCGCCTTTGCCAACATAGTTGTCCTTTCATGTTTAGAAACCTTCATTCCTAACTTTCTAGCTCCAATTAAGGGTCGTAGATGCTGAAATTAATCCACATAGCCCACCAATAACTCCAAGTGGTAGACCAATCACTATTCCAACCCCAGTCAACGCTACGCCCAATCCAGATCCAGATAAGATCACAGATAGACCTCCCGTTACCACTGCGATGCCATGAACTATTCCTTGAGAACGTGCATATTTCTTGCGTACACCTTCGTAGTGCCTTTCTTGAACTTCTATGTCCGAAAGCGTGTCTCGGATCGTTTGCAGTCTAAAGTTCTTTCCAGTGTCACTAGCAATCTGTGGATAGATACTTGGTGCTGAGGGAAACGGTTGAATCGAATCGCCTTCCATTGTAAAGTTATACATATAACTTACTCAAGCTTCAACACGTACAGTATAGGTCGACCATGGAAGTCTATCGGATTGCCTTTCTCATCGCGAACTGTCAGACGAAGACTGCTTCGTGTCGTATCTAGAGCTTTGACAGCTAGAGGTTGTAGTGAGGCATACGTCGTTTTCACAAATCTATCGCCTCGGATATGTATTCTACTTAGGACTTTAGATTGCTTTCCATCTCGAATCGAGAATCTGGAATCCACCACGTCGCAGCAGATATACGCTATGTCGATTTCATCTTGAATGGACACTTCGTGCATGCCTACTTTTAGTCGCGTAGCGATCCCATCCTTATCAATACCCATCAGTTTGCAGAGATTTCCACTAAGTAGAATCGATTGCTTGACTTCTAGGTTCCAAGCCCTCCTATGATGGGGTTTCTCGATTTTTATGATGTCAGCACCAACTGCAGGCGCAAAGAATTGTCGAAGGCTCGCCATAGTGTGGTTTCCCTTAGGAACGTCGTACGGAAACCCTATACCTTCGGTAGACCACCAGAAGGTAGCATTCTCTGCTAGGTTCCACCAACTATTCTCAATAGTGACCTCGACTAGCGAAATATTCTGTATGAGAATAGGGTTGTCGAAGTAGACAGTATGGTCGGCCAACGTTGTGGTGATATATAAGAGAACCATCTTATATGTTGAAGGTATAACCATGTATACGTATAGCTTCAACAGTTACGATGCCTCTCGTTGTACCAGACAAAGATGATTGGTACGATGGTCTATCTGCCAAGGACAAGGTGGAGATTGCCAAGGGTGGTCCAAGGCTTTCGAAATCTGAGCAGACAGCGCTCCTTGCCGATGAAAATGAAAAGGTCACAACGTTGAATGCTAATCTGTTGGTGAAGTTCGAGAAACGATACCCACATGCAGATCTTCACAAGTTCTATGCCTCTACGGAAGTGAACGGTCCAGACAAATATTCGACGAGTATTTGGTTTCGAGATGGGGATTCTGGCTATGCGGTCTATGGTGACGATGTCTCCAAGCTACCTGCAGTCACTCGAAAACGCATCGATGACGTATTGCAGGGAATGGTTGATGGCTTCCCATCTACGTTGACCCTAGATAAGAGTGCGAAATATCTTATTACAGCAGTTTCTTCTACTGGACCGGCACAAGACATTGATCTCACTAATCTATGGATATATGTCACCCCAACGAAGAAGTTCAAGGCTGGCGTTCCTAACATATTCAAGGAGACCGTCGTAAAGCATGTGACAGCAAAGGAGTCCTACCATTGGTTACATGGTCCGGATTTCAAATACTGGCCTCAGCAATTGAATTTCGCAACGTGGTGTGCGACTTCCGGATGTGGTGTATCGTTGTTCGACCCTACTTTCAGAAAGTATCCACCAGTCGTTCAGGGGTTCCTACGATTCCATGTTTATTTCACGATACGAAGAATTCTACATGAACTTGGTTGCCCTCTACCTGGTGACAGTGCTTTCAAACGACTCGATAACCTCTACAGCAAATCAGCTCTTGAGAGATTGTGCATCGAATTTGGCATATCTCGAAAACCAGACTTCCGATGGCACGGAGGTAGGAATCACGGATTAGGAGACGTATTCCTTTTGTATGATGATGGCTACAAGAACGTCCACGTAATCCGAGGCTACGACAAAGAAGCAGATACGTGGCCCAACCACAATAACTTATTTGCAGACGAGGGAGGCAGGGTGGACAAGGGCGATCTAGTATCCTTTATTCGGAACGACGAACACGAAGGAAAGCAATACAATTGGTTTACACCACCAATCGGTAGAGGTTTGACGAATGCTGGATTGGGTAGATTGAATCGATCTGTCGAAGCTTTCGGATATTGTATTCTAGGTGCTCAAAACGATCTTAACGAATCCATCGTAGATAGTTTCAACGTCAAAGAAAAGTTTAAGAGCTTAGTCGAAGGCGCTATTCTCGAAAACGATTTAGTGGTGAGCTACAAAAACTATCTTACTGCTATAACGACGACGCATAAGAGGCTCGATCTAGCAATAGCTATAGGCGTGCGATTATTGCCAAGCAATCTAGTGTACTATCTTGGTAAGAAAGATGGCTATAGGAATCCAACCCCGAAAGCCACGAAAGATATGTCGCTAGGCACTAACAACATCAATGCAGAAGTCAAAGGACGCCCGCTTCCTATGGAAGGACCACCAGATAAGAAATTAATACCACCTCTCGAGACGCACGAGAAACGAGTTCCTGTACTAAAGGCTGTCCCACAACATGAGATTAATCTCGCAGTGACATCCATTGCTGCAGCTGGAATTGCATGGACGTTGTTTCGTTAACGGCGTTTGTATTGCTCTATCGTGATCACCACTATTGCTACGATGAATAACCAAACGTTCTCTGCTAGTACTCCCAGGGCTTTACCAGCCATAGTAAATATGAAACTTGCAATCGATCCAATCATTCCAGGTAGGATCTGTCCAAGTTTCTTTCCCATTTCTTTTAACAACCCCCCAGTCGTTTTCAAGCCCTTCTTTACTACATCTGCTGCTTTATCAATGCCAGCCTTTACTGGTTTCGGTACGGATCTCGATAACAGGGAAACTATTGTACTAACGATAGCGCCAATAGAAGTTACCACTGCAAGAACGGTCATTCCATGCTTTCTGAAAATGTATTTGATCCTTTCGCGTAGCGATGCACGTTCTAGTATGGCTTCTTCTTGACGTTCGAGTAATTCTATTTCGTCATGGATGCGTACTTTCTCTTCCTTAGCTGCTTCCTTTTGGTCCTCAGTTGACGTTGGGTCTTGAAGTATGCTATCTTCCATTTTGAGATGTTCGAGGGCCTTTTCTTGACCTTGGATGATTTGCTTTGCTCTTTCTGCATCCGCAGGACCTAGGACAAATCTGAGATCCTTGCCCATATCTCGATATCTTTCACCCTTCAATGTGGTCAAAGGGATGGCCTTCTCTTTACTTCCAAGTGCGTGAAGATAGATTCTGCCCCGTTTCTTATTGGCATCCCATACTTTAGTTATCTCAAGGTCTCCACGAGTCCCTACATCCGCATAGTGTTCCCATACAGCATCGAATAGCATTTGTTTCATTTTATCCGATGTGCCTGTTTCGAAGAATATGTGGCGATCGCTAAATTCCGGATGCTTGATTCTATCCTCATCCATCAATTCACTAAACTCTCCATCTGTCAATGATGTTTCCTGATACTTTGGTCGAGCGCCCTCTCTAGTGTAGTCGCGTCTAGTTTTCATGTCGAGTGATTCACTAGGATCCACATTCGTAGAGTCTGGAAACGCCAATTTCCGTGCTTCTTCGTTGACAGTATCGTCGTCGTCTCTACCCTTTCCAGCTTCATCAGTTCTTTCCTCATACCTCCCATCAAAGGCCATGTTAAACATAACTATATATCTACGTATATTCAACATGATCTCATCAAAGTTGGATCCCACACAAGCACGAAGAGAGCCTCATGCACTCAAGGCTCCGCGAGACTTGTATAGGAAAACTTTCACTCGATCATCTGCCAATCCAGGTGAGACTCTATACGTAGAAGTCCCAAAGCTAGCAGAAGGTGTAGTACTAGTACCTGGTAGCTTAGCGCTATTGGGCGACATCGTACTATCTGGTGGACATGCGAATAACAGAGTCGTTTCGAATGTTGGACGCTGCTTGGTCATACGTAGAATCTGTAGGATGGGAGCTGAAACAGTAGAAGACCTTGTCAGGTCAGACCTCCTACAAACGTACTCTGATGTATACCTATCTACGCAGGAGAGAGAGTCGAGAGTACAAGAAGGCATTCAATCAGAGAACGTAAACAAGCTACGATCGAAAGCTGGCGATAAAAGTACTTCGTCTGCTGCAGACAACGCGCTCCTAGCTGCATGTGGTTCCAAATATAGGATTCCATTAGATGTCGACATTCTGACACAACATGGAGTTCTATATCCATATGTCCTAGAAAATACCATTACGTTCGAGTTGACTCTAGCTCCTGCCGTTGAAATAGTAGTTGGATCGGATGCGACGAAGATAGGTACATACCAACTTACCAACATCCAACTAGAATACGAAGCAATCAGGGACGGAACGCTGGCTAGTAGTGCACTTCACAAATACGAAATAGGTACTGCATTCCTATACAACTACGCTGTTCACTTCAAGACAGTAGAGATCGCTAAAGCATCCGATACTTTGATATCTCAAAACGTCAATGTTCCACGCCGATCCTTTGCTGGACTACTTCTACTATTCGTAGATTCACCCACTTATGGTACGCGAGATAGTGAAGCATTCTCGAATCCAGATATTTTGAAGGTAGAAGTAGATGTCAACGGGATTCCCAACAGACTCTTTCCAAGCGGCATGCTTCCTCTAGATTTCTGGGAGGCTGCAAAAGGCTGGTTTGGTACACCCAATACTTCCATGACTCCAAAGAAGTTCTTTGAAAATAGATTCGCTATCCTAATCGATTGTCGCACAGCGAAAGATTCCACCGTTCATGGTGATGGCTTGACACAAACCGGCAGTGGAAAGGACATCGACATTCGCATACATAGAACTGCGAAGGGAAGTGGAAATGTGAAAATGCACATCTATGTCCTTGCGGATGCTCAGGTCACGATATTGAACAGATCTCTGCAGAGTATATTATACTGATGGATTCTCTCGTAGAGCACGTACCGTTCAACGCACTCATAGTCGGTCCAACGAATTGTGGGAAGACTGCGTTCCTCATAGAACAACTTCGTGGATCATTTCGTGGTAAGTTCGATTACATAGTACTGATTTGTCCTACGTATGCCCACAACAAAACCTATCGTGGATTTGCAAATCGAGATCCTCGTTTCTTCGTCATGTCACCACCGCAGGATGCCATCGATGCTACTTTGAGTATTTGCGCAACATTTTGGTCAGGTACCAATACTCTATTGATTCTCGACGATTGCGCCGCATCGAAGGACGTCAAGAAACGAACTGACAAGCTAGTGGACTTAGCCTTTTCTGCACGACATATAGGGCTTTCCGTTTGGGTGCTGTCCCAACAACTAACGAGCATATGTAAACCCTTCCGCGAGAATGTAGCTATCGTAGTAGCATTCCATACAGCATCGGCCGTAGATGGCAAAAGGATATTTGAGGATTATGGAGGCTCGCAAGAATGCAAAGAGTTACGAACGATACTTGGATCTCATAAGTTCGCTCGCATGTGCTTCTGTCTACGCCATCCTTTCGAGGTAGTGTTAGAGCTCCCAGCACCTACAACATATTATCATGGATAAAGAAATACTCGAGATATTCGGTGAGGACGTAACAGGCCCACCACCAACCGACCTAGACGTTACGTCAGATAATCGCGAATCACTTTCGATCTTAGCCGCAACGGGCGTAACGAAAGAATACTTAGGTAAGAACTTTTCCCTAGGAGACATCTCTAGACTTCCTGAGAAAGAAGTAGACAAGTTGTATAGGAGGTACCAGGCCGTTCTAGCTCAGCAAGTAACGAAAGGCTTAGTCGATGGCGTGACGCGTCTAGCTACCCGCCTAGTTGCCTACCTAGTACCAATAGATTCTCAAGAAGCCCTGATCAAGGATCTACAAGAAGACCCTCTAGTCCGCAATGAGATCAGTGCTGCGACTGGCCTACTATCGCTTAAGGCAGGTCGTCTTGTAGCGCTAGCTAGCGTTCTATTTCACGTATCTGGCCACGTAGTCATTCCTGGTACAACTGTTGAACCTTCACATATACCTACTATATCGAAGCAAGATGGAAGGACAGACGGATCAGATAACTGCGAATCCTCCGACGACTGCACCAACTAAGGTAAAAAACCCAAAGCGCGTTGCAGCAGGAAAATTAGCTTGGGAGAAGGTCACTGCCCGTGCAAAAGAAGCTCAAAGGATGGAGATAGAACGTGAAAATGAACCGTCCAAAGAAACTGACGTAGAGAAAGGTCGGTTCGAAAACCTGACTATCCTCGCAGTCATCGGTACTGGCGCTACATTGTTTGGCACGTACTTTGCGTACAAGAAATATGTAGATGGCAACACGCGAGCTGCCGCCGTTAGCACGACACGACCTGCAGCTCCGGCAAAGCTTACGATACTAGACATGGAGTAACTCTTAGAGACTAGAGATCATACTAATATATATCGAGATGGATAAAGAATTGATGAAGACGGCAACCGACGCATCTATAATTGTTGGACTCGCTTCTGGTATTGGGTGGATCGTAAAAAAGACTACCAAGGAATCTACATTGTATGCTTAGCGATCCTTCTTCTTCCCTAGTGAATTACGCAAAGTGGACTGTCGTGATACTTGGTAGCTTATACGCGAAACAATATCTTGAGAAACAAAAGATCATACCGTAATGGCAGCAGCAATTGCTATGACAGTTTTCGGCGCTGTTTTGAATGCGACGGCATTTACTGGTGGTGGCATACTAGCTAGAATGATTGGAAAGGGTGATATAGATACAGAACGAGAGAGACACGATAGGGCCATCGAAAGACAAGAATCTGAAATGACAGCGTATAGAACCGAACGTCAAAGATTATACGACTTTGCACAAAATCAGGAAGGTCTTGAACGCGACGCATACAACGTTCAAAGAGATACCAACAAAGCCTTCGTGCAATCCGATAAGTTACGTAAGGCGCTAGAACGGCTCGAAGGGATGAAAGAACCCCGCTTATCTGACTACTACCGACCCTCAAACAATCAGAAGACTGGCGAGTTGCTCTACGTTGGTGGTGGAATGCTAGGCGCTGGATACGCCATTAGTAGATGGCTATAGCCATTACCACTACTACTAGGTTACTACTAGGCTACTACTAGGTTACTACTAAGCTACTACTAGGCTACTACTAGGTTACTACTAGGCTACTACTAGCTACTACTAAGCTACTACTAAGCTACTACTAAGCTACTACTAGGCTACTACTAAGTTACTACTAGGCTACTACTAGCTACTACTAAGTTACTACTAAGCTACTACTAAGTCACTACTAAAAAATACGAAAAAAGAAAAAAAAAACAAAAAAAAGGAATAAGGCCTGGTTCTTATTCTTTTCTTTTTTTCATTTGTTGAAGGTTAGAATGTATAGATGTATGATGGATTCTAAACTTGCGAATATCTTCTATGGTCCTATGGGCTATTGGAAAGGTCACTCTGCAATTGGCAAGCTATCGGTAGCAGCGAAAGCATCAGAAGACGTAGCTAGGAGTTGGTTGGAAAAGCAATCCATATGGCAAGTATATCTACCACCACCAAAACACATTCCACGACCGCATTGGACTGTATCGAAACCAAATGAAGTCCACCAAGCTGATTTGATATTTCTACCACACGATCGACCTGGGCGTGGACGGAAGCTATACAAGTACGCATTGGTAGTAATCGATGTAGCTTCTCGATACAAAGAAGCTGAACCTTTAGCGTCTAAAGATAGTGGTGAAGTTGCTGCGGCATTCGAACGAATCTACAAACGTAGTCCACTCGAATGGCCAAAGACGTTGCAAGTAGACCCTGGTAGAGAATTCATGGGACGTATGTCTGAAACGCTAGAACTACATGGTACGAAAGTTCAACGAGGTGAGGCTGGTAATCATAGAGCGCAAGGCTTCGTTGAACGAGCGAATAGAACATTAGCTGAGAGATTGTTTGGATATCAATATGCACAAGAGATGGTGCTTACTTCGGAAGGATCAGATGCGCGTAGTAGAGAATGGGTAGTTCGTTTACCAATGGTTATCAAAGCCCTGAACAGTGAGGTGACTCGACTTACAGGAAAGGAGCCTTCAAATTCTGTAGTGACGCAACAAGTAGATCTAAAGACTCCTACATATTCGCGCACTGTTGGATTGAGAGAAGAGCGCCTACCATTCGACGTCTTAGTTCGATATCTCTACGCACCAGGAGAATTGGAAGGGGGTGAAAAACGTAGAGCTACTGATCCTGTGTGGAGTTTACAGATATACGCTATTTCGCGAAGTGTAGTATCTTCGGGGCAGCCTGTGTTGTACTACCTTGCGAATCGAGAAGGGGAGAAGGACGCACCCAAACGTGGATTCGTTCGTGAAGAGCTACAAGTCGTTCCACCAGATACGGAACTACCACCAAGAGGTATTCTGTTCGTGCCTAGTGTAGCAACTCGTAAATGAAATCATCCATGTCTAAGTCTTTATGTCCATAGGCTAATGTATCGATTCCATTATTATGGATCCAACGCTTGGAGTCGAATGGTGAAAGGGATACCTTATTAATGTGCTGCCCATAGATGTGGTGGCCTTTCGATCGTAGTACATCCATCCCATGCCGGAAGGTCGTCTTATCAAATAGCGACTCTTTGTACTGCTCGTGGCGGATGTGCTTCTTTACAACTACCTTGCGGATGCCTTTAGCCTTCCTTATGCTTTTCCCATCAGCCTCTAGGATAGAATACATCTTCGGTCGAAGACCTACATACTCAGCGATCGGGCGCCCGGCACACTCGTCCTTCATCTTTCCAAGGACTTTCTTGTTCGCTGTGCTATGTAGTGGATGCTCCTTAGGGTAGTCAGATGTGTCGTAGAGATCTTCGTGGGCAGCCATGTCGGCATACACATCGTCTGTCTGGATCTCAAGTAGTAAACTGTCTGTGTCTGTATAGACTAGCTGGCATCGGTCTCCATACTGTCCAAGCAGTTGGTTGTAATAGAAGTCGTACATCAGATGCTTTGAGAGGTCAAGAATGCTCATCCCCACGTAGACTGGACGGTTCAAAGTTAGTTGACTCTTATGCATATGCAGGGCTGCCAGATCGTCATCGAAGATGTTTGCCCGTGCGAAGGTTGGGCTAGCAATCAGACGTCTAAGTTTGTCCTCTTCTCTGGCACGCACTAGATCGACATTTACGCGCTTGCGTAAGTTCTCCATGGTTTTGCCGAAGACGCTGTTGTTCATCAACTTGTACAGATCCTTTTCGAAGTCGCTCGTAGCCAGTTTACGAAGGTCAGTGTTCTTTCGGATATAAGGCTCCATCCATGGACTTTGGTCAAATCGTAGTGCTCTGTGAATCTTCTTGAGATGCATGCCTAGGGATAGGTAAAGCTGTAGATTGCGGTAGTGGAGTACGTATCGCTCTTTGTCGTGGAGGTTTGGCACAAGCTTTTCAACCTCTATCGATGTACCTTTGAGGTTGCGCTGATATTCGGACATCCACTCCTTTGGGACCTTCATGCGCTCTGGTGCTAACGGATAGGCATTGTGTGCGTTGTGGAGTTCTCGTGGGTATTCGAGATCCACCTCTAGTATGTAGCCCTTGGGGCTGTCGGATGGACAGTCCACTATGGTATTGGTGAGTCCTTGAAGGTCCTCTACCCACCCGAAGCCTCCCGTCGGTAGTGGCTGACTCATCGCCCATCCATATAGGTTGTTGGCATCGAGGTACTGGATGTACGTCGTGGGCTTGGATTGGTCATGGCACTCAACCAGAGGATTGTTGGCCTTGGCATGCCTCTTCGATACCATGGATATTCCACCACGTAGGCCTTTCTCTACGAAGAGATGCTGGTCATAGTCCACAAGCAGCTCGAGCTCCACACCTGTAGTTTTCAAGAGCGCATCCCAAGAGAGACCAGGGCTGGTGTAGTAGTATGCAGGATCCAAGCCATACTGATGTAGACACGTTTTCCGAAAGGTCTCAAAGACATCTGCCAGAAGAAGCACATCGGTTCGGAGATATAGGTCGTGGTAATCTCCCATATTCTTACAGTCGAAGGCGCTCCAGACCCTCAGAGCGTGTTCGTAGTCCTCCTCGGAAATGCCTTCAGCTGATAGCTTGCTGTAGAAGTCGGCTTGTGGTGGGAGTGGATCTGCAAACCGATCCCAGCTATCCATATACTCATACGGATAGATGCCTTTTCGCAAAAGCAGGCGTTGCCGCTCTACGCTAGGCTCATACAGAGCAGTAATCTGGAAGGCTTCTGGCTGGTTGGCTGACACCAGCTTGTCTAGGGATGCTAAGAGGAATTGAGCGCTGTCGATGAATCGCAGCTGGTCTAAGGAGAACGATATGTACTTCTCCGTGTTGTTAGGGATACACGTGATCTGCCCCTTCGTCTTGGAACTAGCCTGCATTATTAGATGTGAGTCGTAACCCCGCAAGTTGTGGAATACGACTGGTATGGTCGTGGTTTTGGGGTTCAACCGCAGCTTGAGGTTACAAGCATTGTGGGCTGCGCCTCTGTACTTGCCTGTTATGTGGCAATGGTCGCGAACTGAGTCACCGTAGAGTGGCTCCTCACACACATGGCAGATTGTGGCCGTATCGTGGGCAAACCAATTCTCTGGGGTCATCCGTATTGCCTTGGGGGTCATCAAAACTACTTTGATTCTCGATTGTTCTCGTTGCATCTCCTCCAGGAACCGTTCTGCGGCATCCAGACCTCTGTAAACGACTGGAGGCTCTGTATGACCATCGCATCGCACCACGACGTAGCCAAAGCCACAAGCCACATGGTGTTGCGTGTTCTGAGTGTTGCTCTTTGTGGGATCCAACTCTGGTCCTGCGATCTTCGTTGTCAAAGCCTCGAAATCTGCATAGATAACATACGGAGCTGGTAGCTGTCTGTGGTGGTTTTGGAAGGAGAGCTTGTTTTCACCCTCTTTAGGCATTTCCACTCTCACGGCGGTTCCCCCTATACCTTGACACTCGGGCTTGTGGGCTTCGAGGAGGTCTTCTCGGCAGTACCCATGTAGGCATCGCTCGCAGAAGTGCTTTCGGTGTTCGTGCTTGCTATGACTGTAGAGGAGGCGGTTCAAGTCCTTAATCCAGGCATAGTGGTACTTTCCGGACTTCTCTATGATTAGCATGTTGATGCGGTGGATGTCCCCACGTTGCCTGCTTAAATCCTGTAGACTACCACCACACCTTTCTCCCAGCCGAAGACATTGATTGCTAGGTCGAGCTGCTTCTCTACGCGCGTTATTTGTGAGATTGGCGTTGGTAGGCTAAGCCAATCTAATTTCAACCCATCGTCTTCTCGATACTTCGACGTTCTTTGTGGGTGTTTCGCAACTGGAAACATTGCTGAGCGTAGTGTCCAACGAAAGCAGTTGTCATCGTTGTTCCTTACGTTTATCACGGCTTTCTTATTTGCAACTTCCGGAGGTAGTTCGATGAAGGATCCACCTCTCAGAGGTTGGTAGAGAGCGATGTTCAGATAGAGCAGGATGATGTGGTCGACAACCCATCCAGAGCCTCTATTCGTCCACTTCTCGAGATGCTCTAGAATCGTTGGGATGGCTCTGTCTAAGGCCTCATGAATCTCGGCGGTCTGCATGACGATCTCCTGGTTATGGCGCATCGTAGGGTCAGTAGACTCATTTCTACCGTCTGGATGGTCCTTCCTGAGCATCACCTTCAGAGCGAGTTGGAACTTCACTCCACGTAGGTCGTCGACTTCTTCCACCAACTTCTGATGAGTATCGTGGCGGACACCTTCTAGGAAGGCCCTTGGGTCAACACCTAGTTCGTGGCCCCCGGGAACGTCCATCTGCCACCCACGTAGATACTTACTGATGGTCCGATGGGTTCGCTCGAATGTGAGGCGTTCCATATTGGGGCGGGCGTATACTATAGTGGATCTATATGTTTAAATGGTTATACGATATTGAGTAAATGTGTGCGTGTGTGTCTAGTTTTCGTTAACGATGGGTTTAGGGCGGTAGGTAGGACAGTTCTTCTTCTTATGTCTCCGCAAGGCAGAGTCGCAGCTTAGCTCTCCGCCACAACTCTCACAAATGTATTGCTTTGGGACCCTAACGCATGGGGTTTTGTGATTCTCTCGATGGCGTTTCAGATTCCAACTCCTCTTAAATACTCTTCCACACTTTTCACACTCCATCTCATATGGATTATATATCTTAGTAAATCTATATGTTTAAGTGGTACTGTCATGTTGAGTAAAAATCATTAGTCGGTTGGAACGCCGCCGACCAGGGTCTCTGAAAGGAAAAGTTCATTTCCCAGAGGTTGAACATTTTCGTTACATAACCTTTTTTATTCAACCGTTTTAAGAATGGGAAAAAGATGGATCGTTCCTGGAAGTCTTTCCAGAACGAAGGTCCATCGTGGTTTTTAAAAAGTCTAGAACTCCGATTCTCGCGAGAAAGAAGCCTTTTTCAATACATGGCGTCTTCGGCCAACTTGATGAGCCATTCAGCGGTTCGGGAATGTCCATTGTCTTCAGCTCCTTCTATGGAACGATCGATGGCTGGGGAATCTACAGTTATCTGGAAGTACTGTATGATCCATTTAACGACTTCGAGTTGACCGTTCGTACTGGCTTCTACCATGCTATCTATCACAACGTCATCGTCCTTGTCGAACTGGAAGGCGTTCTCTGAGAGCCATTCCTTGACGTCGAGATTGCCACGTTCACTTGCAAACATGAGATGTAGAGCATTGCTTATGTCATCCTTCTCTCGACCTTCGTCGTCGTACTTCTCATCGTCGTACTTCTCATCGTCGTGAAGTGGAGTCGTGAGGATGGAATGCATGAAGGCTCGCATGTGGAACTCCTCCTCGTAACGTGCAAGTGAGGGGGGGGGGGGGGAGTAGGGGGAGCGGGGGGGGGGGGCTGCGTATTCTACGATCTTAGTCAAGATTTCTAGGGGGAGGCACGATATATTATCCATAGTGGAAGAGATCGATATACAGTATAATAATCATTTCTCTAATAGGTTCACACTTTTGGATTTTTAGGTGTAAGAATGTCTAGTGACAATTTTGGGCAACACTGTGTATAAAGTAGTATGTAAAATGGCGGTTCTGGAAAAACTTGGAAATGTTGTGCAAGCAAGGGGGTGAGTGAAACGAACCGCCTTGCTTGTACAACATTTTCAAGGTGGGCCAGAACCGCCATTTTACATACTACTCGGGTAGAGGAAGGAAAGGGGAGGGTGAATTTATTTTTAGTACACAAAAATGACCTACAGCTGGGGCCAAAAGTCTTGAAACACTTTGCTTCCATAGCGCCCCTGTGCAATGTTGGTTACAACTGCGTAATTTAATGACTACCTCTCGCTTGCAACTAGTACTAGCACTCTGACTTTGCACCAGCCAACATTGATGTGGGGAAGGGGGTGTTTCAAGGACTTTTGTCCCTAGCTGTAGGTAAAAAAAAAACCTAGGTTGGAAAAAATAACCCAGGATAGGAAAAAATTACCTACATGTACATGTAGGTCTATATTTTTGATATATATATTTAAATATGCTGAGGGGGGTCAGAATTTATGAATATTGCTGTATATATACAGTCAATTGCAGAGACGTTGTCCTGCAATATACTACAATATACACATAGCATCTGTAAGTACAAATCATATTTAATGGCAATAAAATATACATGACATTATGGGATGTCTTCAAAAAAAAAATTTTCAATAGGCCTGACCCAAGAGGCATCTGAATAATGCATTTCTAGCGGAATTGCACATTGCAAAATATAAATATATATTAATTGGCATATATTGGCATACATTAGGTATTTAATCTACAAATATATATGATAGATATATTTCCCATTGTGCGATCACGTCTGAAATGCATTCTTCAGATCAGATACATTGTACCTCTTGGGTCAGGCCATATATTTTTGAAGACATCCCGTAAATAATGTCATGTATATTTTATTGGCATTGAATATGATTTGTACTTACAGTCTGATAATATGTATATATATTGTAGGACAATGTTGCTGCAATTGACTGTGTATATATAATTATATATATATATGTATAAAGAAGAAACCCATCTCTCGAAATAAATAACTAGAATAGAAGTGAAAGAGAAAATGTGTGCCCTGAGTAGGATTTGAACCCACAGCTTTGGCATACTAGTCTGCTGTGTTTAATTACCACTACACCATCAGGACCAACCATGCATGCTGGCAACACAGCCGGTTGGTGGTGTCATTGTGGAACCTAACCGCGGGTACTCCTGACATGCCCATGGTTACGTTCCACAATGACACCATCAACCAGCTGCATTGCCACGCTGAGGCCATGTGTTCAAATCCCACTCAGGGCACTTATTCTCTCTTTCACTTCTATTCAGCTAGTTTATATATACAGTGTATACAGTCAATGCCAAAAAGGTTGTCCTTGACAAACATACTACCAGTAATTTAAGTATATATAATATTATACCGTAAGTACCTTTTCATGGAATAATGTAACATCAATTCTTACAATTATGGGATGTTGTCCAAAATATATTTTCTGATTGGCCTCAGACCCCCAAGACATCTGAAAAATGTATTTTGACCACAATAATATGATATATCTTGATCTGAAGTATATTTTTGTCTATTTTAGGACGGTAATGAATTAAAGGGATACCCGAGTGAAAAACACATTGGGGCTCAAAAGAATCTTCAACATGTTCTTTGTTCAGAAAATGTATTAAAATTTGATCAAAGGTTTTTAGTATTAAGAACGAGCACCTCAAAGTTGGCCCCACGAAGACATGGGCGCCGCCATCTTTGTTTGCATTTACGGAAGTGACGTCACTTCGTCCCACCAGCGTTCTCACTCTCTCACTTATTAGGTGTTTTTAGGATGATAAACGCCTTAACTGTACCTCACATACATTGTAGTTCTTATACTTATTCAGAAGTCACTCGAGTCTTTTAAGCCATGTTGTTTTGCTGTTATTAAATGGCAGTTATGAGACCTTGTTGTTCGTCTGATAATTTCTCGCCTTCCCAATGCTTTTCTTCCTCCTCCCAGTCTTCTGAACTTTTCTCATAATGTCGTCTTCATCATAATTCCGGTTTCTGTAAGAATTCCTCTGCAATCTCGATGAAAATATATCCACTTTAATTCCGAGCGTGTGAAAATCATACAAAGACAAGTAGCCGCGATACGCTGGTGGGACGAAGTGACGTCACTTCCGTAAATGCAAACAAAGATGGCGGCGCCCATGTCTTCGCGGGGCCAACTTTGAGGTGCTCGTTCTTAATACTAAAAACGTTTGATCAAATTTTAATACATTTTCTGAACAAAGAACATGTTGAAGATTCTTTTGAGCCCCAATGTGTTTTTCACTCGGGTATCCCTTTAACAAATATATATTTCCTGGTATTCCATTCTGGTTAAAACATATTTTTCAGATCTCTTGGGGGTCAGGCCAATCACAAAATATATTTTGGACAACATCCAATAATTTTAAGTATTGATATTAGCATTATTCCATGAAAAGGTACTTACATTATATACTTATACATGTAAATATTAGTATGTTAGGGGTATAGAATGGTTCCTCAAACAATCGTCAGTCTTGGCAAAATTCAAGCAAGTCTCGAAATCTCGGGTTTTCAAAAAGTCTTGGATTTTGAAACAAGGGTCTCATCATCTTGGATTTGACCATTCTATACCCCTTATGTTTGTCAAGGACCACCTTTTTTGGCATTGACTATATAAAATATATATATATGCATATAATTACCCATTGTTTTAGAGATGGAAATGATAGGAAAACAATGGATCTTAAGTTTGTACATGTTTCTCCAAGCAATGTTTTTGAAAAGAAGTGCATAGTACAATAATTATTATATATTAAAGCAAGCCTATATAGATGTAGGCTGAGAGCTCCAATTATTTCTGATCAGGGCTAGACTTGTTCTTTCTGTTGGCTAAAAAGTAGATTGACTGATTTCTAGGAATTGTGGTTTATTGACTATATAGCTGAGAGATATTTCGGACAGAGGGGTTGAAGCAAGTTTTTCGATAGATCGCTCTTAAGGCAATGATCTTAATTTTAGTTATTATTATTAAGAAAGAAGACTCAATTAAAGACATTGGCAAGACTCAATTAAACCCCCGACCTCCCGAACGCTGCATGAGCATGAGATAATAAAAAATTATATAAATATTAGAGATGGGTGCATGCATGTACAATGTACAGTATATACATGCAGCTGAAATAACACCTTTGTTTTAGGGAACATTTGATTATGGAAAGCGTACACAGATGTTGATTGCCCCTGAAGAAGCTCAGCTCTTTAGAGTCCTGCTTCCATCCTTGAAGTCAAAGAAAGTAATAGAAATAGGTATGTTATGTTTATTTAGTTGTCACAGAAATAGGTATGTTACATCAGTGCACCTATCAATTTTTGTCTTTCCTCAAGGGGGAGGGTCCCGGGGGGGGGGGGGGGGGGGGGGGACTCCCCATAAAAATAGACGGGGGTGCTCGACGTGAGAAATGAAATTCACCCCTAAAAGATAGCAATATGGGCATGGCTCACAAAATTTTTACCCCTAAAAGATAGCACTCCAAAAGACAAATTTGTGCAAACTAAAGGAAATAAGAGACAAAGCTCTGCCCCATAACCTCGTCTTTAATATTCGGATGGATCAAACTCTATATCGAAGCCGTAAATAGCGATTCAACTTGTGGGGTCTCATGCTCGAGGATCCAGTGCTATTTTTTCTCGGCCACAAAAATTTTGGGTCTCGGAGACCCCTAAAAGATAGCAGACCTTTGGAAGACCCCTAAGAGATAGCACTGCTAACGATTGTAACCCCTGAAAGATAGGTCGAGCACCCCCGTCTATTTTTATGGGGAGTCCCCCCCCCCCCCCTGGGGGAGGGTAGGAAGCAGATGGTGAAAATCTCGGGCTGCCAAAAGCATAAAAAATTATAACACCTTGTTGACAACAATATTTATTGCCATCTATGCATAACCATATGGCAAGTTAATATTTACTAGGTCCTCTCAACTTTTCCTGTCCAATACTCCAGTTTCCTATTCGAAAATTACCGCTGAATGCATTATGACTACAGACGCATGTACTCAGGCTTAGCCTCTTATGAAGTTAAACATTCTTAAATACCAGCGAGGTGCAAAATGCGAAACTACAACAATATATGCAGAGTTGTGAATAGCCCACCTTCTCGCTCAGGTATTCATGAATGTTTAACTTCAGAATGAGGCTAAGCCTGAGTACATGCATCTGTAGTCACTGCATTCAGCGGTAATTTTCGAATAGGAAACTGGAGTATTCCCCACCCTCTGGCAGGTAATGGGTCACGCCTAGATAATACCGTCTGGAAGGACAAAAAGTCACATGACCTACCATAAACCCTAACCTGAACCAAAGAACTTACACATTAATCACTTGGAAAATAATTTCCAAGGTAAACAATGAGTTCACATCCACTTAGAGCTAGCTAGGGTGCACAGGAAAACAAATGCCCAGACCAACTGAACTTCTGACAGTAAACATTAGTGACAAGAAACAAAATAAAAAGGACTGGCCTTGGGGCTGCTACATGTAGATGACATAATTTTAAGTGTATGTATAAAAAATTACATCTGGTTTATAGGAGTATATACTGGTTACAACACACTGAGCATGGCCTTGTGTCTGCCCCCTGATGGGAAGGTTGTTGCTTGCGACATTACTGATGAACATGTTAATGCAGTTGGAAAGCCATTTTTCAAGGAGGTAAGGCATGACTTGCTCATTTAGTTGGGATAATCCACTATGTATACAACTATAAACTTTATTTTTAGGAGTCTCCTATCTATACAACGGACATCTATGCATGGGAACTGCACTAATTGAAAGGAGAATATTCCTGCCAACTCGGCCAGTTTTTTTTATACAACAATTTTAATTTCTTTGGTTTCTCTTTATCTGTTTTAAGGCTGGAGTTGAAGGCAAGATCGACCTGCGCATACAGCCAGCTAGTAACACATTAGGTAAGGGTGCCCAGGGTTGATTATTTGTACAGTCAGTGTATGTGACTGCATGTCAACAACAATGACAACAACAACAATGATTTATTGTACCCAGCAATAAGGAAAATATAATATAATTATTACAAGCATAAATTTAAATATTTAAAGGGCACTGGGTTCCCGAAATAACCAGAAAAGCTAAAAATGCCAGGAATCCATGCAGTTACATGCAGTAATTTACAATACTAGGTCGGAGGTACTCAAATACATACACACACACGTACATGTAAGCACACGCACACACAAATACTAAATCTACCAAAGCTTATTAATATATTACATAATACAGTTTACAGAAGATAAATGTGTTAATAATTATAGCTTAGTATTTTGAGAATGAAAGAAGCAGAAATCAGTCTTATTAGCTTTTTAATGAAACTTAATGAACAACAGAATGATACTAGGAGACTAATATTTGCATAGTAATTCTGTTTTTAGGTTTTCTTTAAATTTCTTGAGGGAGGTGGATTTGACATGTAAATTAAATGAATTCAACACTTTGGGTGCTTGAAACCTTGTATTGAATTTGCCATAATTTGTTCTTGCTCTAGGAAGATAATAAGACTGCATGTCTAGCTGCAGATCTTGTGTTATAATTGTGAATTTATGTCTTCCCTCTTTATGAAATAGCTATAGATTATACCCCTGATTGCTGCATATATAGGCTGAGCTATGTTTACTGCCAGGGCAATAAAAAGACAAACACACAAGGTTTGCTATATATGGCTATGAGCAAAGGCCCATAGCCGGTAATGAGATTTAATAAAGAAATAATCTACAAGTATTTACAAGATTTGCTTCAAAGGTTTAACCCAGTAAAGGTGAGGGCAAACAAAACATGTTCACTCGTTGAAAAACTGAAGTGAATGATCCAAAGTAACCAAGTGTCACATGACAACCCCATAGCCAGTAGAGGGGGTATACAGTAATGGTCTCCTCACCATACCCAAAGCCATGTGGAAGCATAAGTTATATATAACAGCTACTTATATTGTACATGCATAAAGACAAACAAAAGCCAATCAGAGAGAAGACATAAAAATTCTATTCGCCAGCAAATATTTAATTTTTCCAACTGAGGTAAAAAATGTATTAAAGACTGAAGGTAGCATTTGATTGTGGAACTTGAACATAAAAACTGCAATATGTAGTGTAACAAGATCACACAACTTAATAATATTTTGTGACTTACATAAAGGGCTTGAGTGCTCATCAAATTTTGAAAAGGTCATAATACGCAAGGCCTTTTTTTGAAGAACAAAGAGAGGTTGGATAGTTGTCGGGTATGTGTTACCCCAAACGATTATCCCAAATATCAAAAATGGGTAAATGAGGGCATAATAAAGGTTGGTTAGGATAGTAATGTCTACATAATAACGAGGTTTAGATAATATTCTTTTTATCTTTTTGGCAATGTATTCAACCTGTAATTTCCAGCTAAGATTTGAATCAATTAATATGCCAAAATATTTAATGCATAATTCTCTTGTCGTAATATTATTGCTCATTATTCAAGGTTAATACAAAATTGGACATTAATTTCCTTTGAGGAGGTCATGAAAGAGAACAAAATTAGATTTTTCTATATTTAATGAAAGCTTATTAGCACAAAGCCAGATGTGAATATTGGCTAAATCATTATTAATACTAGATTGTAGTATATCAAGATCCTTATGTTTACAAAATAAATTAGCATCATCAGCAAAAAGTTGAAAGTCAAAGAGGGATGAACAAAGATGAAAATCGTTAATATAAAGTAAGAATAATATTGGACCCAGGACAGATCCTTTGGGAATACCGCAGGAAATAGTTGATTGGGTTGAAGTTACGTTATTAACTGTTACAGTTTGCTGCCGGTTTATACTAAGATATGAGGTAAACCACTTTTTAGCTACACCTCTTATATCATAGTACTCTAGTTTTTTTATTAAGATTTATTATATTTTTTTATTAAGATTTCATGTTCATACATATGCACTTATCAATTGAATGTAAGCTATGCAGTCAAATGGGACCAAATCCCCACCTCTACAACAATTTTCTTTCTTGTCTTATGTATTATTATAGCACTAAAACTAAAGGGGATATGCTATCTGTGGCTTGATTGTTGAAAGTTCTTGTGTTTAACGAGACATAACACAAAATACTGGTGTGGATGTACATTTGTACAGGCCTGTTTGCAGGCTAGCATGGATGGACATTTGAAAGACTGTTCATCTAGTTTGCTTGCAGGTGGGGCTGAACCACTTTCCTCAAGACTGCTCTCCCTCCTGTATGTCTAACACACTTTAAAGTGGCCAGAACCACTATTTTGCATCTTGGATTGTCACATGCAATCATTGCACTTACTTCATCTGGTGTCTGGTACAAACAGTACAGCTGGAATTTTTGAGCAAGCTACGCTGGGACTTCGTTGGACCAGTTGCTGAAAAAAATTCATTTTTGTATAGAAATGAAAAAAAAAACGGTTAAAATCTTAACTGACGATCACCACCACTGGGCTCCAGTCAAATCCCCACCCCTCCCACAAACTTTGAAAGTACATGTACTTGAAGCAAATCAAGTTAAATCCAACCCTCTCCAGGGGCCACAAAAACTGGTCAATCACCATCAAATCCCCCACATTTCAAGTGAATTAAGACAGTGCATTACAACTTCAAATGTGTAATTCTGTATCATATTTTTCTGCAGACAATCTATTTGCAGTATATAGCGTAGATCATGTTCATACTTATAATATTCATTAATAATTCTTTGGGTTTCTGTGCACAGTATTCAGGTCACACACATGCTCTAATGTACATTGTATCCCCAATAAAAATCCCAAGAAGCTTAAAGAGCACGGTGAATATTCAGCAGGGAAAGGCTGGGGTTGATGAATTAATGCAATATAGTTATTGAGCTTAATTAGTATATCGTTCATACAGAATACTAATAGATCTATTAGTTAATCTGTATTAAAGATACAGAACACTGAGCAATAATTTATTGCTGCAATTAAAATTGCACACTTAAATAAACGTCACATTAAAATGGTACAATTTCCCATAGAAGTTAATTTTCCTTTTCCTATCTCAGCTCTGTTTGAATACCTCCAGCTATAGCTTTTTTCTTAAAAACGTTTATTGTTCTAATACAAGTATAACATGAAAAATAGATAACATAAAGTAGCTTACCATTGATCATGATCACTCTTGTTCAGCATATTTACTCCATTCTCTGCATTGATATCCAATATATAATGTCTACTAACGGTGCAAATGATTTAATACAGCGTTTTATGTTTTCCCCCTGGGCTTAAGGGAAATTATATTGTTCTTAGTGCTGCATTGACTGGGCTAGTTTACTGGGCAGCAACTAAACAAAGCACACACACCAAATACTTGGAGTAAAATTGCTAAGGGCAAAAGTCCAAAGCTGCTTTTAATAAATATCGAAATTATCATTCTATAAATATTCACAATCTGGAGAATGATTTTTGGCCCAGTAAAGGTGAGGGCCACAAAAACGCCATACGGCTTACATTAAAACCAAAAAACGTGGTCTGGATAAGGGGAGGAGGTGGGATGAAAAACGTCTTCACTAGATAAAAATCTGAAGTGAATGACCAAAGAACAGCGAGGTCACGTGGCAACACTTCTGAAGAGGGGGCGTAATGCATTGTGGCTCCCCTGCACCGTCACACGTGCCTTGTATTGTTATATAATAATGTTACAATAACAATACAAAAAGCCAGCAGAAAAACATAAAAAATCTATTCGCAAGGAAATATTTCATTTTTGAGGATAATGACCACCAGTCTTTTTAACTACTTCTCAAATGAACTTAGTCATTCAAAAGTTCAGGGTGCCGGTGACATTTCTGTAATTTGGACCATCAGATCTTGAATCTCTTCAAGATTACCACATGGAAAGCCAACTGCAGACTCGTCCCTGGCCACTTTGTTTGCCCGAACCCTTTGCCATTCTTCAAAAATCTTAGACTGCTCTGACAGTGTAAAGCATATACGTGTAGCATTACTGAGTAATAAACAGGAACAGGAACAGCAAGTCCCTTCTATTCCTCATTTTTTTTAGAATGCCTAAACATGGTTCCAGATGGCTAGACACATGGTACATGTAGTTGGCTGGGTCTGTAAGTAGGGACTAGTAAGTAGGGACTAGTACTGCCAACTCTTTTGTAAGTTTTGTAGTCTGACCGTGCTGTCAAAAATAAGGATCATATTTTTTGGAAGCTCCGCCTCCTACATTGTAATTACTTCCTTAAGGGATGCCTGGATCAGTTTTCGCCAGAATAAAAGGAGATGACACTGTATCTGTATTCTTTGGTTTACATGTTTATTGCAGACTTTGAAAATCACCGTTTAAGAATATACAATGTAACGACTGGAACATTTTAAACTTCCCTAAGAAACTGGGAAGAAAATTCAAGATCAAGAATCAAAGCGAAGTCAATATGTGCCACTAATTTAAACAACAACACAGCAATGGCAGAGGGAAATTTCAAGTTGGGGGGGGGGTACTAAAAAAATTGGGGAGGCTAAAAATTGTCATTCAGATAGCTGGTATGACCAAACTAGTCTTAAACTGACTGAGAAGTAACTACAGTTGAACCTCTCGTAAGCAACCACCCTTGGGTCCAGGAAAAGTGGTTGCTTACGAGAGGTGGTCACTTGCAAGAGTAGCCACCACAGGAAGCCCAAACTTTAATAATATTATATCGGGTCTCTAGGTACAGGGAATACAGATTATTTTTATCATTACAGTTTTTTATTATGGTTTTGTAATGCTCCAACCTCAAAACCTTCATAAGTTTGCAAACAAGAACATGAACTTCAACAGATAATCAACAGGGCTTGATCAGTGTCAAAATGTTGTAATGTTGTATTTGTTGAAAAGATAATTACTTGACCTCCAGGGTGGTCGCTTACCGGAGGTGAAATACTTATGAGAGGTATTAAATGCAGTGATTTGACTGCGAGACAAAACAGGCTTTTGGTAAATTAATAAGTTGCTTAAGAGAGGTAATCGCATAAGAGAGGTGGTCGCACAGAGAGGTTCAACTGTAGGCAAAATTGCAACAGTGGTATTTTCAACATCAAGTGAAATCTTGCACAAAGAACATTCACATTATTGACAGCTTGATGCAAAGTTTAAACCAAGCATGGATTGCTTCATGACAACTGGCAGCTTGCTGCAAATTTAGTGTTTAAGTTAACAATCTCTAGTATTAAACTGTTTCACTTGCATGAATGCCATAGCTTTAGACTCGACTGTGATTACTGACTCGAGTCATTTTGACGAGCTGCTGACAGATCTGTAAAAAACTGACCAATGGTATTTCCCATTGCTGAGCTGACAGGAAATTCAACGGTCAGTACAAAACTTACAAACGAGATGGCATGCAGTCCTTACTTACAGACCCAGCCAACTATGTAAACCATGTCTAGCCATCGGGAACCATGTTTAGCCATTCTAAAAAATATGAGGAATAGAATTGCTAGCAGTCAACAAAAATCTTTACACTACACTTTGTATTATTATTGGTGTTACAGGAGTCCTGGTGTTACAGGGAGTCCTGCTGTTACATGGAGTAGTTTCTGTTAACCATGACCGCTCTTCTAGATAATTTTTTGGCTTGCAAAAGTTACGAGCCATCGCAAGGGCTCATCTCTCTCAGCAGCTGAACTTGACTGAATGTTCAATTTTCTCTATATTTTTTTGTGCCCAGAAAACACATTGTTTGAAAAGAATAGCTAGTTCATTAACAATGTGTTGCATAACCTCACAGTAAATGCCTTCACAACTCATCTGAAACTATTAAAAATAGAACAATATAAACTAAACAAAGAATGGATACCACAACCATTTGTCAATTTCTTTGTATTTCTTTCTCCCAAATACTGACAACTGCATACACAATATGTGGGAGGCGGTCCTGACAGATAACCGCACACACAATTTATTATACTAAATAACCTCAACATGTTATAATGTTGTAAAGTTGCAAAGATACAATGTATGCTATTACACTGTAAGTGAGATCCAATTACTCAGATTGTTATTGCCCAACACTGGGCACGAAAACCACACAACGTGGATATAAAGTGGAGACACTACATAAATATAATTTCATATAATAATCTGCAACATGAGAAACAATCTCAGTCTGATAATTTGATGTACTCTGCCGGATACGAAAAACCTCAAACAAGAGTCTATAATTAAGGTTACACATAGTCAGGACCACGAATGATGAAATGTAACTGACACGTCCTCAAGTACTACAGTTCCTGCCAAAACTTAGCTGACCATATAAGGATTGTATCCACAGGGATACCAATACAGTCTTTAGGATAAGGAACTCATTTCTCTCATGCTAGTAAATGTCGTTACAACCCAGTCAGCACACTATTCAGCATTTTTTGACACTGCCTTCGCAACTCAATCAGGTTCCTATTCAGAATTAAGTAACAATTGCTGTTACGAATGAAGAAATCACATTATCATAAGTACTTTTGTTACAATATGTGTGGCAATGTTCTATCTGATTCATCTGAAATTGAATTTGAAAAATTAACAATCTTTTGCTTGCGGCTCAAGATTGCAAATAATAATAATGATAAGCTTCTATAGCGCATATAAAATACTGTTCTATGCGCTTTACAATATTATTAATAAATACATGTGTGTAAGTATATTAATTTACACTGTCAAGTAATTAAAAAAATGTAAAGTAAAAGTCTAATAATAAGAAAGATAACGGAAATAGGTACATAGTATGTTGTAACTAATTTATAAATGGTACTTTAGTTTCGACTTAAATTGATCTGATGTTGAAAGGAAGACTGTTCCATAGTTCCGGTGCAGCAACTGAAAAGGCTTGTTGTCCATGAGTTTTAAGTTTCAGAGTTGGACGAACAAGGAGAAATGGATCGGATGATGACCGTAGCATTCCAGGCTCTGGAATGCACTGCCAGCTGGGATGCGAAGTGCAAATTCAATAACTAATTTTAAGTCGTGTCTTAAGACACACCTTTTCAGTTGTAATTTAGAATAGTGTGTTTATTTATTGCTTCGTGGAACAATTTATTCATTATTGTATATTTTAAGAAAAATGTAAATCTCGAATCTTTTTAAACTAGGTACTGTTAAATTTATATTCATATTGTAAACACATTGAGGCTTGCATAATGCGTTCTAAGAACGGTTATTATTATTATTATTATTATTATATATCTTAACTAAGTTTTGTAGGTAAGATGGAGCTAAATTATTTAAAGATTTGTATGTTAGTAAGAGAAGTTTAAATGTAATACATACGTTTTTCTACAGGAAGCCAATGAAGGTCTTTAAGAACAGGAGAAATGTGATTGTATTTTTCCTTACAGGTTAAGAATTTTGCTGCTGAATTATGTACATATTGTAACTTTTTAGTTAATTGTTTAGAGGCACCATATAATAGAGTTGCAGTTGTCTAATTTAGATGTGACAAAGGTATGGATTGGTATTTCTGCTACATTAAAAGATTAGTGTTTTCTAATTTTTGCAATGTTCCTCAGCTTAAAAAAAAAGGCGGATTTACAGACAGCATTAATTTGTTTGTCCATGGAGTGTTTTATCAATGATGACTCCAATATTGCATGCATGCGTGGATGGTTGTATATTGTCTTTACCTAAATCATATACAACATCGCCACTCATATTGTAAACAGTACTTATGATGTCAAATGTGTAATTCTGGATCATATTTTTGTGTAGATGATCTGTTGGCAGCAGGAGAGGGTGGTACTTATGATTTTGTGTTTATTGATGCTGATAAGACAAGCTACGATGCATACTATGAGAAGTCCCTACTACTACTGCGCCAAGGAGGCATGATAGCCATTGATAATGTAAGTCAGTATACATGTACATGTGTAATAGTTTTACGTAGAGTGTAGTCATTAAATCTGTGAAATACGTTTTACTCTAAAATAGTGCTAAATCCCCCCCCCCCCCCCCCCCAATGGACTGATATAATGACTGCACTCTTTTGCACTACTCTGCATGTACAAAATAATGTGTTCAATGTCCTTTATAGGAGGCCCAAGTCGATTATTAGTAACATTCTTTAATATCTTAATGTGTGACTACTGTAAACAGGGCCTGATTTAGACAACGAGAACAAATCACATATTTGCTTTATTTTCTCAAATAAAATGCCCCTCTGCATTTACCGTATGTAAAAATCAGCCTTTTGGACATGGCATGTGCAGTGTATGTGAACCCAGCATTTATTCTGGGCCCAGTGTTTATTTAACATTATTTCTTTTTCCTTGGCAGCCTAATTTCTTTCTTTCTTGGGAAATATGTATTTTCATTGACACTCCTTTTCTTTATCCAAGTTAAAGACCCTTTAGCACGCCCCGTGATGCTTTGCGCGAAACAAGTATTTTCGTGGACCACGAAATTCAGTTCTGTGACCGGCAATATCTACAGGTGTCTGGAAAACGAAGACCTGGAAAACGAAGACCTCCATAAATAATATAACATGATATGTTAAATGCTGCTGCTATTGTTAATTGGAAATTGCGAATCGCAGTTGAGCCGTAAAAGTGCGTTGGGGAAGAAATGATCTTTGTTTTACGGATCTGAAATATATCGAAAATATATATACGTCGGTTAGACACATGCAATTTAATCTAAATTGGATATAGGCACGAATAAAAACATTAGCTGCAGTTATTTACGCTAGGGTCTTCGTTTTCCAGATCTGGAAAACGAAGACCCTAGCGTAACTAACTGCAGCTAATGTTTTTATTCGTGCCTATATCCAATTGAGATTAAATTCTGTCTAACCGACACACAGATGATGTTTTTATTCGTGCCTATATCCAATTTATATCCAATGTGTGTCTTCCCGGCTAGTCGCTCGAATTCTCTAACTACCATATTTACGATTGTTCAATTTAAAAGGGGGTCTTCGTTTTCCAGATCTGGAAAACGAAGACCCTAGCGTAACTAACTGCAGCTAATGTTTTTATTCGTGCCTATATCCAATTGAGATTAAATTGTCTAACCGACACACAGATGATGTTTTTATTCGTGCTTATATCCAATCTATATTCAATTTGTGTCTTCCCGGCTAGTCGCTCGAATTCTCTAGCTACCATATTTACGATTGTTCAATTTAAAAGGGGGTCTTCGTTTTCAGTCCAGATCTGGAAAACGAAGACCCTAGCGTAACTAACTGCAGCTAATGTTTTTATTCGTGCCTATATCCAATTTAAATTAAATTGCATGTGTCTAACCGACGTATATATATTTTCGATATATTTCAGATCCGTAAAACAAAGATCATTTCTTCCCCAACGCACTTTTACGGCTCAACTGCGATTTCCAATTAACAATAGCAGCAGCATTTAACATATCATGTTATATTATTTATGGGGGTCTTCGTTTTTGGGTCTTCGTTTTCCAGGTCTTCCTTTTCCAGACACCCCAATGTCTACATGTAAAGAATCTGCTTGCATCGTCGTTGTTACCGCTGATAGTTACTATTATATACGCACATACGATGAATACTCTTCTTAAGAACTTATTTAGGGCATTCTTTTAAATATTGAACCAAAATTTGCTGACATATTTTGTGTGACATCCAACGGCCTAGCAAATCCGAGATGGCGCCAGCGAAGAACAACCGCCAAGAACATTGTCACGGTCTGACTTCCTTCCTAAAACGAAGGTAAGAAGATCATTCGCCGATAATTCTTCGATCTTCCAGTTAGGGAAACACAAGCAACTGCGGTGAGTTTGGAGAGTACTCTGCATTCTTGCATTTCTGAGTACATTTGTAAAGCGGATGCCGAGCGGATGACTCTGGCTGTTCAAAGGACTGTCGATTCTCCAACGGTATGATATTTGTGGTTCAGTTTTCTAGTTGCGTGTATATCAGTGGATAAACTCAATGAATACCTTGCCATTCCTCCGTTGTATCCGTGCTCACTAATTCCGATATTTAGTAGTTTGTAAGTGTTCAAACCGAAGTCTAGTCAACGCAAATACTTTGTAGCGATCGGTCAGTACACACTGACTATTATAATATTCTCCTCAGCGAACAAATAAAGTTATTGCTGCTATTGATTTTCCATTGCTGTATGTTGTTGCTTGACTTATTCCTCATCTAGATTATTAGTTAGATGTGTATTTGATCAATAATCGAACTGTTTGTGCTCTATAATCTGATATGAAATCGTGCATCAGTTTTAAAATCCTAGAACGCGCTGAATAATTAAATAACGTCCTGCATCAAGTTCTCTTCCAAGTTCTACCTTTGTGGATGTTTGATTAATGAATAAGTCTCAGCTTTCAACGCTGAATCGATTTTAGGGCTTTCTTAAACTAGGCATTATTTCCGTTTGTATAAAGTTTCCTAGAGGTCCATAGAATTTTGACGACGGTTGTGGAGTTACTTTGTTGAGTTAGGCGCTCGTCACAGTCAGTGAACACGAAATCAAAACAAAAACACGGGTTTCGCGCAAAGTATCACGGGGCGTGCTAAAGGGTCTTTAAGGAGCAACCAAACTTCAAGCTCACAAAAATTGAAGTTATATCTAAAAATTACCGGTAATCATGAACAAAATGTCTTCAGTCACTGTGGTGAATCTGATGGCTAAAGTGAACAATCTGCACCATTATATAAAAGTGTTTGGGGCCTGTCCACTTTTTTATGGATGTGCAGATTGTTCACTTTACCAAATCTGACTAGATGGTGAAGAGAGATGACAAAGATAGTCTGCTTTAATGAAACAACCTCCAAAACAACATCACTGACAACGAGCACAGACCATTCATCCTACTTTAACTTAGTCCATTTCTGGCCTCTTGATTGCTCCATCACTGAAAGGTCACAGGAAAGAGTCCTGCAGATTTTGCATGTGCATGTCAGAAATGTAACCAGGCAATCACTGTAAAAATGATTAACGGAGGGGACTTAACTGTTTGAATCAAATTAACAGACACCAATTGAACATTGTTTTGAGACATGCACAAAACCATGACACACACCTTTAAGATTGGCCAGACCCACTGTTTATTCGAACCCAGCATTTAATCAAGAAAATACAGTATATTCCAAATCTTATTATACTTGTACCTGAGGCAAACAAGGAAACAGTGTTGCAGAAACAATTGTGTTTTGCGAATTTCAGTGTTTCCCAAAGTTCTTCCTAATTGTTTGTTTCCAATTTGCTCACCAAAGCAACACTGAAATTCATGAATGTTCCTGCAACAATGCTACAGTAGCTGCACAGTAAGATTGCTAAATACCATTGAGGGAAAATAATTGTTTTGTGTTCCTTGAAGGTCCTTTGGGATGGCAAGGTGATCAAGGATCAATCAGAAATGGATGAAGACACAAAAGCCATAGATGCATTGAACAAAAAGGTTTATCGAGATACTAGGGTTAATATGGTTCTGCTGCCATTTGCAGATGGTATTATTCTGGCAACAAAGAATTAAAATAATGCATTAAAACGATAGCAAAAATTGAAATAATTCTGGTTCCTACTTCTGGTTACATCAAGATAGCCTCACTTTCATGTAACAGGAAGTACAAGTATGGTAACAATATTATTATTGATCAGCCCCTGTGGGTTTCAGGTATCATTAGAAATTCAGAGTACAATGTCATTAGAGTGGATTTCGATTGAGTGTTGAAAGTAATTTGGTGATTGCTTTGGTTTTACGTTTGCTTAGCTTTTCTATTGGCTGTGAGAAATGTTTTGTAATTATCGGCCAATCAAATTATAAACTAAAACAAAACACAATCAATTTTTGATGATTGTGTTTACTTTTCCTCATGATTGATTCTAGTAAAAACAATTGTGAATTACTTCAGTTCGTGATTGGCTCATGGGCCCTTTGCAGCTAACACATCACGTGGTTTGGAGAGCATGTATTTAAAGGCCTTGTACGAGACCAGTAGTGTTATTAGCAAAACCTGTTTGTAAATGTTATTTTCATCCTCCAATCGATTGTCGATCTTTCTAAAACAGCGTTTTTAAAGATAGTCTCTCTCCAGCATCCATGGCAATCCATGGCAACGCCTTTCCCATGGGGATCACAAGCTCAATCGTTAACAAAGTATTATATCAGCACGTGACTGTTAGCTGCAAAGGGCCCATTACTTTGGTTTTGGTTACTCTATACAGTACTGTAAGTACTAAATAGTTACTCTTGATGAATAGTCCTCACAACATACATTGATTGTACACTCATAAAAAGAAGGAATATCATATGCTTCTATTTTTCATTACTTAAAGCTTCGACTTGGTAGCTTTTCCATCATATGGGGGAACCAGTGGGAACAGAGGTAGACTACTTTTAAAAGTAGCCACATCTTTGATGAAAATGGTCTGAAAGAAATGAATATTCTATTTTGTAAACCATGTTACAGTGAAAGCTTCATAAGAGACTATCAAATGGGGTGTACAAGAGGCAACTACACCCATAGATACTAAGTACCTATTCCTTCCTTCCCTCACCTTGTCAAGCATGGAGGTAATGGGAACTGTGTCAACACTTTCTTCTCCAGGCTCCACTTGTATGACATCATTTCCCTCTATCTTTTCTTTGAACACTGTTAAAACAAAGCCATGATAGCCTTGACTCCAGCTCAGCTATGTTGAACTTACAGTAGCAGTGTACGTGTGAAGTAAACACTTTGCTTGCTAACAATTTAGTAGTATTTTTAGCATACCATTAGTAGTAGTATTTTTGTATACCAATTTGTTACCGTATTTAGTAGTTTATATCACTATAATTAACAGAATTATTATATATTTGTTAGTTTAACTTTTACTTGAAATGTAACCTGATGAGCCACACCGTGTCTAAATAAAGATTGATTGATTGGTCACCTTAGCTCATTACAAGGTGTTCTCTCATAACGAGGACAGGGAATCAAGGGTGGCTGGATAGTTAAAGTGCCCATGAACCTTATTATTATTTTAGATATCAATTCTAAATCAAGTGAATAGTAGAATGGTAAAATTTGTTGCTTTGAATACTGTGCTGCTGAGTTAAGGAAGTTTTAATATCCAAAATGCTAATTACATGATGCCAGGGGAGGTATTTGCAATCATTTCTTAGTGGTTGTGAATGGGAGTTTCTGCTGATATAGGAAAACACATTTTATTTCAACCATGGGTATAACACTGATAATTTGAAAAATATGTTTAGTTGTAACAACATGTTTTGTATAATAATTGATGCCTCCCTTGAAGTCATGTAATTAGCATTTAGGAAATTAAAACCTCTAAGCCATTGGCACAGCATTCAAACCAGTATAATTATATTGTACCATTCTACAATGCACTTGATGTAGAATTGATATCTAAAATTAAAATATATTGTTCATAATTAAAAGTGTTCACCTGGGTTTGAGTGCCGGACTCATATAATTTCTTGAGATGAGTTTGTTGGTATCTCTCCCTTGCTTCGACTGTTTTTCTCTAGGTCTGTTTTCCTACCTCCACAAAAACCAACCCAAATAGGCCCTTTGCAGCACACAAATCACGTAGTTGTACTGGAGAGCACAAAATATCTGACTTCACTTATTAAAAAGCCTTGTACGAGATCGGTATTGCTATTAGCAAAACCTGTTTGTAAATGCTATTTTCCACCTCCAATCGATTGTCGATCTTTCTAAAACTACGTTTTTGAAGATAGCTTGCTCTGCAGTATTCATGTCAACGACGAACGTGACTGTTAGCTAAAAAGGGCCTATTCCATCTCGCAAAGTATGTGGACAATGGGCTACTTGAAGCTCCTACGCAGTTTTGTCTGGGGAAATATGATTTTATTTTACTTTAGGGGATGGCTCTATATGAGGTTTATATACTTACTGCCTTCAGGGAGAATATGGACGGCCAACTTGTGTCTTCTTGGAGCACTAGGCTGCAGCAGGTCCTACAGAATAATTGGAAATTATCATAAGTTTTGGCACTGGAAATCTGAAAAAGAGAAATCAAACATTTTTTTGAAGGTTACAGCAGTGGTGCTTGTCATTGTCCTGTGCACTTACCTTGTAGAAGTTAATCAAATCTTCTTTTGTCAAGGTTCGAAGAAACGCTACCTCTATGTTATCTGCATAGCAAGGTTCATGTATGAGACTAACTAAAACCTAATAAATGCAGCTCTGCCAAACATTATAATGCAAGAAAAACATAATATTACTAATACCAAGCAGGGAGGTCTCCCATTGCAGTAATACAATAGCACTTCCAGACCTGTATTCTGATTGGACCCCATTATACTCTATTGTTTTTGAACCGCTTGTTCTTAAAGTTGAGGTTAGGGTGTTTTGTATTAGTGGGTAAGCCAATAATGTGGCCTGTTCTGAGCTGTATTGGGAGTAGACTTGCTACAAGTCTACCTCTTTTCCTCTGAGAACGAGCGCGAAGCGGAAGCGAGCGACGTCGCAAGAGGACGACTTGTTTCACTTGTGAGGATTTGAATCTAATTAAATATTCTGGCTTAACCTCTGATGCACAAGAGCTGTAGAAATAATTGTAAGACGTCTTGATCTCGCCTCTAGTACATACTGAAGAACATTATTTTATTAGACATGCCATGCCATGAACATTATTTTATTAGACATGCCATGACTAGGGCGAAGTGACTAGTCAACGTACTACGGCTCTAGTACACAAGACCTGACGTTAGTATGCTAGTCACTGCGTATCTCGTACTAAGGCTCTAGTACACAAGACCTGACGAGATACGCAGTGACTAGCATACTAAGGTACTAAGACTCTAGCACACAAGACCTGACGAGATACGCAGTGACTAGCATACTATGGTACTAAGACTCTAGCACACAAGAATTGACGAGATACGCAGTGACTAGCATACTAAGGTACTAAGACTCTAGCACACAAGACCTGACGAGATACGCAGTGACTAGCATACTAAGGTACTAAGACTCTAGCACACAAGAATTGACGAGATACGCAGTGACTATAGCATACTATGGTACTCAGACCGCTCTAGCGCACAAGAACTGACGAGATACGCAGTGACTAGCATACTAAGGTACTAAGACTCTAGCGCACAAGAACTGGTGATACGCAGTGACTAGCGTACTATGGTAATCAGACCGCTCTAGCACACAAGAACTGACGAGATACGCAGTGACTAGGGTACTAAGGTACTCAGACTCTAGCACACATGCATGACCTGACGAGATACGCGGTGACTAACGTTCTAAGGCTCTAGCACACAAGACCTGACGAGATACGCGGTGACTGGCATACTAACGTACTAAGTCTCTAGCACACAAGACCTGACGAGATACGCGGTAACTAGCGTACTAAGGTACTAAGACTAGCACACAAGAACTGGCGAGATACGCAGTGACTAGCATACTAAGGTACTAAGGCTCTAGCACAAAAGAACTGGCGAGATACGCAGTGACTAGCATACTAAGGTACCAAGACTCTAGCACACAAGAACTGACGAGATACGCAGTGACCAGCGTACTAAGGTACTCAGACTCTAGCACGCAGGACCTGACGAGATACGTGGTGACTAGCGTACTAAGACAATAAACAATCAGTACAACAAGTACGAGAGAGAGTTTGCCGTGCTCAATTGTCAAGTTCAGCTCACCTCTGTCAAAGTTATACTGTCGTGACAGGATCTCACACCAGTGCTTCATTGCCTCTGTGCCGAGTTTCTTAGGTTTGTCAAGCCGCTTGACTGCAAGAGCGTCAATATGGTTCTTAAATTCCTCGTCTGGCATGGCATTGATCAACTCCTGATTATCGTGGAAATGGAAATAATTCAATTCAATTGCCTATCAGAACAAGAAGAATGACTCTGAATGTATCATTAAAATATATCAGTTACCTCAGCACCTTGTAGAAACGTTTCCACGCGCGAGTCCAGCAAGGATGGCTCTTTATCAGACTGGATGATGAAGCGAAGACCCTGGAAAAAAGATGATAGCTTCCTTAATTTGTTCAACTTGTATGTTGTTTAATAAGCAAGTAAACTAAACTCCCTCAATCTTCTGTTGTTGTTTGAACATTAGTTGCGCAGTTAGGGTAAATTGCCTAAGCTCAGATTAGTAATAAGAACGAAAATAATAATAAGTTTTTAGTCGCCTTTTAAAATACATGAAAGGCGTTACAATGTGGTTATGACTGAAAGTTTACAATTCATAGAAATCCTAAGAGCTAAGAAGTTAAAAAAGTTAAAATATATAAAATGTACAAAAGGGATGACATTGTCTAATCTAATGCTAAATCGTACCTGAAATGTAACCTATTTACAAAACTGTTCTTAAAGTGCCCCTACGATCAAATTTTGACATATCAATGTTTTTGCATATTCATAAAGTAGAGTTCATATATTATTACCAGTTCAAATTGTTTTTCGATACAACGACAGGAAGTCTTATTTTTTTAGCTCCGAATATTGAATCTACACGTCCGCCATTACTGGAAGCCGTGCCCTTTGTTCAGCTTTAAACAAAGGTTTATTCACCGGAAATGATGTAATACACTTAACGCTCGCCTGCAGAACACAACGCCTGGAGGCATATTTCTACTAAAAACGTCTTCACGTACATAAGAAGAAAGTTATATTTATCTTTACGAGGTTGGCTACTTTTTTATGCACGCTATTTCGCGCCACGAGGTTGTCGTGTTAAGTGTATGACATCACTTCCGGTGAATAAACCTTTGTTTAAAGCTGAACAAAGGGCACGGCTTCCAGCAATGGCGGACAGGATTTTACCGGTAAACTCTCCTAAAATTTGTGGTTTAAGATGCCCATTTGGGAATATTTTTTACTATTTCGGATATTTCTAATACTGATTGACTTATAGACACTGAAAAAGTGGCAAATCGAAAGGGTAAATTTTCGTCGTAGTGGCACTTTAAAGGATTTGATGGCAAGTGAACCATTCAAATTATCACTTATCTACAACAAGACTTTGTCATCTAGCTGATTTCAGTGTCGAAAATGCATGAAGACTTAATTAATTAATTAATATAGTGTATTGATTACCAATATCTAAACAGGGAGATCTAGTTCAGCAGAGCTGGTTTGAATGGAGCCCTACAATGTTTTCTAAAGTTTAATTCAGATAAGGCTACAATGGGGTCTCAGCTGTCACATATCACTGATTTTCCAGAAATTCATGAATCATGTTTGTCCATGTACATTTTGATATGTATGTATTTTTGTACGTTCTCGGCTCAAAAAATCACGGCTTATAGCCAGAGCAGATTTCGTATGAGTGGGACAAACTACAGCACTGACTACAGCACGGTCACCGTACGGCATGCCGGGACACTGGAATGGTTTCCCTATTGTTTTTGTCCTGCTGACCAATCAAATTACACAGTTACCGGTACAGTAAGTACGGTTACGGCCACACCGCGGCAAAACGTTACGCGCATGCGTATTTGCTATTTCTTGTCTGCGCGCGGCCGCCCCCAGTTTCCCGCGAAAACTGAAATGAAACAACAGGCACATACCCGTAATTTTAAAATTTATGCTTAAAAGTATCTATATGTGAACTGTTTTGTCAAAAAATAAGAAAACTACTTAAAAGCTAAGCCTAAGACTTTAACAGGTTGAAGTTTTCTTAATTTGTTTCAATTTGTTTCAACTAAAAAAGTTGAAACCCTCGGTAATTTGTATAGTTGAAACCCTCGGTAATTTGTATTTGATAGCACCGTTTTGCCGCGGTGTGGGTTACGGCAAGGCTACGGACATGCCGTTGTTCGTCCAACTCATAGGAAATCTGCTCTATTAAAACTCACGAATCACGTATGATCTATTTTCACAAGTCTCATACTCTGTTCAAGGATAGCACACAAACTGTTTTATATGGCCGTTTGTCGAGAATTTTCAGTCCATACCTGAGCACCGTTTCCCCGTCTTGGTCCACTAAACACTATATATCCTAACTGTTCCTGTGTCCGAAGCACATTAAAACATGGCTCACTGATGACCTGACAGAACAACTCCAACAACATGTTGCTCTTCGTAGCTTGTAAATCGCACTGAAACACGTCAAATACATCAAGTTTAGCCAAACTGCCTACCCATATTATGGTGGTCCTTTGTGGACAATCGTTCTTACTCGTTGAAGTTTTAGGTTTAAGTGAAATGAACCATTAACTTGTAAAACTCTTCAGACTTCATAAATTCAATAGAAGATTCTTGAAGGCATACCTGATAGTAAATCTCTATACTTGAGTTACTATGAACTTCATTCAATGCCTCAAACAGATGCGAAGACTCTGTAGAAAAGTGGAGAAGAAACGGTTAAGCTTCTGGAAGCCTCTCGCATACGCATACCTAGTGTTACACAAGATAACACATGGCATTAAAGGCTATATAGAAGGCTGGAGCATGGCTGAATAGCTCAGGTGGTAGGTCTAGAGTAAGGGATGTTGTTGTGTCCCAACACTTTCTAGTCATAAATGGGGGATGTTTAAAGAACCTGTTATACTATTTGTGAAGAGAAGGGGATTGTTACCAGTATACAACAGTATCCTTCTACTACCACGTCCTTGCATGAGTAAGAAGACGAAAAGGCTAGTAGAGACCTCGAGTTCTGTCATTAGTTCTCAAGCCACAAATGTAGTAAATCTAAAGCAATACAAGCAATGTTTAGTGGGTACGTCTTACCGTGGGGCAACTGAATCTCGCGGTGTCTCCTAAGCTGTAAGGGTAGCAGTGGCTTGGTGCTAGAGTTCTCCTTGAAAATGTTCTCCACTGTATCGACCACTTTAAGGGCTTCCTGTATAACATAACCACGGTAACAAGACTTGGTAGTAGCAACGAAAACTGATTGGGATAAGGTATATTTTGATCAAGTACGAGCACTGATGCAATTCTGACTGGCAGTATTCTTCGTAATAACAATACCGGGATCAGTAGAGCAATGGTGCATGTATCCACAACGTGGCTCTAATTGTCCACTAGAATGGGCATTATCAGACATTTAAAAAAATCAAATCCCCACAAGTGGAGCCAAAGAAATAAGGCAAATGCTCCACCCCCGGGCACATCCATATACATTTGTACCTTCCCTGAGTACGAGTATTTTGATTCAGAGTGAAATGAACATGAGTCGGGCTTGACTTCATAAAGTAGTTCAAACAAGCAGTTCAAAACTAGCATTAACTGGAAAATATGGCCTTTAAATACACCCACAAGCTTTTGTAGCCGGCCTTGCTAAACAATCTAGTCAGCCACGAAGTTCTCGCTTCTGCCAATAAACGCGCTTCTATTTATAATGTTTGCTGCAAGTACGTAGTTTACAATGAGGAAACCACGATCGAGGTTAGTTTCCTTCCAATAATTATTTTCGGTAGTGTACAATGCCCTACCATACTGTCACAGAGTATAATATAAGAGCTTTAAAAAAAATATCAGACGTTATTCGCAGCATGGTATCACCAGACAGAGAGAAGACTAGATTGAATACGGTGGTAAAATCTTACTTTAAACCTTGGACACGTTACTTGTCGATCGACACGGACGGAAAGACCCTTATTCAGTTTGACGTTTGTAGTAGTAGCAGTAAATCTTTATTTCAACACGGTATCTCGTTAATACATCATGCTCTTCCAGAGAGCCGTGTAACATAGTAATGTAAAAATATATAAAAACAATCACTAAAACTAAATTTACAATATGATGATAATAATAAATATTACACTAACCTAGTTTCTGTACTAATGCTAATTATAATTTATATAGAGTTTTAAAGGATCTTTAGTTTGATTGGTTTCTTGTTTCATTCGGTAAACTATTCCAGAGAACGGCTCCTTTGTAACGAAAACTATGTTTCCCAGCTTCAGTATAAGTAGTCTTTGGATATAGATATTATGGGAATTTCTCAAGTTATGGGAGTGCATAGAACTTATATTTTTAAATGTTAGTCATAATTTGGGGTGCTCCCATTACTGTTCTATATTTAGTATAGCTAGTAGCTGTTCCGATCTCCTTTTCTCAAGATTATCCCATTTAAGTTCTTCCATTAACTCAGTTGACCGACTATCATAGTTTGAAAAGGTAACCACCCTGGCAGCTCTATTCTGTAACATTTGCAATTTATCAGACAATCGTTTACCACATCTTCCCCACATTTAGTAGTAAGTAGTTTTAAATGGTACAAGGTACCTGACCCGTTTTAGTGCTCCTTATCCCCCGATACTTTTCTTAGAAATTTTGCCGTCTCCCCGGTCTTTCCATGTTAAGGATTCATCGATCTCAACGTCAAGGTATCTGTATGTTTCTTCTCTTATAAGGGATTTGTGGTTTACTTCAATTTGGAACTGATGTTCACGATGCTTTATCGTACAATTTCAGTTTTTTAAACAAAATTTGGTGGTCCATGGTGTCAAAAGCCTCCCAGGCTATATTAAACCACTACAGCATACCACTTTACATCACATATATTAAACCAGACCGTGTTTGATTGAAAATAATCCTTTCTATAAGTTTAGTGACAGCGGGCAAAACAGATATTGGTCTGTAGTTGTTAGGATTGGGTTTCTCGTCGTTTTTATATATTGGTGTTACTTTAGCGATCTTCCATTCACTTGGGAAAATCCCAGTTAATTACAAAAGTCAAAGAAGGCGCAATCATCGTGGCTGCATCCTTCAAGTAATGGTCCGCGTAAGAACTATAGCAAAAACAATAGAGCCGCGCCAATGAGCATATCCTCACGGTCGATTTTGCGTGTATTTTGTATTTTGCTGTATTAGATGTCTACAGTCCAAACTACACACAGAAATTAAAGTAGTTTTTTATGCTATTGGCTATTTTTACTGTGAAAACTCAAAGAAACCACCATCCAGCCAATCGGAAAGGGTGAAAACAAAAGATCTTTCAATCGCGAATTTGATAATTTTCCCCACGGTCGATATTATTCGAAATTAAACCATAGTCATTTTGATCAAAAATAAATTGAAACTTCAAAAACAATTATGTGGAAATGTATTATTTCGATGGTTTTCTATTGAATTTATGAGTATCAACCAATGATATTACAAGAGAGAAGAATAGAGAATTAACACCTTTTTAGATTCCTTGCCGTTCAGTGCTATCGTTCTTAGCCAGACCACTACTTAATAACCTAGTATAGAAATACCGTCAAGTCCACAGGCTTTATTTAATGGTAGAGCTTTGATCAGTTTAATAATCTCACTAATCGATGTCTCTGTTATGCTACAAGAGTGTTCAGTGAGAGTAATATAGTCTGATAAATCCCTAGTAGAGGGCGGTAGTTCAGGGCTAATTTAGGTCCAATTTCTTTAAAGTGAGAGTTAAGTGCATTACTTATTTCCTCTGATATGATGTTTGATGTTTATTATTATACTTAATATTTTTCATGGATGTTGTATTCAGATTTTTACCCAGCAAGTCGTTGACCCCTTTCTATGCTTGTTTCAATTTTGTAGAATTTTCTTTAAAGTATGAGTTGTAATAAACTGCTTTAGCGTTACGCGGCCAACGCACGCGACGACGTTAAACAGCGGCAAAAAAGGAAAAATTTACCTCTGGGGGCCGTTCATAAAGTTATGAACATCTAGTCTTTTGCTTATGCTGTCTAATGCCCGACCCCGGGGATATAGTTGCAAATGCCCCACTCTCGGGATCTTAAATTATGCAAATGTCCACCCAGGTCCTGGGGGAGGGGGGCATTGCTGGGATTGACCGGTGCATTTTAATGTCCTTATCTGTAAATGTGTGAAGGTCTAACCATTTGCAGTTTGAGAACAAAATTGTTGCATCTTCTACTTGGATATTTCAATTTAAGACCCTGAGTCTTGGTTCAGGCAGTTTGAATCCCCAACCTCCCACATGCCGGCGTTTTAACACGTCAGTTCTAATGAACTTTACCTACCTCCTTGGTTAGGTTTCCATGCAGCAGGCATTCGATGTGTAGTCTGCCTAGCAGCTCTGGGATGAAGCCCTGTAGTTTTTCTATTGTTACTTCTGTAGGATCGAAATCAAATACCCCAAAAATATAATTAAATCAACACCATGCTTCAAGCTTGGCATGTACTTTATTTTTTAAATATGGGGAACAATGCATAAGTGGACAAACATAGTGGACAAACATGGTGGACAACAAGATAAATGGTGTCAGAAGTGGGATGCAAACCAGAACCTCTTATTGCCGGAAAGAGTGATTATCATGTACTTTACACTATTCCCTAGCTACAGGACTCTTTCTCCAGATGTATAGAGACTCCTTTGGTAATAGGATTACTTTACTAACAACAACAAATAAATTAGCCTTTTCAAGGGTCCACTTCCCAAGAGAGATGGCTGAATTCATTAGCTGATATCATAATTTATGCTACCGGTAATTATAAAAATGACCAATCAAAATTACTTCCGCGTTTTTGGGGGTATATAGTGACGTCATCGGCAGAATTATTAGCTAATGAATTCAGACATCTCTAGGTGGCAAATAAACATTCAAAACAAACATATACATGTACTCAGTTTGTGTGTGCTTAACAAATAGATTCCATTCTGCCGTGCTTCTGTCCTCTTATAGATGCATAGATGACGTCACAACGTGAAGAGAACAAAGAGGTGTGCCACGAGATGCAGTCGAGTGGCGTAACTGATGTTCTATTCATGCTTTGGCATCATCTGTGCATCTAGTGCATCTAAGAGAATAGACACGCGGTAGAATGGAATCTATTTGTTTTATATAATAATCGCAAGTGTACCATGAATTCAAAATATCCAATCAAAACGAGTTGAGAAATTGGTTGCTCATGACGTCATCCACGTGTGTCCTCTAATAACACACAGCTTGACCAATCAGAGCTTGCGTTTCGGACTGATTATTATATAGTTGGACATATCAAGCTCTTTAATGCTGCTTAATCAACAGCACAAGATGAACATTGAGTTTTCAGTTACTTGTAACCTTCTAATGCTTCTATGAGCTCATCCTTGTGCCACGCCATTTCCTCTAGAATGTACGACGTGTAGTACAGCGCGTGCTGATGAGGCTGCTCGGCCTTGAAATTACGAAGACCAAGTTCGTACTGAAACAAAACAAACGGTAGAGAAAAAATATATAATTGACACGAACACATACATAAGAATAACTAAGAATCTGACATAGTTAGGCTGGACTGTGATGTAATTAACTCAATAAATCCAATTTAGGGAAGAGCAGACCAAATAAAGCTGATTCTTATATAAACTGCTACAGTTTGGAGGTAGAGCACATGTGCATAACCATTAGCACGTACATTTTTGTAACGAGTCCCTAAACCTCGTAAATGTAACGTGGTTAAATAAAGTTATCTTTAAAATAAAAGTCATATCCTTAGCAGATGTTCAGTTTGATCAAGTTATTTTGTCTTTTACCTTGTATAAGAGTCTAAAGTATTCTTTTTTTTCTGGGCACTTCAAACTTGACATTAGGAATACAGTAGCTTGGGCTCAATCCCGGTTTCTGGGAAACTACCCACCCACAATGCTGTGACTACTTAACTCACCCTTGGATATGCATCGTTCTATTAATGATTAACCATTAAAGGTTAGGGTGAAGTGTGGGGGAGGGGTGGGGGTTTCCCAGAAACAGTGATTTATCTGTAACTTGTACAATGCTGTGACTACTTAACTCACCCTTTCTTTGATCAGAGGGAATCTCTTTGGATCGATTTCAAACTTTGTCATGCGATCCAGGATCTTCTGCATCAAGATAACCTGCTTATGATTGTATCCCTTAATGCTCATCTAGACATCAAAGCATACAAAACAGTCATGTTTAGTCACATGGAGATCACGGTACAGGCAGAGGAAGGTGGGGAAAACTATTTAATACCAAAACTCAATTCCTAAGAAGTCTGGTATCCAATTAAGTAATTTTGTATGCTAAATGCAAGACAGCAACTCCCAAAAGTACAGTGTCTTGATTTCCAAAAAGAATAATCATGTAAATGTTGTTTGAACTCATTCTTTTGATAATGACAATCACTGCTGCATACCACTTAGGACAGATTTCGTATGAGTGGGGCAAACTACAGCACTGACTACAGCATGGTTACCGTACAGCATGCCGTGACGTTGAAATGGTTTCCCATTGTTGTTGTCCTGCTGATCCAATCAAATCACAGAGTTACAGTACAGCACGGTTACGGACATGCCGTAGTTTGTCCCACTCATATGAAATCTGCTCTGTTAACCAAGTGCGAGGTCCGTACCATATAAACTACGCGTGCGTACCATAACATAACTACGCGTGCGTACCATAACACGACTTATGGACCACACGACTTATGGACCACACGACGTATGGACCACACGACGTATGGACCACACGACTTATGGACCACACGACTTATGGACCACACGACTTATGGACCACACGACTTATGGACCACACGACTTATGGACCACACGACTTATGGACCACAAATTGACCAATCATAGCTCACAAACTTACTTAGCTAATACACTCATAATAAAAAAAACATTATTAACACTCATTGGGGGCATCATCCAAAACCGTACAATATATCTGCAATACGAACTGTAGATGAGAGCTTAGACGGCATACATGTAGTTTGAGGCGATACTTACAAATATCCCATACATAGTGTTGTCCAGTTTGTATGTCACCCCAGCTATCTCTGCATCGTAAGCATATTCATTAAGAGTGTCTTTTAGAAGTTGTAGAAAGATGTGGGCCATGTTACAATGGCATGGGTCCATGTATGCCAACGGGCTGGAGAGTTAATGAAACAAAATAATAAGTATGAGAATTAATCTACAAGAACAAAATTGATGTGCAGTAGATTACTTAGATAGATAGATTGCCTTTATTTAAACACGATTATGATTAAAGCACAAGGCTTATGGGGTCACGTGTCTACTACTAAGAATAATATAACATTTACTGTACATCTATTTACAATACTAAAAATTACTAAGAATATTTACAAATGTGATAACTGTAATAAGTAAATAAACGTCAAATTACTATTGAACTTACTAATAAAATAATGATGCTAAGAGTACTACAGAGCTGCTAAAATGTTTTCTAAAATACAATACATTTATACTTGGCCTCAGTTAATGAGTGGACTCATAAGTAAATGAAGTCATCACTCTTAAATTTAGTAGAAGAGGCATATGTAGTGTTAAACTTGAACTTACGTGAAATATCACTTTTGTAGAAAGTGAAATTTCACCTTAAAACTTCACATAAAAGTGAAATTTCACTTTTTAGGTGAAATATCACTTTTTAAGTGATATTTCACTTCATCTCGTTGCAATCTTTTCGAACAGTACTGTATTTACTATGTTTTGCATCATCTCATGGTCCAAATTGTTGTGGATTTCACGAGGCGCTAGCCGAGTGAATCCACAACAAATGTTGACGATGAGATGATGAAAACCATAGTCAATAAGAGGACAGACCACGGTAAACTGGCGTAAATTTGTTTTTTACAACAACAAAAGAAAAATAGTCAAGCGAAAGAGCCTTGAAAATGATGGGGATTGTGGGGGGAAGTGATCTAGCATGCTATCACACAATGTGTGATGCAATCTGTGGTATGTCCTCTTATTTCCAATGGCCATAAACCAATCAGAAAACGAGAAACTGAGCAGTTTTGTAAAAATCACACTGGTACACATTCATGTGGTATATGGTAGGAGCTAAAATACAGAGGAAGCGTACCATAGTATAATATTACCAAGTCAAATTGAAGAGCTGTGTGCAACAAGCATGTAAGTGACTCCTGATCATATTATAAATTCTCCTTCAAATTCTTTGTTTTCTAAGGGAGAATTTAGAACGTGATCAAGAGTCACTTACGCCCTTAAATTTTAGGTCAGAAAAGCATTGGTCAATGTTTGTTGTTCATTGTTATACACCCCAAGCTAATTAACACTATTTTAAATATGTGTATGCTCTAAAGACAAAGGTCATAGTCTAGAGTGTGTTGCTGACAATATTTTGAGGATAATACAGTGTAAATTAATAATTAAAAGGAAAAAAAAAATTGGATTAAAGTACCAGCTGCATTTCGAAGCATAATCCCATCACCCCAGAATAAAACTTCAACCACAGTCAACAGTATGAACAAAGCCTTTTGTTGGCAATTTAGTATAAGAATAATAAGACAGTTGTCATACCTGGTGATCTCAAAGAACATGCAGGCTTTGGGGAGCAGGAATGTAACATCTTGTTTAAACCACACTTTAGTCAGTGGACTGTCCTGTAGATTTCAGTGATTACCAAAGGCGCAAAATACAAACAAAACAATACAATGACACCATCCTTGGCAAAAATGGGAATATAGTAATGTTTATGCAAATGAATAGAATTCAATTGTCATACCTTCATAAGTACAGGAAACAATGGTGCCTATGAAAAAACAGGTGGCAAACATGACAGATTGTTATCTTATATTCTGTTGTTAGACCATATTAATTTTAATACAGCAAATGAAATGATAGCATACGACAAAACATGCAGTGTATTTGTTTCTAGATTATGCCATTTAGCTTCGGAGATATTTAAGAACATTTTTTTTTTATATTGATTTTTTTTCTCCAGAAGGGATGGCTGGCAGCAGCCCCCACCCCCCTACCCAAAAATGGGTCCGTCTTGAGGGCATGTGTTTTGACCTGCTCCCTTAGACTTCTCAAACTCATGAATAATTAACTAGAATTTTTAGTCAAACATTGAACTGTATTCTGTCACGTGTATGGGCTTTGATACACCAGTGAAATGCTGGTTCAAACTAACTAGTGTTTGATCAGATTTCCAACACTAGTGATCAATGTCATAAGTGCCAGGGATTACATGTACATCATGGGTATAGTTGTTAAGGAAAAGATGGAAATAAAATTAGAGCATACAAAGTGTCTCAAACTATCAACCCCCTGACTTCAAGTCGGTTCCTGTCCTGTCCACTACACCAATCAGACACATTTGTTGAAATGACAAAGAAAAACAACAGTGGAATCCTTAGTATCAATAACAGTATGCAACAAAATACCAGTAAACAAACTTCCTCATCACCCAATAATACATGTATTGTCATTCGTATGAGAAGCAATTTCAAACACTCATTTGTGTGTTTGATCAGGGATTCCAAACCTTAAAAACAATAATTCATTGTTGTCTCGGTATTTGGAACCCTGATCATACACTGAAATGAGTGTTTGAAAACGTACACCAAAGGCCAGTTTCTGAAATATAACACATGTACATACATTGTAAGTTTAGACATGCTGCCTTTATTGCGATTTTCACTGATGTGCAACTGTGCAAGTTTCAAAATTGCATAGCTGAATTTCAGCTGACCATCAATGAAATGTCTACCATCTAGATTTAATTAAGACTAGATGGTATGTGTTTGAAAGCTTTGTATGAGACTACGGTAGACTTTGCTTGATTTAAATGGTTGGCTGAATGCAATTTTCCATACAACACTTGGAACTACATGTAGCTGTCACAGTTGCACTTCATCAATAACAGTACTGGTAATAAGGTGCATAATACATGTGTGCTTGCATAAAATTGGAATTGAGCTGCAAAAAGTTATTACTGCTATAAATTATTAACAACTTTGTAGCTCACCTCTGATGGAGTTTCTTTAATTTCTAGGTCAGTAGGAATGAACTCGTTCCTCTTAGGGAGTTCTAAGGCTTCGTTAAGAGAAACATTCCTCCATTCCTTGGATAGAAACCAGATGATACATGTATGTTGGTCAAATCTTGTTGTATGTGCAATTTTATAGAACTATCAATATTAATATTACAATGAAGGCTGATCACCCACAGAACTCTTAATTTGTTATTGCTTCTCAGTGAGTTGTCGAGCATTGGCCCCGGAGGGGGTGGGGGGTTAAATAGTATGGATGTGCAACATCGGCTCCAGAACTGGACCCGGTTTTACGAGAAAAATGTAGCTCCAAACCCAAGATCTCCACACTGTGCGAGAACAATTCTAATTTATTTCTGACCAGAATAAAATTACAGGGTATCTTTTGTTAATAACACTGATTGATTATTCTGAGTGGTATATAACCCAGAATTCCACAATTTTTTTTAACTACATCCAGACCCTGTACTGCTGCACATCCTAAGTACATCCTAAGTACATCATAAACACCAGTGCCCCCAGGCATTGGGCTGATGTTTAATATTGTGGGTTCAATTGAACCCATTTGATTTAGGCTATCGCTCAAGATATATCTTAGTCAAGAATAACTGTTGTGAGAAGCTCCTGTCTAACAGTGAGACCTTGAAAATAGATATTTAGGACACTGATGAAGACGATAATGATGATGATTATTGCAGACTATTCAATAAGGTATCATGTTCTATGTACAATGTACCTCAATCTGATCCTTGGCAATTTTTTCCAGTGAATACTGTGTGCCATACCATTCCTCTGTCAGATCTGTTTGACTTTCATACCGTTTGGACACCACTATAATCCTACCAAGGGAATTCAAACTATTAGCTGTTGACCTGTTAACTACATGTAAATGAGAGATATATTGTTCAACTCTTTACTTACCTAACTTTAGATGGCACCAGATGAGAAAGCAGCATTTTGATAAGGTCTGGAGTGAAGGTCTTCATTAGAGATGGTCCTTGTAAGACATCATCCATAACAAAATCCTGTATTGAGAATATGATAAGAATCAGCAGATCAAGTGATAAAAAAGTTAGTAGGATTTTGTACTCTATAATTTTTGTTTTTGAAGTGATTAACAAGTATGGTAATTTAAACACTGAACACTACAGTGAGGGTAAAATATTGCTCTACTAAGTTCTTAAATATGGCTTGGTCATACAAGTGCAACAGGAACATTTATTGTCTGTCTCCCACTAACTGTACTGTTTTCTTGGGGGGAAGGCAGGGTACTTTATATTTCAAATTTCATATTCGTGGTGGGGGGGTTTAGGGTTAGGGTAAGGGTTAGGAGACTGAGGAAGAAATCCACTTTGTTTTAAAGTGCTAAAAATATGAAGACCTAAGAAAGGCATTCCATGCTTCACTAAAGAATAAATTTAATATAAACATGGCACATCAATCTGAAAATAGCCTATTATTAAAATCATAAACCCTGACTGTAGAATTGCTAGCTTTACAGCAAAATTCATTTACGACTGCTTTAACATTAGAGCTGAAGCTCTAAAGCAGTGATGCCTGTTTCCACTATTAAACATAAATCTAATCTAACATTTTATATTGGATTCCTGTCGAAGTACTTGTTATATGTACCTTATTACATGAAATTTTGGCGACACGTTAATTTAGCGATTTTGAAAAATCCATATTTAGCGGCACTTTAATTTAGTGATTTTTCGTAAATTTTGGAACATAAGTCACTTAATTTTCGCGATTTCACGAACTGAAACTTTGGCAAATTTATTCAAACTTTTACGACGATAATAGAACATTTATGTGATAAAATCATAAACGTCAATAGCTTCATTTAAATCACTTTAATGCGATAAAAACACGAGACATCCGAAACACGTCATAATCGACCGTCAAACAGCATGATTGTGTGAAACTGACCAGATGGCGGAATTTCATATTGTACTCACTTTAATTTAGCGACGATTTAAATTTAGCGACACTTAATTTTGGTGCATTTTAATTTAGTGATTTTTAGAAAAATCGCTAAATTCGCTAAATTTAAGTGTCGCCAAAATTTCATGTAATAAGTTACAATACACCAATAAAAAAAGTATGTCTGAGTGTCTGTCTACAGTACATGAAAATGACATGTAAAACATTGATGACATTTATATAAAAATGTATTTAATTATAATTATATTAATCACTATAACAAAACACAGTGTTCTCAGCAGACTGCGCCTTTGCTGGATTCTCACTTTTTTCTCAAAATGGTGCACTAAAAATATACTTGAGGGCCCTTATAAGGGCACAAAGGAGAAAAACTAGCTGTTAAAATTAGTTCTAAAGGGAAAACAATGGTAAAAGAAGTTGTGAAATTGAATACAAATCTCTTTGATTGCTAATGATATCCTATTAATAATGACCCATTGCATCTCTGAAATGTCCCATTGTTTTTGTCTTTGTGGGTCCTTGGACCTGTGAGCTACAAAAGTCTGATGAGAACACAGGTAAAACAACATATAGATAAAATAACAATGTCAAATTACTCACATGCAAACACCTAGCAACATGACCAACATATGCTCTAGGGTTCTCCTTGTCCTTAAATCTGAACCTAACTTCAGCAAGGGCCTGGAAATGTATGCAATGAAATAATGTTCATAATTGTATAATATTATTGTAGAAAAAATAGGAATGATACCAAAGTACAGGGTTCAAGGTTTACAGTAATTTATTAAGTTACTGTTAGAGCATGCTTTACAGCATTTCTCACCTTGCATTCTTGAAAAACCCATTCCTGCGGTTCTTGCTTTCTCAACATCTCTAGATACTGGAATACACAAGTCACTATCTCATAGATATAGTCTGAAAACAACGGAGTAGAAATCAGTGTGCTTCCCTTAACAATGTTATGATTTTCTTAGCAAACCTATCAGCAGAGTAGTTTCAGAACCTGAATTCTAATACTACATATACATTTTCTAATACTAAAAAGAGTGACCCAGCTGTTTTCATGACTGAGCCGCTGGCAGTACACTAGTATTATAAGTATAGGTACAAAATGTACATCTAGTACATGTACACCTTGCATTGACAGTGTGTGATGTAAGATCACAACAATAGAAACTACAACAAGTGTTAGTGAAAAATGCCTTTTGCCTGATCTTATGTCACTCGACCAAGACCCCAAACTGCGTGGTTGTGAAACAAAATTGCCAGGACTTTAATCACAACTTAATTATAAGGGATTATTTTATAAGATAAGTTTCAGGGCTTGACACTAACTTTATGAACAACTGTTCCATTGTCCGGTTTAGGTATTCAGATTTTAACTGGCCAAAATACAAGTTGTACTGGTCAGGTACAAAAGCAACTCCGAAACCTGCCTCTGGGCCATTTCAAGGCGAACAAAATGGCAACCACAGAGTAATGTGTTGATAATTTGAGAGATTGGGCACTACTAAAACCAGTTCCAAAACAAGATAGGCAGCCAAAATGGCAAGGGCTTGGGGTTCGTAAATATGTAGGCAGTCATTTCACGATTTCTGAATTTTAAACATCTTCCATTTGAATGCATAGGAAATTAATTTTGTGAAGTTTACTTAGCGAAGCCATGTGCAAATCGGTTACAATCAAGTCAAAACTTTAAGGAATATCTGCTGGCCAATGGCCAGTTGACTACTGATAGTGTTGAGCCCTGAGTTTGTTCTGTATTTATCAGGTGCAAAAGTACAATTTTGTAGAATCACTCCAGTGTCAGTAAAATTAGCAAGGCCACATCTGGCTCAGACTCGGATTCACTCGAGCGGTCTCCAGCAGATTTACTTGAGATATGAACTGAACAATTTCTCTTCTTTCATGTCCTGGTGAACTGTATGACAAATATATCTAATACATGTGCAAGATGTCTTGATGTGACAGTTGACAATGGCTTGACAGCTCACCAACTTCACCAGGTTAAAACTATGTGTTTGTTTCTGTTGATTTCTCGGTATTTCCAAGTATCTAGAGCTCTGCTCCCAAAGTCTTTCCTCGGGGTTCAATGCAAATCTATGTTGGCTTCTCTCAAACAAATGAACTCATGTACATGTAAGAAAGCAAAATATGCCCTGGTCCCCTTGTTTCATTTAAAAAAAAGATAGTAATGTTCATGTAGTTTGGTGATTTGTTATTATGACATTCAGGTTCTCCAATAATTTACTAACACATCACAACACTCGGTTTTCACTCAACGTGCTCGGGATTTCTGGAAATTTCTCTAAGTGTTTCCAATCAATGCCAGTCAACAATACCAAAACCAAAACTCAATCCGCATATGCGACCACAGGGAACCCAAGTGGGAAGCCCAAATGCACTCAATCACAAGTCTCACAAACTCTGGCACTTTGCGGCACTTTGCCAGTTTGATTTTCATTTTGAGTTATAATATTTGTAGCACAGACTGTACACATATCTTACCTTGGCCCTCATTAGTAAGTTCCATGTTGCACATGAAGAACATGAATCCCTTGGCTCCTTCTAATGCCCCTGCTACCAAAGCATTTACCCAACCTGTAATAAGAGTAATACGCTACATGTATATTAATCCTGTGATGCATACAGCAGTGATGTGACACATGATGGACTAATATACAGGAATTAAGACTGATTACATACATGAGTAAGGTGGAATACAATATCAAGGGATTTTCTTAGTGAAAATGACGACTGAAAGGAAGACAGGGCTTTAAACAAATTTTGGAGCAAGCAGCTGTGAATAAAATGTAGGCTGTTATATTTGCTTTTTACTCGAACTTTGTATAAGCGGGTCTGAGTCTTAAATGTGCTCTGTGTCTTATTTTTATTATTTTTCTTCGTCGACACAAATGGGAAATTGTATAGCACATGCATGACCGATGTGGGCCAGATGAATGAGTTTTTCAGATGACATGGCTACCGCGCCAACATGTGAGACTTTGATACTTTTTAACTTTTTCCTAACCTTATTATTATTATAAAGGAATTTTAGTTGACCCAAAAAATACATGAATCTTTTCACAATATTTATTATTGCATGGCTGCAATTCTTGCTCTTTAAAAAGCACAACTTTATACAATCAAATGGCTAGCTAGCCAGTGACGACAGTAGAATTTTGGCAAAGCCCAAAACATGATACATTGAAATCTATACTATCTCAAAACCCATTATCGGATCAGGTATTTTTGTAGCGATAAGTACGGTATCAAAACTAACAAATTAATTTTGGATTTTAGATATCATGTTGAAAATAGATTAGCCTGAAGTTTAAAAAAACATGGCTAAAGGTTCAGATAAGCTTGCTTTGGTAGTTTCACTACCATGTTCGCTGTGACAAGGTCAAAATTTGTGACTGAATACCAGTGTTGCTCCAAAATACAGTGTAGTTTAATATTGTGAGCCACTGTCACTTGCCTAAGGTGATGATCGTATGGAGCAAAAACTTTATACAGTAACAACACTTACTAATCCAAACATTCTCGCTTCACCTATCTAGTATGTAAGTAATGTTTTGACCTCAAATCCTGTATGTTGGTTTGGTCAGTCAGTTCAGACAGATGAAACTGCCAACAAAGAAGCTATTATTCATACATGCAGATAGTAATCAACAAGCAAATTTCAGTTTTCATTCTAGCCTTTTATTGTGTAAGTGGATGTTGAAGAATCAACCATTCGAATTGATATTCTGCATAAGAAACATCATCTTCGCACGGGATATGGACAGAAGTGTTTTATTACAGTCTATTGAACATAATTCTAAGACAAACTTTAATTTCATAGGCTGCATGCAGCCTCTTGTTTTCAATAGTTTTATCGGCAGTGACAAATGAAAGTAGCCAGCTGGACGTGGGTAACTAGCAAGGGATTTTTGCCTGCTAACTGGCCCTTACTGACAGCAATGGATAACATCTGGTTGAGTTTTTCATCTATTTTCACCTTTAGCTTTGAGTTCTGATAAAAGGCTGCCTTCTCCTTCATGTCCAATGAGGTGAGAGATGTAATGACTTGGCTATGGAAAAGAAGGGATTGTAGAAACATACCTCAGTTTAAAAAAGTATTTATAGGTCAATTCACAGTTTGAAGAATGTTCATAGCTTAACATTACATTGTTACCTTGGAATGGTAGTATTCACTCATGTCTGGAATAGCAAACATGAGGTTAAGGTTCTTAATGTCCTTGACTGGTACAACTTTGAAGATGGTCTGTAAAGCAATATACAAGTTCAAATGCCATACAAGTGCAACAGAGCTACTGTCAGTACAGGACAATAATACACATGTCTTTGAATGGTTTCTTTGTTTAATAATGAAATCATTAAATTACATGTGTTGGCCATACCTGTACTTGGTTCTCCCCATATGGATGATTAAGAAATTTAGGTACAGTTACACCTTTGCTTTCCACAGCAGAAAATAGCTTCACTACAATCTCTGTAAGTTCATCTAAGGATTCTACAAGGTAAATTCCAATATTCAATATTGAGACTACATAGACCCATTCGAAAAATGGCGTCCAATTTAAAAAGCTATTGTTCTGGTAACGTGAACACGAGGCTAGTCGGTACAAACAAAAGCTTTTGAACGTGTAAGCAAGGCTAGTCAGTACTAAACAATAGTTAATTAAATTGGACGCCATTTTTCGAATGGGTCTATACACGGTTAAAATACAGTGTTCGTTGGATGCCTTATGCTGGTGTTTGTGCAGCCCTGGGTTGGCAGCTCATCCAGGACTTTTAGTTTATTGTTATTGGGTGTTGTTTTGTATTTGCTTATCAGTTGCTCCTCGTTGCAATCAGGCTCATTGTATTTTCCCCTCCCTGTTCCCCCAGTGTCCACTCTTACATGTATGTGTGATGTAGTACTCTGGGCTGATTAGTTTTCAGGGTGTCCTGGCCACCAAGCTCACAAGCACTGACCCTGCCATTGGCTCTGGGCACTGAACTCAGTTTTCTCATTAGTTATGACCATTGGGTTTCTTCCTAATTAGTTTAACTTGCTGTTTTTTTTAACAGCAAATATCATTGAACTCAAGTCTGGCTGAATTATGACCTAATGTACAGCTTAACATGGCTTTTGTACGATCATGATAATTATTATTTGACTTACCTTTTCCTAGCACTGTTAGGGACATAATATTTGCAGAGTAATAAGTGGAATGGAATTTTAGTAGCTCTTCCCTCACGTCAACTCCTCTCTCTTTTGGTCTTGTGTCTAGAGTTATCTTGTTACCTAATGAATAGTAATTCAATGTAATTCACACATCGCTGTTATATTAAGAATAGAAGAAGGTTCTCCATATTCTATGACAAATGATGTATGCTGTTTTGGTTACAGTTGTATGTCGCAGCTATTTTATTAAGTTAACTTTTTTAACTACATGCAGGTTCCTAATGTTAAGATCAACACACAAGCACACATGGTGGAATGGTTCTACCGGTAATCAGGTAGCCACAGTCTACTTTATTTAATCTACATCCAGCTTACCTAAAATTAGACATTATTTTGAGTTAGATCAGAACCACAATAACTCAATAATCCTAACACATTCCTTATAAACAAGACACTCATTACATAATTATTCAACTAATCTAGTGATATCTGATTGGTTGGCATTTGACAGCACAAACAATACAGTGTTTCCTATCAATTAGAACTAATTTCTCTTTTCCTTCATGCACTTCACTATGCTTGTTTACTCATCCATTTTTTTAAACCTGCATGTACAATGTACCAGTAGGTATTGTTTTACTGTTAGAGGTAATTTTTGCAGACTAAAATAAATTCACCCTCCTCTTCTGTTTTCCTACAAGTGTGTATTTATAACTAAATCATGCAGTTTGAGCCAGTCTTTTAGCCAATGAAATCATGTACAATGTATCTTCTTCTATTATTTCATATTTTTGCCAATATTATCTTCCTAGAAGGATCTTTACCATGTGGTTTGTATGTACATTTGTATCAGATGACCTGTACAGCTCTGCACATGCTTCCCTTTCAAAACCATAATTTTATGAGTAGCACGGAACTTCTCGAGACCTGTATTCTGATTGCACCCATAATACTATACTTCTATTGTTTTTGTACTGCATTTCTAAAGTTAGGGTGTTTTCTATTGTTGGGTAGGCCAATACTGCCGCTCATTTCGAGAGGTTCCACCCAACCCAATTTTATACAAAAGTCATGAGATGGAGGCCACACAGGTACATGTTTGACAAAAAGCCACCCACCCCTGCTTGATATTTTGCTTGTTGTTTTGCCACTTGAAAGTGGTCACATGATAAAAACTTATTGATTGAGTTCGGTTGGGCTGGATGGGAAATATTTGGCCCCCAGTCAATTTGTACATGTACATCATGACCCTGAGCCAAATATTGTCCCATCCGGCCCTCCCACTCAGTCAATAAGTACCTACTGTTACATAGCCATACAGTACTACAGTGCAAAAAGATTTCAACGCTAATTGGGGATATAACCCAGGGATATATCCTTTAAAAGAGATATATCCTTTTTCGTGAAGTGAAATTTTCCTTTTCAAAAGGGATATATCCTTTTTCGTGAAGTGAAATTTTCCTTTTCAAAAGGGATATATCCTTTTTCGTGAAGTGAAATTTTCCTTTTGAAAAGGGATATATCCCTTTGGGGAAATATCCCTTGTGAAAGCTTCGAGAGTTTATCCTAACACAGCCATTGATAAAAGATTCGAGAATTTATAAAAGCTTCAATAACTTATTGAAACAGGGCCATTAAAAATCGAACGGGCACGCTAAATTTTTGAACGATTTCCTGCAGGCATTTGAACGGCTTGATGTAAGCATTCGAATGGTCTAATTTAAAACTCAAATGGATTGCGCTGAATTGCCCTAAACGTTTGAACGACTTGCCCTACGCATTGGAACGACTTGCCCTAACGTTCGAACAACTCAACATCACAAAGTGATGAAGTCAAAACTGCAAAAGTTCGATGTGGTTCATGTGATCTCACACTAATTTAACAGACAACATTTTTAGCACCAGTTCAGATACATAAATGAAGTAAAAACTTTCAAAATGTTTGATTCTGTAAGCATCTCAATTTCTAAAAGAAAATTTTATCTGTAGAGAATATTTGGTGCGATCTCAAAGCAAAACGAACACTGCAGAGTCATTGATTATTCAAACCCGTTCGCGGAAAATGTCACACTTCTGTGTCGTGGAATTCAAGACTCGGACCTCATTACCTTTAAAAACGGATCCACATTAAAATTAAAATAATTCCAGAATGTTCTGTTTAGTAGATTTGCCAGCAAAGTTGAGAATATTTGTGGTGATTTAAACTACAATGCAATAAAATCACACTTCCCGCGAAGTTCGCGGCACTCTTGTTGTGTGAAAAACCAGACAATCTGAAGTCTCCACGGCTGAATGCACATGTCAACAGATAATCTTTGTATCTCCAAAAGCTGGCTTTTTCAATTATTGAAAACATACACAATTTAATACTTCAACAAAAACTCTGAAGGATTGACAGATCTGAGTTGAAACTACAGAAGCTAAAGTTTATCAGATGAACTAAAAACACCAAAACAGTGCTTAGGGACGGTGTTTCGTAACGCAATCCTGTCTTTTGGTGACAGAATGCACAAATGGCAAGATTTATATCCATTAGATCGTTTTTTAGGGAAATATCTCTTTTGAAGAAATATCTCTTTTCAAAAGAGATATATCCTTTTTCAAAAAGGAAATATCCCTTTTGAAGAAATACAAATGTATCCCCTAAGGGAAATATCTCTTTTGAAGAAAGAGATATATCCCCTAAAACTTCCCCAAAAAGGGAAATATCCTTTTTTCAGGGGATATATCTCTTTTTCAGGGGATATATCACTTCCCCCCGTTGAAATCGTTTTGCATGGTGCTGTAGGTTTTCCAGATATAACATGCACCCTCATTGGCTGATTTAACACAACAAGCTGTTGCTCACGTGGGTAACAATTCCCAGTTGTTGCCCACCACATGATCACATCATGATAACTGTCTAGCTAAAGGTGGGAAATATTTGTTTACCAAAACATCTAGATCTTCTTCAAAAGCTTACTTTTTTTCGTTGAAAGAAAGCATTTAAGATGGAACCAGCTCCATAGAAATAATTTACATCTTTATCAAGCACGAGAGAAAGAAATCGGTACATTGTAGCTAAAATAATTTTAAGATGCATGAAACAAAAAACGGTACTAAACATGCTACACTGGCAGCAACTTCCCGAAGAGAAGATGACAAACCTCACTTGTATCAGGTACTAGTAAAACTTATGTTCATATAACAAAACACTGTCTTTATGACTGGTCACTCGGGAAACCAGTGAGTTTTGTTTCCCTTGACTCTCAATGTTTCCCTAGACTGGCATCTCGAGAAACATCTCGAGTCACGGGAAACAAAACTCACTGTTTCCCTCGGGCCAGTCATAAGACAGTCTATCTATAGTGTCTTACCTGTGCTAAATTTGCTGTATGGATGATCTGGGTCTACAGTGGATCTGTCAAGCTGATTTAACCTCCAGATGTCATTTAGCCTGTTTTTAGAATTTTCTGAGGAACAGAGCAGAAAGAGTTTTGAAAATGATAAATTGTGACCCTCCATGCGAAAACCCGGCTTAATGAAACTGGCGTTTGAATGGATTTCAACGCATTCTCAATGCATTGCAATGCATCGGAAATGCTTCTCAACGAGTTGTCAACTTTTCACAACGATCTGAAATAACGTTGAAATGCTTTCCTAAAGTTCTGGAACGCTTTGTCAACGTTTCACAACGATCTGATAGAACATTGAAACGCATTCGTAATGTTTGAGAATGCTTTGTCAACTTTCCACAACGATCCGATAAAACATTGAAACGCATTTGTAATGTTTGAGAACGCTTTGTCAACTTTTCACAACGATCTGATAGAACATTGAAACGCATTCGTAATGTATGAGAACGCTTTGTCAACTTTTCACAACGATCCGATAAAACGTTAAATTTTGACATCGTGTTGTGACCTTTTCAAAACGATTCCAGTCTAAATTACGTAGCGCCTCGAGGAAACGTAGATAAATCATCCATATATCATTTTAAAGCTTATAATTGGCTACAAGAATAAATAAAACGTTGTGAGTTCTTTGAAAATCTCGAATTATCCGCCATCCCGTTTCTCCGATCTAGTGAGATGGCTTTCAGAAGCTTTAAAATCTGTTTGCTTTGTCGCATTTCAGTGGAATCATATTACAAAACCGTGTCGGGGAATCTTAGTTCAAAAGTTATCATGCTCTAATGGAGAATACATAATCCGAGTAGATATGCGGGAAACGCCGTCAAGAGCTCTCTTTTTAGAATTTCCCAATTTCCTGACACCGTTTGCAGCTGAGATATCAATTGACATTTTGTGAAAATTTCACACACATCGAATAAATTCCTCTTGAGTAAAAATAGCACTTCGAAAAATCGAGCCGTCTGTCGTGCGTGAATCTAAATCCCCCGCCTCTTGGCCAATCATTTCTCATCACAGTTCAACTATCTGTCAAAATTTTCCGCCGTTGTTGATTTCTGATCAAAGCTACACGCTGCAGCGAGAAAATGTTTATAGTTTTGTGTGACTTGAAAAAATACAAGAACAAGAACAAGAACAAGAACAAGAAGTTTATTTTACTCTGGGTGGAACTTACTTTACAATTACAGATGTTTAACACACGCACATACATACACACACACACACACACACACACATCCGCAAGCAATGGAATATTTTAATTAATTTTGTTAAACAGAGAAGGAAGTTCTGAAAAAAACCACAAGGCTAATGAGTCAGAACTACCTTGCTGGTCAGCAAATAACAGTAATATACAGTGTTAGAAAATAAATAAAATCAAGGGGCAATAAAATGTGATTCAAATAATTATCTAGGCAGTGAAAAGTTAATTTATGGAATTGCAAAATAGAATTTAAATTACTTCAGAGAAACTCTAGAAAATAGAAGTACAGTAGCAGAGGTACTCACTAAAAATAATTATTAACATACAGAGATGAAACGTTATCCTTAAATATGTATTTCTTGTTAATTGATCTAATTTCTTGTGGTATCTCTTCCCAAATCTTGATTCCATCAGTTGAAATAAATTTTAGTTTATAACTAGTGTTACAGGATTTTCTGTAGTACACCTGTCTCTTTAGCTGTCTAGTATTGTAACTATGGATATTTGATAGGGGAGTAAACATATTAATAAAAGTACTACTAATATTTTTATAATGTATATCATGCATAAATAATGCTGAATTTAATTTATAGATATCATCAATTTTAAGTAAGTTTAATTTATGAAATAGAGGTGTTGTATGGCTGTACCAGTTCTCATTTGATATTACTCTAATAGCTTTCCGTTGAAGTATTCTTAAGGGTTCAAGGTAAGTGTCAAAAGTATTTCCCCAAAGTAGAATTCCATAATTTAAATGTGAAGGAAACAAGGAATCATAGATTTGCTTGAGTATTTTAGGTGGAGCATAATGCTTTGCTTTATATAATATCCCGAGGGATTTTGCAATTTTAATCTTAATATGAGAAATATGTTCTTTCCAAGTAAGATGTTTGTCTATAATCAAACCAAGATATTTTGTGGAGTTTTTCTCTTCAATTTTGTCATCATTGATTTTTAGCTGGATATGCCTTTCAGTTTTCTGTTTTCTAGGGGAGAAATTGATGTAATTAGATTTATTTGTATTTAGAGAAAGCTTATTACATGATAACCATTCCTGAATTTCAACCAATTCTCTATTTACTGTTGACTCTAATTCCTTAATATTGTTACTTGAATAAAATAAACTTGTGTCATCTGCAAATAAAAGAAATTTTAAATATTTAGATGATTTTGGAATATCATTTATATATATAAGAAAGAGTGAAGGACCTAAAACAGAACTTTGTGGAACGCCAAAATGTACAGTACGTTTTGAAGAGGAAGCACCATTAATATTTACTAGTTGTTGTCTATTGACAAGGAAAGACTTAAACCAATTTAGGGCAACACCTCTGATACTATATGATTCAAGTTTGTCAAGGAGTATGTTTATATTAATAGTATCAAAGGCTTTAGCAAAGTCAAGGAAAATCACAGTAGAAAAATGTTTAGATTCAAAGGATTCAATTATATCATTTAATAAGTCTAGTACTGCTAATACCTCTAGTACCTCGAGGGACAAAGCCAAGGTGAACACCTAGTGACGCTTTGAATGCCAGCATAGTTACAGGAGACAGCGATTTGCAATGTTTACTAAATAAAATACTCTCGAGTTCTGGTCACGTCTTTCAAATTGCCGCGGTGCATAATGTGTGAAGTTTTCCGCGAACTGATTTGAATATCCGATTAGCTTCGCGTAATGTTTGCCGCTTTGAAAATTCGCTATAGACAAATTAGATGTTCTGGATGATTTTGATTTTACTTCGTGAACAGTTTGCATGTTCTGCAAAAAGTGCTGGAGTCTCTCAAATCTCTCAGATGTGAAGTTTTGGATTTGTTGACAATATTATAATTTGCCACGTGCCGCATGCCGTGACTCGTGAGATTGCACAAACAACTTCTTTTATAGCTTTATACCCAAAGTATTCTGGATATATGTGACCACTTCTTGAATCTGAATATTTCTCCAGGATTCGTTGAATTTTAGTCTTTCAATAAGCACATTAAAGAACGAGACTCGAACCAATCAAACTTCACAAAATGTGACCTTTACGGAAGCACAATATTAATTAAACACAAACTGGATTAAGGAATGTTACGAGAAGAAAAAAACATAAAGAAGTTATCAGGGCTCATTTTTGGATATCTCACGCGAACTTTGATCTGAAAGAGCCCGCGTACAAGCCGCACACAGACTTTAGGGAGAAAAAAAACACTCTTAGTCCAAATGAAATTGGAAAAACCCTGCGGCTTTATATAGGCGGTCTTTTACGGTATGCTAATTACACGCCATATGTCAATCATAAACGAGACGAAGACAAGGGAGAACGAACAAAACGCCAGTGTTTGAAGCAAAGATAACTTTATTACTACAAAATAGTCCTACTACCATTTGCAAACTACCGTTAAGCGTGAACCCTTTTCCGCGTTCGTTTATGTTTGAAACTAGACGTCTGGCGTCCCAAACCCTTTGCAATTCGTCGGCAAACTAATTAGTTTCAACCTTGATGTTTAAAACCTTTGATATGTCTTCTACCGTCGTGCAACTCAGGTTATGCCAAGAGACAGTTGTTGTCTTGCATCTCTCATAATTCTGAGCGTCCAAAACTTTAACTTGAACCGACATTTATATGATTTAGCGCGTAGCGCGAAGGAAAATCTAGCTGAAAAGTTTCCAAACCTGAATCCCACGCGCTGAAACGTGAAGGCGGGACATGTCAAAGGTTGTCGTTATCGTGGTTAAATTGCAAAGGTTTGTGCCGTCAGACGTCTAGGTTTCAAACTTAAACGAACGCGGAAAAAGGTTCACGCTTATTAAACGGTAGCTTGCAAATGGTAGTAAGTTTCTACATTGCCCTTTTGTGATATGAATGCTTAATTCTGGATTGCTTGCCAGCTCGATTATCTTATTATCAAAACGATTGCCGAATGAGAGCCAGTGGTGTACGGACTCTGTACGTACGTTGCCAAATTTAATGTCGTACAAGTACGAAAAATGAACGCCAACGATTTGGAAATGATTTGGAACGGTTGACAAATGATTTACAACGCTTATCGAATGAATGGCAACGATTTGGTAATGATTTGGAATGCTTGCCAAATGTTCCACAACGCTTATCGAATAAATGCCAACGGTTTTGAAATGATTTGGAATGGAGTACATATTCGTTGTAATGTTTTAGAACGTTTTATGAACTCGTTGGTAACGATATCCAACGCAATGGGAATGTTATGAAATGCATTCCCAACGGTCAAAAATGCATTAAAATGGAAAACTGACATCTCGCTGATTTACTTAAGCCGGGTTTTCGCATGGAGGGTCACAATTAATGAAACCAAGTAAAAATGATTTCCACATTCCCTTACCTGAGTCTACTGCATTGACTTCTCTATCCTTGGCATCAGCATTGAACAATGGGCACAAGAAGAACTGAGCAAAGCTGAACACACAAGGAAAGCATCATATCAGGTCCAGGAAAGTTTAATATATATGGTATACAGATTTTAAAAATGAGAAAAATACAACACAGCATAACTCTTTATTTTATAAGTTGATAATATCAATAACTAACTAAAATGCTGTACTAGTTAAAATTTGGGCTAGTTCAAAATTGCCTAGGGCAAGTAAAACTAAAAAGCCAAGAGAAATATTCATTGTTGCATGCCCTACATTAATACAGACTCTCGCTTTCATGAATAGCAAATCTTGATCCAGATGGTGTACTGTTATACACAACTTTCATAAAATTAATGTGATTTCCCGTTTTGGTAGTTTATCCATATGTATAGACAACATGAACATTGCCATGTGAAAGAGCATGTCCACATTAGTGATCTTGTGAAAGTTGAGTTCTGTAGCTTAAAAAGCAATGAAGCTACAGCCATTTGAACTTAGGGAGATGGTTTGCATGAGAAAAACAATGGAGGCCTTTCTAGCCTCACTTTCATGTTTTCTCTGTATTAGAAATGCTCATAAATCAATGGCAATATGCAAATTAGGAGGTGGCCATTATGAAAGTCATGTATAACAAGAGTTGACTGGATATGGACAAGCAACATGTTTTCAATATATATCTATGTGTTAATTTACTGTGATCTAAAGTACATGTATGTACATTCCATATTATTAATAATATTAGTATTACAACATTATGTTATACAATGTACGTGTACTCACTGGTCAAGGGCACCTGCCAGGCATTCATGTTTAACGTCAAAGAAATAGTTGGTGTGTTCTCCAGATGTGAATGCATTTGATGATCCCCCATTCTCTGTTAAAAACTGCCAAGGGAAAACCAAAGCTGTGCCAGTTGTAACTACTTTGTTAGTAGTATTCCTTGTCAAATTCATTAATAATTCATGAAGGAAAAACAAAGGAAATCAATGTGTAATAAGTGATCTGAAAATCTGATACAGATTCGCCCTGATTTGCATAAACTTTTGCTTTGATTTTCTCAGCCAAAATAGGTCATAATTATCGCCAAAATAACTGAAAAACACGACTCTATACAGTCAATAATGTACATGTACATGCATGTAGACATTTGATAAGCCATATACAGAATTTGTGTCCATGCTTTATCGGATTTACAAACTCGAGCCGCATGGGTACTCATTCTGTATCTATTACTTAAAATCAAATCAATGTGTTCTGGCTATGTGCATGGATGACAATTAAGACATGTTACACCCAAATTAATTGCTTTTAAGATGTTATCTTACCTGTGTATATGCATTCTCTTTTGGATACTGAAATTAAAAAGTAATGAAACTTTCATAAGTCAGTGTTTTCACTTCTGCAGTCTCATGGTAATTTTCTGTGTATGATTGATTTTTATGTTTAAGATACATGACTGTGTAATGTTTTCAGTCTACATGTACAGGTAGCTAACCTTTTCAGTTCCTAAGAACAACATGTGCTCACAAAAGTGAGCAAGTCCTGGCAGATCCTTTGGGTCACTCATACTTCCTGAAAGGTATTAGAAGAGCGTTACTGTATGCATCTCTGACTGAATACAGTACATCTGTTACCAAGTCAAACTGTTTTATATGGCTTACAGTATGCTGAAAGCATGAAGATCGAACAGCCTTTATGTGATGTTTATAAAATGATTGTTATATTAGCAAATACAGTAATGATATACATGTACATTTGTTACACGGACACAAATTTTAGAAATGACTTCTAAAAGTTTATAAATTAGAAGATAATGATTTTCACGAATTTGATGAAATGACTTGTTTATAGCCATGTTGTGCATCATGAAGAAAAAAATTGGGTCCCACATTGATGGTCCGGTTGCATAAGAATAACAGTGATCTTTGGAGTCTTTGTATTTGAGCTCCCATATCCATATCGGATATGACAGTCAGTTTGGGAGTGCAACCTGGAGTCTTGTCTTATTGAGCTGAGGTTCTCTACATGGGTTACTTATGAGTGAGGGTCTTTATAAAGGCCTGTTTACACAGGTGATTTTTTATCCAATTTTTGTTGCGATTTCCACTGCAATTTTGCTTGCCAGTGCAAGTTTTGTTGCCACCAAATCGCACTGGTTTCGAGTATGTTTGAAACTTGATGCAAATTTGTGGTGAGAAAAATTGCAGTGGGATGCGACAAAAATTGCATCAAAAATCGCCTGTGTAAACGGGCCTTAAAGCATCATGGTGAAGCTCTTGGTTTTATAAGGGATGGCTGGGAGGGTCTATGCTGTAGTTCAAATTTCATCTCTGTTTAAAAAAATGTAAATAGGAAAATTATTTTGAACTACATGTACATGTAGGAAACAAATTTAACTAGGATTTTTTTTTAACTTTGGAAGTTTTTTTTAAACTATAATCAATGGTATTTTTTTTGAACTAGGAATTTTGTGGGATTCACTTAGTATTTTTACCTAACTGTAGTCACTGTGCCCACCCAATGAAGGGGGTGGAGACCCCCAAGTCTGAAATTACCATCTACATGTACCAGAACATATTTTTTCACTTGTATTTTATGTTCAATGGGTAATGGGTTTGTGTTATCAATTTCTGCACAGTTTTAGTGAAATTCCAAGCTATTACAAGGTTTTACTGTACATATGCAAATTTTGGCTAGATTGTGGGGGACTGGGTACTAGTAGCGCCATCATATATAGTGAGTATGGTGCTTCGCATAGATCACTTCATTTATATAAACTTTAACTTTGATTTTCTTGGCCAAAATAAGTTGTATTGCCAACATAACTGAAAACATGACTCTCTACATCTAAAAGTTTGATAAGTCAGATACAGAATTTGTGTCTTAAAGTTTGCTTTATCGGATTTATAAACTTTCGCTTTCAGCTTGAGTTTATAAATCTGTTAAAGCACAACCACTCATTCAGACTGTATCTATAGTATTACATGTTAACCATCAGTCACTCTCTCTAGTGAAGTACTGTTTAAAACACGAACAGCAGTGTTTTATCAAGTTTAAAAATTCGAGGGCGAAGGCCGAGAATTTTTAGACTTGATAAAACACGTGCTGTGAGTGTTTTAAACGGCTTCAAAAACGCTTTAAGAATGCAATGAAAGAAAGACGCACATCTCAAGGGAATGGTTACTTAATGAACCATTGAACCTTTGTATTCACAACGCCATGCAAAATATTCGAGTAATCACCGCCTGCAATTACGAACATCTCAAGGGAATGACATGAAGAAATTACCATACTATGTTGTTTGAAGCGGCGTTTCGCAATGCAACAAGAACCTGCACTTGAAGGATTTGGTGTCGTGGTTTACCTCGATAAAGTTCAAGACTTGGAAGGCGATGTGACTGATATGACGGCAGACTCTAAATTTTTGACTCCGGCACAAAATATGTAAGTTTAATGCACGTTTTTATTATTTTACGGCTTTGAGTTTGGTTTAATAATTGGAACTAAACTTTGGTTCGGTAAACAAGTAATGGTAGTTGGATAACTTCATTGCGTTCGAGCGAGAGCGAGAACGCATACTAATCTTAACGCGGGCTACCTGTGGTCCATAGGCGCAATCCAAACACGAAAAACGTGGGTTTGTACCTTTGCACATAAATTAACTCAGCATGTCCACGATGCATTACGATTTACGGTGTTCGCTTCAAAACTCTGTTGATGTTCTGTAAAAAATTAGACTGACACGTTCTCGCCTGACTGATTGCATGCACATGGAAATTGAGACTCCAAGAAGAGTTGAGATTTTAATACGCAAACATCTACAATGATTTCTGCCGAAACCTTTTAATAATAGTAACAAGACAAGGATCTGCCGTATTAATAAAACGTGAAACTACACTGAAGCAAAAGTTTATTTAGTGTTACAGGGCTAAAAATTACGGCTGGTCTGTCGCCGGTCATGATGACCGGTCAAATTCAGTTTAGCTCGGTCATACCTCATTTCTGTCCGGTCAAAACTCAAATATGTACAAATTATGTATTCATACCTGTGTGTGGGCCATCGGACGTTGAATAACGATCAAACGGACAATTTAAAACACAACAGAACTACTGTGAGATAGAATGGTATGTTTTACTTTTTGGTGTAGCGTTAACTGTTATCGAGGCGAGTTGCGATCGCTTTTTGGCTCGCCGCCATATTGAATTAATTAGAGGAAGCTAAACTTAACGCCACATGCTGTATTAAACACTCTACAAATTGTTTTTCTTCAAAGTTAAACGCTTTCTGATGCCAAACTTTTGTTTAATCTAATTCAGTTATGTTTTTAAATGCTGTGGTACGGGTTTTCATTCCATGTTCACAGGAAAAGGAGTGATTTATTAAGAAAAGTATTGTTTTGTGCAACCTAATAAAGTAACTACCTAACTTGACGTGTTTGACGTGTCATAGCACAAATCATGTTACGCTTCGATTCACCCGTATCAAGCGATTATACTTTAATTACAAGCGACCGCAACTCCCCAATCTTATTATTCTGACAGCTCAGTCTCGCTGTTGTTTACTCGGTGATAATTGACCACAGCCAGCCATAAAGGGATTATTTCTCTGAATTTTGTTGCGGTTCCTAAACAGTGAATGTGACCGGTCAAAATGACCGGCAAGGCAAAGATTTGACCGGACAACTTCGGATTCTGGCCGGACATTGTCCGTTGACCAGCCGTTATTTTTAGCCCTGGTGTTATGCTTTGCGCTCAGCGAGTGAGGCAAGCTTTAAAGCGGGCCACGTACTACCGGTCTGGGAACTAAGCGAGCAGCCATTTTGTTTATTTTACGGCTCACGATATTTCGATAACTGCATGGTCCGAATTTACTTGAACACTTTATGCAATGACTTTTACAAAATAGTGAAGAAAGTTAACTTAAACATGGTTAGGATGCTATATGCCCGTAGTAGACCATTTAAACGAAAACATTGCTACACATTAATGCATGTTAGTATACATTACACATCAAATCTTATACCGTTACCGTTAAAAACAGTTAAAATATATTAGTTATGTTACTATATAGTTTTATACCCAGGGAGCCAGAGGCAAATCTTCCAAGTAAGAATTGCATGTGTACATATAGCAGATAAGTCTAGCACAAGGGTAACCAGTTGAATTGATATTCATACGATAATTGTAAACAATGAGAATAAATATATTCATTACTCATTTGTGTTTACTAGTCCATTTCCTCTAGACGCAATCAGACAAAAGGGGATGATGTAAAACAAAAAAATAAGAAGAGGTATATTTTTTCGGTACTTTCCTTGGTTTCACCAAACGAACACATTTCTAAAATCTGAATGAAATTTACATGATTACTTCAAAATATGATTATTTTCAAACGAACGCACTTCCTAACTGATAGTTACTCTAGTTTTAAAAATATTATCTGTGTATCTCGGTAGTCTGCTGATATTAGTAAATTTAGTGCAAAATTTAATATCTACTAGGTACCTTATGTTCTGTGTACTTTTTGCTATCTTTGGGTCTTTATCAGTGAATTCTTAATTAGGATGAAACTTTATATATAATTTCATGTTCATTAGTATTCTTTATATAAAACGTTCATCCTAATTAGCAATTCAATGAGAAAGCTGAAACATCAATAGAAATTCCATTGTCTCAATCATTAACCCCGTTTCCCTCTGGGACAGAATTCAAATCCCTCCGCGGGCCTTTTAGAATGATGAGATTTTATTAGGTATAAAGGAGCATGCACGTGACTGATTTGCTTCATCTGATTGGACAAAATGCTCATTAATTATTCATGAGTTTTTGAAGTCTATATACATGTACACTGTACATGTATGCACCCACCTGACTGATTTGCTTCATCTGATTAGACAAAAAGCTCATGAATTACATGTATGCACACTGACCATAAAAAAGGAGGGAAATGAGGATCCTTATTGCATGATCGGTTCAGTTTTCTTTGTTATTCATAGGGCTTTATCTACGATAAAGACTGGCTGAACAACAGATCAGAGTTGCTCATTATAAATGCAAGCCAGGGCTTTATCTGACTGTGTATTAATTGACCCAGATCAATATACAGCTAAAGCCCTTGCATTTATAATATGTATAAATACCCGGGTCTTTATACAGATAAAGCCCTTGCATTTATAATGACCAATGCAAGGGTTGTGCTCTCAAGCTGACAGTCAGTTCAATGACCTGATATGAGAGCTCAAGTTCGAAACTTTCACTCACTCCCTCTTTAAGAGTGCGAGCCGTCTTATCATTATGGGACATGATTATTTCACCATACATGTACTCCAACTATGCATGTTAGTGAAGTAACCTTAATGCCAAAATGATTATTCTATTGTATGATTCAGTGCTTTGTTTAATTTACAAACCTGCCAAGGGTATTGTTTACTTTTTCTAAAGGTCAAAGAATTGCTTTCTCATAGGAATAGCTTTGGGTTTAGTGAGAAAACCTTGCCAATCATGCAATAAGTCAGATAAATACCTTGGTTCTTGGTATTTATCTACGGCCCTCAGGCTGTGTATGACTTAATACCTTGGTTCTCAGTATTTTTCTCTTACATAACTATGTGTAATATACAGACCAAGCAAACAATATTTTAAAATAAGATGTGTATATGGCTTCTTCATTTCCTTTGGGTATGTTCAGACTAGTAAATCTAGCGAGCAAGCTTCTCTAGTCTGAACAGTTTTTCCACTCTGGTGATTAGCTAGCTAGTGGTCGGTGGAATACTTTAAAGTTCCAAGCCACGTAGCAAGGTGGCTTGAATAGGATCTAGCATGCTAAAAGCGCATCAATGACAGATTTGAGTTATTTTAAGGTTTTGCAATGTACACAAATGTCAAGTCAGTGTTATCATCTGATCTAGCCAACTTTCTTCTAGCCCTTCTAGCTCTTGCTACGACCACGTTCACCACTCGCTCCGAGGTAATTTCTCTTACCACGACAACTACCAGGTGTATTTTACGTCAATTGAACCATCATGGATAACGAGGATCGCCGAACACCAGTCAGTAGTAGTTTTTCGCACAGTTTTAGTATTTTGGTTGAAATTTCAATTGAGCATTTTGGCGGCCAATTATTTGTGATTACAAAACACTCGTGCCAAGGGCAGTTATAGACCAAATTTCCCCGGGAGGGGAACTCCCATATAAAAGGGGTAAGGATGCTCGTCAAACATTTTCGAATTGACCCCTAAGAGGTACTAAAATGGGCGTGGCTCAAGCTTATTTTGACTCCTAAAAGGTACCAATAAAAACAGGCCAACATTTTAAACTTTCAATACCTTTTATTGCTATTACTTTATGTTGTATCATCAAGTACATTCTTCCTTGTTGTTTTCAAAATCGCTGTCATTCTCTAGCATTCGGTGACACCCAACCCCTAAAAGGTACCGCTTTACATAGAAATGTCTGTGTTTGATTGTGGATACCCTAAGTGGTACCAAACTCCTGATTTTGACCCCTAAAAGGTACGACGAGCATCCATGTACCCCTCACATAAGGGAGTATGGTACTGGGTAAACAAACTAAATCTCTAAAGTGCTCAGATTACGCATACCAGAAATTGGTCTGAACAGTACTAATTTATTAACTAGCTGCTGCGAGGTAGGAGTTGCTGACAGATATCTCAAGACTCTAGCTAGCTGCACGATAGTAGTCTGAACATATTATGGGTATGTTCAGACTACTATCGTGCAGCTAGCTAGAGTCTTGAGATATCTGTCAGCAACTCCTACCTCGCAGCTAGTTAATAAATTAGTACTGTTCAGACCAAATTCTGGTATGCGTAATCTGAGCACTTTAGAGATTTAGTTTGTTGACCCAGTACCATATGTGCCACGACTTACATTAACTAGCCTAGTAACTTAGTAGGTTTTCCTTCTTTTTTTTTCCTCTTCTGGTTTGTTTCTATCTCTAAAAGATAGAAATTTGGTCTATAACTGCCCTTGGCGCAAGTCTTTCGTAATCGCAAATAATTGACCGCCAAAGTGCTCAATTGAAATTTCAACCAAAATATTAAAACTGTGCGAAAAACTGCTACTGACTGGTGTTCGGCAATCCTCGTTATCCATGATGGCTCGATTGACGTACAATACACCCGGTAGTTGTCGTGGTAAGAGAAATTACCTTGGAGCGAGTAGTGAACGTGGTCGTAGCGAGAGCTATAATAAAGTCGGTTAGATCGGATGATAACACTGACTTGACATTTGTGTACATTTCAAAACCTTAAAATAACTAAAATCTGTCATCGATGGGCTTTTAGCGCGCTAGATTCTATTCAAGCCACCTTGCTAGGTAGCTTGGAACTTCAAAGTATTCCACCGACCACTAGCTAGCTTATCACCAGAGCAGAAAAACTGTTCAGACTAGAGAAGCTCGCTACCTCCTGTGGTTAGCTAGCTAGATTTACTAGTCTGAACACGGCCATACCCTTTGAGAGCGAAAGTGGGTGGAAGTATTAAACCATACAGGAAGTTATGGACCGCAATTTATTACTTTGCTATACATATTTACATATGATGACTCACCGATATGTATGTCCATTGAAGCCGCACTCTTGTCTGTTGTTGGGTCACTAATCAAAACGACTTTCATGTCATTCTTGAGAACTAATCCACGGTAAACTCTATCATCTTGAGGAGACTTTGGAATGTTATTATGAATCTCCTTCGCTTCCGCCATTATAACAAAGTTCCTAATGCTCAATATTATACTCAATTCCTCTTCTAAAGGAAATAATTATAAATTAACTTATTCGCGTTCGATCTCAAACTCAAAGTCAAAGTACCGGGGCAGATGTTTTCTAATTCCAAACAAATTTCCAGTCCTTGAGAGCTAATTTCAAAAATCAATAATCCTGCTTCGAAGAGTCTATGTTTGAAAGCTTCAAGCTATATTTTTTAAATAGGAGATACTGATGTTTTAAAAGGAGGAAACCTCTCCTGACCAGAATCACAAGGCAGACATCTTGGCGGCCATATTGCTTCTGTTCGATCGTGTTCACGCGGACAGACAAGGCCGTGGTGACAGATTCAACACAGTGGAGTGGAACTAGAGTATACTTTTTTGGCGGGAAATAATATCAAAGATGGCGGCTGCGTTGGTCGCTTGTTGCCGTGTTTTGTGAAGTTTATGTTTCTTTATGAAGACTAGTTAAAGCTACTTAGTAAGATAATATGGAGGATGAAAACCTTGTTGATTTTGCGACGGGTGGAGACGTCGGTGATGAGGATAGCGACGAAGAAATCGAAGTTACTGCAGCAGAAGTGCTGGAAAGACTGGAAGAGGTGTGTTGAAAATAAACTGTCTTGATATAAATTATAATACATTATAATTGTAAGTTATTGTTTTATGATACTTTTTTTGATAGTTAGATGAGGTTCTGTTATTTGCGTCTTTCCTTGCCCGAACATAAATAATTACATTTATCGACTACACAACTTGAGGCCAACTAAAATCATTGCTCACTCCGTCCAGTGAAGCTGGCAGTATAATTCAAGCCATCGTGATCCGATTGATCGGAAAACTAATCGATAAAAACCAATCGATAAAATTGGTATCAGGTAATAGTAATAGGTCATTTGCATCAACGATCACGTGACCTTGTCAATCAAATATATTGGCACTGCCAAAATTAGCAACTAACGCAAGTTCCATCGAATTATATCTCTAAAATTGAAGCAATATTATTAAACATTTTTTAAATTGCCCAATTTAACAGTTTTAATGATCACGAGGCTGCATAGCACGTTTTTCAGTCCAGCTCATGAAGAACAAACTGTTAAATTTAGAGATTTCAAAAATTCATAATTACTGGTTTGCATTATCTATCACCAGAGATTCAAATAACAATGTTGGTTGAATGAAACAAAGAAATCTCAGTTTTGGTTTCATGGTTGATCAAACAAGGAATCTTTCGTTATTAAACGTCAACCAAGATGACGGTGATGACGTCACATGAAAACGAGCAAATGCCTCAATTTTAGGGATGTTAAGATGAAACTTGCATTACGGTAGTTGCTAATTTTGGCATCCTCTTCCATTTCTGGCATCCATTTTGACCTAACGCAAATATTTTTGATTGACAAGGTCACATGACCAGTTGATACAAATGGCCTATTGATGAACAATTTACTGTTATTGATTGTTGATACCAAATCATTCTTCTGTCGTAATTTCCTGTACACGTTCTGATTTGCACAACAACAACAACATTTATATATTTTTTTGCACCAGCACGGATAAGATTATTACAATAGGTAAAGAAAGATACTAAAATTATGGTACAGGTTAACGGAAATAAATGTAGCTTACGCCAAACGAGTCCGATAACCATTTAAATATGTAGTAAATAATAATGTCCTCGATCAAAACGATTTTTGGTGCACATACAGAAACGAAACACACACAAAAAGGGTATTAGTCAGTGAAATACGCACAATTACGCACAGCGTCAATCAATCCATCAATCAAGTTTATTTCATCGTACAATAATGACATTTACACTAATGCATCAATTGAAGGGCTGTATGCAAAAACTGATGAAGTGACGATTTGAGTCGCTTGATTTCGTTTTTACTTTTACGGTCACGTTTACGTTTTTTCACGCAGAATGAAGTCGAATTTTACGAAGTTCGTGTATGTGAAAATGCCAATCATGGTAAAAAAAATATTATATATATATATTTTTTGAGCATGACATGGATTAGACCCGAGACCTGTTGCCTCCCCTTCAGACTTAACACGGGCCGAAAGGAATTATGGGTACACAGCAAACATTTTGACAGGGAAACTCTATACGGTTTCGTCTTAACAATCTTTTAGAAGTCCCCAGGCGAAGCACAGACCAGGCCCGACACGACTATCTTAGCAAAGCTCAGCCCACGAAAGTTACCGAAATGGTCTTCTTAGCTCCAAAATATTCACAGTTTGCTTCGCCTGAAGACGCGACTATGTAAATCTCCAGCGATAACAAACCGCCTTTTAGTCAAACAGTTCTTCGTTCAACCATGAGTTAAGCTGGCGACTTAATGATGTCCAACGACACTTTACACAGAGTCACTCTTTCCAACAAGAACCTCCAATCCACCGGTTTCAACCATCTCTCCAGCTTGGCGGCTAGTGAAAGTCTGTTCGAACGGTTAGCAATTTCCCACCCAATATACAACGAATGAGCGCGGGTGCAACAATTTTGTTTTTCTAAACCTATCCCCCCCACCTATTTATCCCCCCCACCTATTAGAATTATAGCAAAACAATAACAACTCTTTTCGTTGTAGAAATGACTCAATGGCTTGCTTAATTTGTTTATTCTTTCATTTATTTGAGATTTCAAGTGATATCCTAACATTCTAGATTAGAAATTACGGGTTTTCTTAATCAAAAACCAAAGTTGGCTATCTGGAGTTTTCAAATCGTCACTTCATCACTTTTTGCACACAGCCCTTCAATTACAATATAAGTGATGAGGAGTCTACTAAAAAGCAAATACTCATTGGATCTGTCTTCATGCACTCTTACACTGTAGTCTTGTGTTTAATTTCATATAGGCATGGATCAATGAAAAGTTTTCTCCAGACCTTCTAGAAAGCAAGTCTGATCTTGTTGAGTGTATGTTGGATCAAATCAAAGGCATGGTTAGTATAATAATTATTGTAACTTATAATGTTACATGTACATATAGTATGAATATTACTGATGCCTATTCACCCATATCATGGTTCTACAAGTAGTCATTTTCTTGGCTCTCTACCAAAGCCACTCATACTGCTGTAAGAACACCTCAAAAGTAGTCTTATCTCCAAATTTAAGGGTTATGTTTGGGGGCAAAGTTACAGGTCACTAAAGTCTCATTTTTTTTACAGATCGATGTTTGTATGGCAGATGTGCAACATTGCCCATTGGTCATACAAGGTCTGTAAAATGTTCCGAATTTGCGGTCCTAAATATCGTATAACCCTTAGATTTGGGGATTTGTCTAGTTTTGAATGTGCACTCTTACAGCAGTATAAACTGCTTTCCTAAAATTCAAAGAAATGGACTATTTGAAAAACCTTGATATGGGCGAATTGATACAATAAACAATGTATGCTCTGATTAGTTGATAGCCATTTGCATGCATTTTGCACAAAATTATTATGTTTGTAATTGTGTAAATCAAACAGATGTCTCTTCCTTTGAGTCTCCTCTTATACATTGTAGTTGCAAAATACATGTACATGTATGCATAAATTATGTCAAAATGTGATAAGAACAAAAGGCATGACACTCAATGGCATCTCGTGGCTTATATTACTTTGTTCTCACGTTGTGATGTTATCTGTACACCCACAGGAGGACGTACAGATCACCAGAATGACATCTCTTTGTCAAGTACATTTGTACCATGCACCTTAATTATTGATAAGCCATCACCAGGGCTCGCGTTTCGGAGCGAGATCGCAAGAATTTGCACATTAATTTTTTAAATATCCCCTGAATTTCACAGGCAGGGGAGCCATTGAAGTCTCCCCTCTTTTCACACTTCGTCTCCCCCTTCTATTCTCAAAACGAAAACTTGCCGATTTTAATTTAATTACTTGTGTGTTTTTCTGGTCACCATTTTGGATTTTTCTCTCCACTTTTGAGACTGGACAGTAGCGGTTAGAGGGGAAATCAATTTTTTTGAAGCACATGGTGAATAGTGCAGCCCCGTGGCCATTAGCCCTGTGGAAACACACAACATTGATGGTTTGAATTGCAAAAAGGCTCGATCTCCTCTCATTCCAAGAGGAGGCTACAATTTTCTCCCCCTCAAAATGGAATTCTCCCCCATTTTTAGGAAAAGGGGGAGACATGCTCCCCCAAATCTTAAAGTGAAAAGCGAGCACTGATCACTAACCTGGGATTGAATCTATGCTGAATCTATTGCAGACCCCTTTTTCTAGGGTTGAGGACTTTCACTTTAATACTAATAGTGAAACATCACTCACAAAATTAATAATGATTTCCCAGTGAAGAAACTAGCTGTGATATCTGCATACAAATTAGCTAGGCCCTTCCTGCGTTGGAGCAATTACAAGTATTGTTTTTATAATTTAGGTATATTTATACATAATTTATAATATATTTTTGTTTTCTTGCAGGAGAAAAATTTAGAAAAGGTTAAACAAAACGATCTTGTTGGTTCTTTTCACAAACTAGAGGTAAGTTGAAGGGCTGTGTGCAAAAAGGGTGTAAGTGTCTCCTGATAACATTCTCCTTCAATTTCTTTGTTTTCTAAGGGAGAATTTAGAATGTGACCAAGTCTGAGTAACTTGTAAACACCCTTTTTGCACACAGCCCTTTACTGAGCTATACTATATTTTATTTCTATTTTATTTTTTATTGGTAAAGCTATTTGTATGTAGAACCAAGGTGATTACCATTCAGGGTAGACTTTCTCAAAGTCCTCCACCTGCTTTTTATGTTTTGGGTTGGCACAGGATGTGGGACTTTTTCTCCTAATTGTTTTGCACCAAAATTACCAACATATTTTTGGGTCTGTGAATAAATAAATGTTATGAGTATAGCCAATCAAAATAGCTTTAGTGCACTCACCTGTCAATCATTAATTATTGTCAAGTCTTCATAGATTCAAACAAAGACTACCAAAGCACACCACTCTAGTCTCCCTCTCTGGCCCCATATGTCATCTCTCTGTGGCTTTTTTGGCGCAAAACACAAATTTAATTCCTGCTGGTCTGTCCCCCGAGAATAAAAAAACTTGCTTCACGCTTGCAGAAAAAAAAATTGTGCTTGGCTTGTGGCAAGTCTTCATTCAGGGCTGTGTTTAAGTTTCTAGGCAACTGAAAAATAGCTGGTTTTTTTGTGTGCCATAAGCTACGAAATGTACAACTCTGGCTTTTAAAGTTTACATTAAGTAGCTGCATGGTGATCATCAATATTGTAGTTGCTGAGTGGCAATAATCACTGGTAGCTAGGTTGTAATGACAGGCCTAGGGGAGCCAGGGTGGTGCAGTGGTTAAGAGCTTAATGCCTCTCACCTCTGTGGTCCAGGTTCGATTCCCGGACTTGGCGCCATACATGTATGTCGAGTTGAGTTTGTTGGTATCTCGCCCTTGCTCCGCTGGCTTTGATCATGCAGTCCCCATGGTTGTTTCAATTCAGAGTTTGGGTATATTTTGGCCTGCCATTATTATTAAATACACTTCATCTCATTCATGAGCTGTGCCATCCTATAGTCTGTCAGTAAGACTGTGCCCAAACTATTAAAGTGTGGTGCTGTCATTAGAAGCCAGCTGCTACTGGTGATTATTGCCAGCACCTATGATGATGATTGCCAGCTACTTAATGTAAATCTTAAAGCCTGAGTTGTAGTTTATGGCACAAAAAGACCGGCTATTTTTCACAGTTCTCCAGCAACTTAAAACCTCAATGACAGCCCTGGGGGAGCTGGGGTGGCACAGTGGTTAAGTGCTTCTCCTCTTACCTCTGTGGCCTAGGTTCGATTCCCGGACGCAGCACCATATGTGAGTTGAGTTTGTTGGTATCTTGCCCTTGCTCTGAGGGTTTTTCTCTGAGTTCTCTGGATTTCCTCCCTCTGCAAAAACCAACATGCTAAATTCCAATTCGATCTGTGGATTAGCCAGGACCTGGCTTTGATCAGCCCCTACGGTTGTTTCAGGTCTAATTCCCCAACTGATCGAATACACACGTAAACACACACTTCGTTGTTTGGCACAGGAGAGAAGTTTATTAAGAATTAGAAAAGGAATACAACACTGAGCTAAAACAATAAACCTCTCTGCCACCCATTTTATTAAACTAACCCAGGGTGGGCGGGTGGGAAAATCGAAAATAATGTTTGAGACTACTGTTAATCCACATGCGACTCCGATCACATCCAGCAAAGGAACTAACTGAAATCAGATCTACCAGCATCCGTCAGTTATGCAATTAATCCCTTTGAGCACGTGCCCAAAGGAAGCAAATTCCCCAACTGATCGAATACACACGTAAACACACACTTCGTTGTTTGGCACAGGAGAGAAGTTTATTAAGAATTAGAAAAGGAATACAACACTGAGCTAAAACAATAAACCTCTCTGCCACCAAGCAACGGCCTAAATACAATAACACAATATTGCATTCAAAAAAATAATTTGTTGAAGCCAATTTATATGCATTCTGTCTTGCAGGACCATGTCATAATTTATTCTTGTTTTACACATCTCAGATTGATAGGATACGATATGTTTTAAGCAGTTATCTAAGGACTAGGTTACAAAAGGTTGGTGTCTATAATTGGAAAGTACTTGCTCGTACATATGTACGTACATAGTACAATATCCAAGGCATGTGTTTGTTTTGACTAATAATAACATCAGACAAAGAACTTGTATATATTTTTATAATGACAGGACCAGGGTTTTCACTATGTTTTCACACAACTGGCACCTACTGTGAAATAGCCAGAGAAATAGTATTAATTAGATTGAAATAGAAAGGTCTGGGAGTGCATCTTTTTACTGTCAAATGAATGTTTTGGAGAAACAAAATTGCCTACCACAACCTTCAAATTATATGGCATACATTTTTTTTGGGTTATTTGCCAGTTGGTGCCTTAAAGACCCTGTGTCCGAGCCCATGGTGCATTGCGCGCGGAAATCATATTCGTAGGCTACGAAAAACAGAAAGATCGTTGTTGTTGTTATGCGACTCTCGAATCTTTCGAAATCCATCCCTAGTTTGGGCGATCGTGTAATTATTCATAGGTATATATGCTTAACTGACTTTCTTTTATCTTAACTTTTGTATAAAAAATTATATACTTTTTAAAATGAAACTTTAGTTCGAATAATTCTTCGAATCCGGTCTAGAGTGGCGAGTAGACGGAATGCCGGAGAAAGGACCGCCGAGACAGCGAGGCGAAGCGACTCGACAAATAATCCTTCAGCAGTCCACATTTTACTTTCTCTAGGTCTACAAGAGACCACTTGTGGTTCAAAAGGACTACTACGTGAGTTTCCCAGGGATTTGCTGCACTAAGGGACCGGCGGGCTTCATTGGAAATACAAAGCACAAGCAACCACTTCTGGCATCAAGATCATTCGTAATTATAATTTCGCACGGCTGAGCTCCACTGCGGTGTTACAGACTTATCTGTATACGTTTTTCATTTTTATAGCAGAGAAAGCAATGTCCTTAACCTTTTTTTTCATCCTACAGTACGTCAGAAAGTCTTGCTACCAAAACTACGATCGCGGGGTAAAGTCCAATCTGCCGAGTTCAGTTGTTACTTCGCTGTGAGTTTGACTCGAGTGCGAGTACGACATTTATTTTTGCACTCAAAATATATCATTCGCAATGAAATTAGAGATCTTCAAATACAGCTAAGCAATACTGGAGACATGAAAACAAGGTAGCAAGAGTATGTGTTTGCTTGTAGAGTTATGAAAAGTCGCACTCGTAAACCTAATTAGAATCTAAAGACAGAACAACTGGCTTCCTGTCGCCAGTACTGTTAAAATCATATTCGAAGCATCCGGGGGAAATTCGTGAGCTCGATTGGTTTTATAATCCGGTAGAAATTATGAAATTCGTTATCCAAAGTGTGTGTGTACTTCTTTTATGAAACTGACAAACAATCGAGAGCATTTTAGTTCACGTAAAAGCTGGCCTTTAATTTATGCGGCCGTTGATAAACAAACTAATCATAACATTGGCGCAAAGCACCATGGGCTCGGACACAGGGTCTTTAATAGAAAAGTTATAATTTTGGGCCCTGAAACTTGTAAACAATTAAATAAAACAGATAAATATACTATCCCTCTTTACCAGGTAGAGAAGCATGTTGTACATATTCTTGAACAAGAGGCCACCAGAGATCCAAATGAAGCCTCTAGACTGTCTCCAGAAGAGCTACAATATGCTAAAGAGTGAGTTAAGCGCTAAAAGTGGACTTGGTAAACATGATTAGGGAATGAAAACATAGCTACATGTATATACTTTTAAATGACAGCTAGACAGTGGGAAATTGTTGGTTGTCAGCAAACCCTGTTAGTTTAGAGATATTGAACAAGAAGTTGCACACAGCTTTCACCAGGTTTAGAACAGTTCGGTTTTCTTAAACAACTGACATTTTTTTTCAAAACTGAAGAAGCTATTTCCATTTATTAATAATAGCTTCTATATTGGTGGTTTCATCAGCTGTTGTGCTGTCACAAGTAGCGAGAACTTCCTCACCTCAAGTCACATGGACAAAAACAGAAAAATGATTGACTAATAGGTCTGTTATGAAAGTTACTACATGTATATATCCAGGGCTTTTGTAATGCAAACAGGTTCAGACACTAAATAAATGTGTTTTAAACATGTTGTCTAAAAGCATAATTATCACCTCAAAAAGATCTGACCTTGTGTTAATCCATTAATTGTTTTGTCTAGGTTACAGATGTGCTGGGGCACAGACCTTGTTCTATGTCATCACTACTAAGCTGGCTAGCTGTTTTAATGTATAATGTTGTTTGAATGTATGTTAGCAAGAATTGCAGCAAATTATTAAAATATTCACATATTTTTGGGTCAATAAAAGTTCCATTACAAGAATGATAAGGTTTGGAAAGATGTTAAAAGGTAAATTTATTTTAATAAGAATATTGCATAACAAAGTTGTCCAAGTAATAATACATTTGCTACATATATAAAGCCTTGACGCTTCATTATGTGAATACATGTACAGCAGGGACCGTGGAGGGAGTGGGGCAGGCTGGGCTGTAGCCCTACCACTTTTTTCGGGAAATGTGACAAAATCAAATATTTAGCGAGAAAGTCCCCTGGAAAATGAAGAAAATGGCTCTAGATTTCAAAATTTCCTGGGGTCATGCCCCCTAGCAGCTTGCATCTTTGCCGCTCTTTGCCTGTATGATTGTTTTAGGCCTACCACTTTTAAGGGTACTCTGCGGTCCCTGTGTACAGTAGTTTGGGATTTTGACCCAAACTCTTATTTTTTTGAGTAACTTGTTATTTTTGGTTTAGTTATGCAGATAACATGGAGGATCTGTTCAAGTCTTTAGTACTCAAGCACATGCCACCAAACATGCAGAATATTGACAGAAAAAAATCTGGTAGGTTAAGAACATTACATAATCTCACACCAATTAAGTTAAGATCACTGAAGTTAAGCCCGATTGGGCAAGGTTGGTACTTGAAAGGGTGACCACCTGGGAATGTGAATGCAGACATAAATGTGCTGTTATTATCTAGCATTAACATCAAACAAATTCTCAAACAAATATCTAATGTATTACTAAATTAACTTACAATTAATTAACATCTTGCATGTGGCAAGATGTCATATTTACCATACAATGTAGTACTAATTGCTGCAAATTCTGGGTCACTTTAAGCCTTAATTCCAAACTTCATATGTCAAATTAATATAAGAAACTTTGCAAAATTCTTGAGTGCTAGCAGGGCTTGACACTAACAGTTACCCGGCCTGTCACCAGTGGAAAGTAAAATTTTCATGTGGAAAGTAAAACACTTTGATTTGGAGAAGTATATTATTATTAAATAGATTTTCTATATTTACTCAGTTTACTCAGTTTACCTTCTGCAGACCCTGGCTAGGGAGAAGAAAAGCCACCATGAGAAAGAATAATACCAAATATTATTTAACTAAAGAAAGAAAACAAAACAAAAAAAACTTCATTTGCAAGAAAGAGCCAAGGAGCTTAGATATATAATTCTACTCTTTTAAAAATCTTCTTCAAACATCCACAGTCCCCAGACCAAATCTTGACAGCTATGTGTTCCTCAAAGTCCTTGAAGACCAAGATCAAGTCATGGTTGACCCTGAGTAAGTTAATATTTTTATGAACTTGAGATTCCTTGTTGTTCTCATGCATAAGTTTAGATAGAAATCTTTACTCGTCACAACAAACAAAATTCTAAATTTTCTAATAATTTTCTATGAATACAATTATTGTTCCAATAGAGTTTTTTATGGTTTCGAATGTAGCTTTTCAAACTTTGTCAAATATGAAAATGAAAAAGTGAGATAATTGTCAAATTTATACAAGACAACATAATTGGCCAGCAGAGTGCAATGATTGTGTAAAGGTAAAATTAAGGTAAAGGTATTCATTTATATAGTGCAAATTCTGTTTGAGTATATTCAAATGCGCTTCACAAGGTTATTCTGTGATACGGACTGCTATTGTGGTGCAATGTGCTGCTGTGCAGTTTACAATCATGAGCGATTATTAGTACCTCAGAATACCTGGCTGTTGTGTCAGGAGACAATCCCATACTCTTTCTTGAAATAACACAACAGGTTCTTTCGCGTCCCTCTCGAATAGATTAGAAGAGGTAGGAGACAAGGCCAACAGCTTATATGTCTCTGCCCAAGGGCGCGTCAGGATTCAAACCTGCGACCTCCCACACTCTAGACCATGCTCTACCAACTGAGATAACCACTAGTGTTTCTTATTACGTCATTAAGAAATAAATTTATGCCAACATTCTTTACATAAATTGTTGTGAAAATGTTTCTTTTTAATCACCTCCTTAGGGAAGATCCTGTAGACCTTGAGAAAGGAGCACAGCACATCATGCGATACAGTGCCATTGCGCCTCTGTTGACTAACAGCTCTGTGGCACTGCTGTAGCAGAAGAAATAATCAAAATTGCAGATGCTGAAAACATGATCATTATATTGACATTAGTGATCTTGTGAAATTTGAGTGCTGTAGCTTAAAAAACAATGAAGTTACAGCCATTTGAAATTATAGAGATTTATATGAGAAAAATAATGGAGGCCTTTCTTGTCCCGCTTTCATGTATTTCAGCATTAGAAATGCCAATAACTCAACCAGATACACAATTCCTAGTTTTAATATGATCTTTCATGTGGTAGCATTAGTTTCCCTCAACAGATTAATCTTCCAAATTAGGAGGTGGTCATAAAGATAGTCATTTAGGTTAATCAGCATAATGCAGTAGTATTTTTAAAATAAAATGGCAAGAGAATTGTGTTAGCGCATTTCATTGTACTGGTAAGATGTTTTGTATGGTGTTTCTTCGTAAGCAATTTCAAGTGGGTTTCTCCAGTTTCTTTTCTAGAAATGAATCTGCAGCTATGTCAACACTGTAAGTACCAAATGGTGATCTCTTGTAAACGGCATTGTTGTAAGCGATACCAATCAATTTTAGGGAATGTGATTGCAGTGATTTGGATTTTGTGTTTTTTAGTGTCTTTTATACGTCCGCTCGCGCAAGATCGATTACGTATATATATCGCTCCTTTTTGGTCTGGAACAGGGTCTACTGCTTCTATGAAGCCAGTACACACTGGCGGTCCCTTCATGTAGGAACCCATGAGTTGCTACGTTATTAGTCGCCGAATACTTACTTACGCTACTTGGCTTACTTAAGCTTGCCCTACTTACGCTACTTGGCTTACTTAAGCTTGCCCTACTTACACTACTTGGCTTACTTGTGTTGCTTGCCTTGCTGGCGCTCTACTTGGCTTGCTTCAGTTGCTTGTGTTGCTTGCCCTGCTTAGGCTACTTGGCTTACTTGTGTTGCTTGCCCTGCTTACGCTACTTGGCTTACTTGTGTTGGCTTGCTCTGCTTACGCTACCTGGTTACTTGTGTTGCTTGCTCTGCTTACGCTACTTGGCCTACTTACGCTACTTGGTTACTTGTGTTGCTTGCCCTACTTACGCTACTTGGTTAGTTGTGTTGCTTGCTCTACTTACGCTACTTGGCTTACTTGTGTGCTTGCCTTGCTTGCCCTACTTACGTGCTACTTGGTTACTTGTGTTGCTTACCTTGCTTGCCCTACTTACCGTGCTACTTGGTTACTTGTGTTGCTTGCCCTACTTACGCTACTTGGTTACTTGTGTTGCTTGCCCTACTTACGCTACTTGGTTACTTGTGTTGCTTGCCCTACTTACGCTACTTGGCTTACTTGTGTTGCTTGCCTTGCTTGCCCTACTTACCGTGCTACTTGGTTACTTGTGTTGCTTGCCCTACTTACCGCTACTTGGTTACTTGTGTTGCTTGCCCTACTTACGCTACTTGGTTACTTGTGTTGCTTGCCCTACTTACGCTACTTGGTTACTTGTGTTGCTTGCCCTACTTACGCTACTTGGCTTACTTGTGTTGCTTACCTTGCTTGCCCTACTTACCGTGCTACTTGGTTACTTGTGTTGCTTGCCCTACTTACGCTACTTGGTTACTTGTGTTGCTTGCCCTACTTACGCTACTTGGTTACTTGTGTTGCTTGCCCTACTTACGCTACTTGGTTACTTGTGTTGCTTGCCCTACTTACGCTACTTGGTTACTTGTGTTGCTTGCCCTACTTACGCTACTTGGTTACTTGTGTTGCTTGCCCTACTTACGCTACTTGGTTACTTGTGTTGCTTGCCCTACTTACGCTACTTGGTTACTTGTGTTGCTTTCCCTACTTACGCTACTTGGTTACTTGTGTTGCTTGCCCTACTTACGCTACTTGGTTACTTGTGTTGCTTGCCCTACTTACGCTACTTGGTTACTTGTGTTGCTTGCCCTACTTACGCTACTTGGTTACTTGTGTTGCTTGCCCTACTTACGCTACTTGGTTACTTGTGTTGCTTGCCCTACTTACGCTACTTGGCTTACTTGTGTTGCTTGCCCTACTTACCGCTACTTGGTTACTTGTGTTGCTTGCCCTACTTACGCTACTTGGTTACTTGTGTTGCTTGCCCTATACTTACGCTACTTGGTTACTTGTGTTGCTTGCCCTACTTACGCTACTTGGTTACTTGTGTTGCTTGCCGCTACTTACGCTACTTGGTTACTTGTGTTGCTTGCCCTACTTACGCTACTTGGTTACTTGTGTTGCTTGCCCTACTTACGCTACTTGGTTACTTGTGTTGCTTGCCCTACTTACGCTACTTGGTTACTCGTGTTGCTTGCCCTACTTACGCTACTTGGCTTACTTGTGTTGCTTACCTTGCTTGCCCTACTTACCGTGCTACTTGGTTACTTGTGTTGCTTGCCCTACTTACGCTACTTGGTTACTTGTGTTGCTTGCCTACTTACGCTACTTGGCTTACTTGTGTTGCTTACCTTGCTTGCCCTACTTACCGTGCTACTTGGTTACTTGTGTTGCTTGCCCTACTTACGCTACTTGGTTACTTGTGTTGCTTGCCCCTACTTACGCTACTTGGTTACTTGTGATTGCAGATGCTGAAAACATGATCATTATATTGACATTAGTGATCTTGTGAAATTTGAGTGCTGTAGCTTAAAAAACAATGAAGTTACAGCCATTTGAAATTATAGAGATTTATATGAGAAAAAATAATGGAGGCCTTTCTTGTCCCGCTTTCATGTATTTCCAGCATTAGAAATGCCAATAACTCAACCAGATACACAATTCCTAGTTTTAATATGATCTTTCATGTGGTAGCATTAGTTTCCCTCAACAGATTAATCTTCCAAATTAGGAGGTGGTCATAAAGATAGTCATTTAGGTTAATCAGCATAATGCAGTAGTATTTTTAAAATAAAATGGCAAGAGAATTGTGTTAGCGCATTTCATTGTACTGGTAAGATGTTTTGTATGGTGTTTCTTCGTAAGCAATTTCAAGTGGGTTTCTCCAGTTTCTTTTCTAGAAATGAATCTGCAGCTATGTCAACACTGTAAGTACCAAATGGTGATCTCTTGTAAACGGCATTGTTGTAAGCGATACCAATCAATTTTAGGGAATGTGATTGCAGTGATTTGGATTTTGTGTTTTTTAGTGTCTTTTATACGTCCGCTCGCGCAAGATCGATTACGTATATATATCGCTCCTTTTTGGTCTGGAACAGGGTCTACTGCTTCTATGAAGCCAGTACACACTGGCGGTCCCTTCATGTAGGAACCCATGAGTTGCTACGTTATTAGTCGCCGAATACTTACTTACGCTACTTGGCTTACTTAAGCTTGCCCTACTTACGCTACTTGGCTTACTTAAGCTTGCCCTACTTACACTACTTGGCTTACTTGTGTTGCTTGCCTTGCTGGCGCTCCTACTTGGCTTGCTTCAGTTGCTTGTGTTGCTTGCCCTGCTTAGGCTACTTGGCTTACTTGTGTTGCTTGCCCTGCTTACGCTACTTGGCTTACTTGTGTTGGCTTGCTCTGCTTACGCTACCTGGTTACTTGTGTTGCTTGCTCTGCTACGCTACTTGGCCTACTTACGCTACTTGGTTACTTGTGTTGCTTGCCCTACTTACGCTACTTGGTTACTTGTGTTGCTTGCTCTACTTACGCTACTTGGTTACTTGTGTTGCTTGCCCTACTTACGCTACTTGGTTACTTGTGTTGCTTGCCCTACTTACGCTACTTGGCTTACTTGTGTAAGTTGCTTGCCTTGCTTGCCCTACTTACCGTGCTACTTGGTTACTTGTGTTGCTTGCCCTACTTACGCTACTTGGTTACTTGTGTTGCTTGCCCTACTTACGCTACTTGGCTTACTTGTGTTGCTTGCCTTGCTTGCCCTACTTACCGTGCTACTTGGTTACTTGTGTTGCTTGCCCTACTTACGCTACTTGGCTTACTTGTGTTGCTTGCCTTGCTTGCCCTACTTACCGTGCTACTTGGTTACTTGTGTTGCTTTCCCTACTTACGCTACTTGGTTACTTGTGTTTGCTTGCCCTACTTACGCTACTTGGTTACTTGTGTTGCTTGCCCTACTTACGCTACTTGGTTACTTGTGTTGCTTGCCCTATACTTACGCTACTTGGTTACTTGTGTTGCTTGCCCTACTTACGCTACTTGGTTACTTGTGTTGCTTGCCCTACTTACGCTACTTGGTTACTTGTGTTGCTTGCCCTACTTACGCTACTTGGTTACTTGTGTTGCTTGCCCTACTTACGCTACTTGGTTACTTGTGTTGCTTGCCCTACTTACGCTACTTGGTTACTCGTGTTGCTTGCCCTACTTACGCTACTTGGCTTACTTGTGTTGCTTACCTTGCTTGCCCTACTTACCGTGCTACTTGGTTACTTGTGTTGCTTGCCCTACTTACGCTACTTGGTTACTTGTGTTGCTTGCCCTACTTACGCTACTTGGCTTACTTGTGTTGCTACCTTGCTTGCCGTGCTACTTGGTTACTTGTGTTGCTTGCCCTACTTACGCTACTTGGTTACTTGTGTTTGCTTGCCCTACTTACGCTACTTGGTTACTTGTGTTGCTTGCCCTACTTACGTTACTTGTGTTGCTTGCCCTACTTACGTTACTTGTGTTGCTTGCCCTACTTACGCTACTTGGCTTACTTGTGTTGCTTGCCCTATACTTACGCTGCTTGGTTACTTGTGTTGCTTGCCCTACTTACGCTACTTGGTTACTTGTGTTGCTTTGCCCTACTTACGCTACTTGGTTACTTGTGTTGCTTGCCCTCACTTACGTTACTTGTGTTGCTTGCCCTACTTACGTCTACTCTGGCTTACTTGTGTTGCTTGCCCTATACTTACGCTACTTGGTTACTTTGTGTTGCTTGCCCTACTTACGCTACTTGGTTACATGTGTTGCTTGCCCTACTTACGTTACTTGTGTTCCTTGCCCTACTTACGCTACTTGGCTTACTTGTGTTGCTTGCCCTATACTTACGCTACTTGGTTACTTGTGTTGCTTGCCCTACTTACGCTACTTGGTTACTCGTGTTGCTTGCCCTACTTACGCTACTTGGTTACTTGTGTTGCTTGCCCTACTTACGCTACTTGGTTACTCGTGTTGCTTGCCCTACTTACGCTACTTTGGTTACTTGTGTTGCTTGCCCTACTTACGCTACTTGGTTACTTGTGTTGCTTGCCCTATACTTACGCTACTTGGTTACTTGTGTTGCTTGCCCTACTTACGCTACTTGGTTACTCGTGTTGCTTGCCCTACTTACGCTACTTGGTTACTTGTGTTGCTTGCCCTACTTACGCTACTTGGTTACTTGTGTTGCTTGCCCTATACTTACGCTACTTGGTTACTTGTGTTGCTTGCCCTATACTTACGCTACTTGGTTACTTGTGTTGCTTGCCCTAGCTTACGCTACTTGGCCGTTACTTGTGTTGCTTGCCCTACTTACGCTACTTGGTTACTCGTGTTGCTTGCCCTACTTACGCTACTTGGTTACTCGTGTTGCTTGCCCTACTTACGCTACTTGGTTACTCGTGTTGCTTGCCCTACTTACGCTACTTGGTTACTTGTGTTGCTTGCCCTGCTTACGCTACTTGGTTACTCGTGTTGCTTGCCCTTACTTACGCTACTTGGTTACTTGTGTTGCTTGCCCTACTTACGCTACTTGGTTACTCGTGTTGCTTGCCCTACTTACGCTACTTGGTTACTTGTGTTGCTTGCCCTACTTACGCTACTTGGTTACTCGTGTTGCTTGCCCTACTTACGCTACTTGGTTACTCGTGTTGCTTGCCCTACTTACGCTACTTGGTTACTTGTGTTTGCTTGCCCTGCTTACGCTACCTGGTTACGGCTTGTGGTTGCTTGCCCTAGCTTACGCTACTTGGCCGTTACTTGTGTTGCTTGCCCTGCTTACGCTACTTGGCTTACTTGTGTTGCTTACCTTGCTTACGCTACTTGGTTACTTGTGTTGCTTGCCCTGCTTACGCTACCTGGTTACGGCTTGTGGTTGCTTGCCCTAGCTTACGCTACTTGGCCGTTACTTGTGTTGCTTGCCCTGCTTACGCTACTTGGCTTACTTGTGTTGCTTACCTTGCTTGCGCTACTTGGCATGGCTTGTGTTTGCTTGCCCTGCTTGACCTGCTAACGCTACTTGGCTTTCTTGTGTTGCTTGTGTTACTTGCCCTGCTTGAGCTACTTGGCTTACTTGTGTTGCTTGCCCTGCTTACGCTACTTGGCTTACTTTTGTTGCTTGCCTTGCTTGCCCTGCTTATGCTACTTGGCTTATAATTACTTACTTCTCTTAGATTCCGTATTACGTCGAGGGATATAGAATTTTGTAAGTTGCTCCTCTCAGATTATAATTGGTTAAGTTCCCAACTGTCGTAAATAATTCTGTTCTACTCGTTGGAGTAACACGGCGGAAGCTGTCACTTTTATCACCATCCAATTTTCCATAAACTTTCCTTGATAGAAACGATATGATAAACACGCGGTCTATGTTCCTCTGCCAGCAGGCTCCATTTGAGTTACTACTTGAAGACGTTGAACAACAACAATTTATTTACTCAGATGGTATATCTTTAATTTACAATATAGTGGAAAAAGTAATATTTAAGTAATGAGTGAGTTGGTCCTATAAAAAAAAACATTAAAGCTAGCCAGGACCACTTTGGCGGATTTATAGATGAACACTTAAAAAAGGACCGTAGTAACAATAATAATTAAACAAAATAAGTTATATTAGATACAGTATCAGAAGTAGAAATTATGTAAATACAATATATTTGATACACCGAGAAAGCTGAGAAACGACATGATAAACGCTGCTACGCGTTTTCTCTGCTAGCAGTCTCCATTTTACCAGTAGAGATCTCTGCAGGGAATTGTAGCAGGGAATCAACATTCAGTTACCTTTAGTAAGTATTGTTTCGCAAATTAAAATTACAACTTCGTTTCGTTTCGCAAAATACTGTAAGCCCCTCCAGCCTCAAACTGTCAAATTAGAAGATTTCAAAACTTCTTTGCTACAGTATGCCCACAGGAAGCCAAGCCCCAAATGTATAATGAAATGTACATTTCTTAGTTGTTATTGTTACGTTTTTTGACCGCGTACACTTCTTTTCTCAGAATTTTTTTATTATGACTATGATTACTTGGATTTATAGGCAAAGGCAGATCACACTTCACATGTAGGAATGTATTTCACTTATGGAGAGTTGGCTTAGAAAACTTTTAGTTCCTTCAACTTCCTGCACCCTTTCGTGTTATCTATTTTCCTCTTTTATCCCCTAATATCTATATCCCAAATGTAAAGCGAAAAAGTGTGAAATAAATAATCTATTTATAAGGGTTTGTATGGAAATTGTTAAATCTAGATTTTCGATAAATATACTGGTATCTATATCTGAGGATGGCACAGTGGGGTGGTGGGGGGTCGGCATCACGTTTCACGCATCAATATTTCTAAAATTCACGCGACACGTATAATTTTGAGGCACATTCGCGAATTCGCAATTCACTAATGTATCAGTCAATTCCAAACCCCGTGCATCCCCCCCCCCCCCCCCCCAAAGAAAAACCCGGTCCAACCTCGGGCATTTGATCAGAGGCTTGCTCCCGAGGGTGGGGAATTTGACGAGTATCTAAGCCCTCGGGGGCGGGCATTTGACAAACAGTGGGGGTGGGGCATTTGATCGGTGTTCAAAAAATTCATTCTTTCTGTCTACGAATTCGCATCGCTCGCGTCGAAATGGCGAACGTACGTGTCTTCGAGGAATTCCAGGATAATGATTGCGCATTTGTAGAGGCTTTGATAGAGGTAAACCTGCCAAATTTGAAGGCCACTTTCAGAGGTAAATTGCTTATGTTTAAACCTATAAACGTTTTGCTTCATGAACTTTGACCAACTGCGTGATATTAAGTGCGTGACAAGATTTGTGATAAGTTGAATTTGCTGCGACCGACCCTCGACAGCGCGCGAGAGTTAAAAACTTAATTATTATATCTGTAAAAGACTGTGCCTGTTGCATACTTTATATACCAAGAACATAAGCTAACATATTCAATTTCAAACCATTAATACGTTTATTATAAAGTTTAACTGAAACCTAGTCTCCTTCGCAGCCGTGTTTGTGTCGTCACGCAACGCTTCTCCCCACTAACGGCTGCTTTGGGGTCCGACCATTTGACTTTTGAGGGGGGGGGGGGGGGGGTGTTCTTGTCTGTGCTCGATTTGTTTTCTTTAGCAGTGTTGTGTTGCACGAATTTTTTTTGCGAAAAAAGCGGAGCCACTGAACAAAGCTTTTCCGCTTGCAGGATATTTTTTTTTCAAACACCGTTGGCTTGCAGGATTTTCTTTTTCAAAACATCCCCCCCCCTCCCCCCCTCAACGTTAAATGGTCGGCCCCTTAACGTAAACCGAACAACATTCCTTTCCCCAGATTTACCATTCACAGCGTGGCTTCATAATCAGAAGTCAGTCGCGCCAAATTCTTTGCTCGGAAATTGACCAATCGTAGCTCGTGTCTTATTTGTTTGGCCTTTTCGCTCATTGCTGGCGAAGTGAAGATTTATATTGACCTATATTGATTCAAAATATTGACACGGTTTCGGTTTCAAAATTCCGGCTTGTCCTCTTGTTATTTTGCTGAAGTGCACAGAAGACCTTGAAATTACCGTTCAACAAATCTACCTTAATTTATCCTATAGAAGGTTTTGATGTTTACCCTCGAAGAAGGGAATTTATTTTATTTTCCTCGCTTCGCAGCGTTCTCTTGTCGGATTGTCGGTTAACAATGGGAAATGTACGGTGGCCCAAAAGGGTCAAACACAAATGAATTTCCCAAAACACAAATCAATATCCCAAAACACAAATCAGTATCTCAAAACACAAATCAAAATTCCAAAACACAATCAACATTTCAAAACACGAACCAATTTCCCAAAACACAAATCAATTTCCCAAAACACAAATCAAAATTCTAAACACAAATCAAAATTCGAAAACACGAACCAATTCTCAAAACACAAATCAATTTCCCAAAACACAAATCAATATCCCAAAACACAAATCAATATCCAAAACACAAATCGAAGGCCTGGGAACTAACCCAAAATACCGGAACGCCTGCTGTAAATTTACCAGAATTGAAACTCTTGCAAAATGTTTTGCCAAAACTGTGGTGATCAAGGAGAAGATTTCCAATATTGTCCTAACTGCGGCTCTAAGCTCGGCACTAGTATACCTTCGTATAGAGCTCTTCAACGTCACTGAGAAAGAAGCAATCGAAGGGAAACTTCTACACCCGGGGGGGGGGGGGGGGGGGGGGTCACTCCTCATATGGGCTATACGGGTATGTGCCGCGGGATAGGGTATGGTTTTTGAGCTGCCGAGGTCTGGGATAGGGTATCCTTTTTACGGTTTTGGTCTGGGAAAGGGTATGGATTTTGATATACTTGTCGTTGACGCCATGCTTAGTACCCGGCTCTATCGACCACACTACAGCTTAAAATATCATATTAAAACAAAACAACGGCTTTCGTAGTGTAATTGAGTATGAATCTATGGTTTGGGTCTGGGATAGGGTATGGTAACACGACGCATTTTTTTAGGTCTGGGATAGGGTCTTCTGAGTGCCCCCCCCCCCCCCCCCCCCCTCCCCCCCGGCTTCTACAGCGGATTTTAGCTACGAAGCCATTGGTACCATGGCATTTCGATGTCGATGTCAACATTGAAAAGGCGATTATCTCACTATAACCTTAAACGAAAACAAGCGGGAAATAAACTTGTTCGACGTAGAGGTAATGATAAGGAATGAGTTAGATGGCCCAGGTTGTGTTTCTGGATATCGAGGGATGTGGCCTGGCACACCCTACGCATTAAGTACGGCATTCATGCTCCTAGAAGAGAGGTCGAGTGTCTCCTCAGGCGATTAGACCCAGATGGAGTAACGGATAGGAAACGACGAAAGTTAAAGAGAAGAAATTATACGTCGCCAATCCCTAACCCATGGTACTTGGAAAGAAAGTTCAAAATGGTCTCGCAGCTAAATCCGCTGTAGAAGACCCCTTCGATTGCTTCTTTCTCAGTGACGTTGAAGTCTGATAAAAGAGCTCTATACGAAAGTATACTAGTGCCGAGCTTAGAGCTGCAGTTAGGACAATATTGGAAATCTTCTTCTCCTTGATCACCACAGTTTTGGCAAAACATTTCAGTTGCAAGAGTTTCTGATTCTGGTAAAATTTACCAGCAGGCGTTCCTGCCGATCTGTTCCCAGACTTTCTCGATTGATATTCGATTTTTGTTTTGCGAATTTCTGATTTCTGTTTTGGCGAAATTGATTTGTGTTTTGGGAATTTCGATTTGTGTTTTGGGAAATTGGGTTCTCGTGTTTTGGGATACCGATTTGTGTTTTGCGATATTGATTTGTGTTTTGGGATATTGATTTGTGTTTTGTGAAATTCATTTGTGTTTGACCCTTTTGGGCCACCGTAGTAATGAACAATCTAAAATCTACAATGTTTACTGTTTCATTTTCTCTCGGCTAATGGAAAATCGAGGTACGGTAACCGTCGGGGCGCTGAAAGTAGCGATGTCTACATCCAGATCCAGCGAAGATTGAATTCCAGCCAAATTAGTAGAACTTCTATCCGAAAATGTAAATTTTGTTTATCTTTGAGAGCAGTTGACGAAAAATGAAGCACTTAGAACCACTTGCCACTTTTTCTTAAGGGAGTTTCATCCATGAGAAAACTTGAAGGCAAAACCGCAATGTCATTATGGATTATTTACAAAAAGCCGGTCGGGGAAAACGTCATGATAAATTTACTGTCTCGTGATTGGTCTAATGAAAACAAAGTCAACCGTCTGATTGCTGCAGTCGAGAAGCGTTGCGTGACGACACAATATTACGGCTGCGAAGGAGACTAGCTGAAACCAAGAACGATCGAACCGGTAGAAATGATTGTTCTCATCCCCGACTGGTTGAATGTGGTTTTCACCGTCGGTGTTTCCTGTGAATTGCTTGAGTCAGAGATTCTGAATAAAACAATGATTTCATTTATTTGTCAATAGTCTTTGCCTTGTGAAGTGACCGGACGACCTCGTACCGTTTGAAAATCAGGCTAGTCCCCGATGGTGGGGCAGTGCAAAATTTATTATCTAGGTACCTTATGTTCCGTGTACTTTTTGCTATCTTTGCGTCTTTATCAGTGAATTCTTAATTAGGATGAAACTTTATATAAAATTTCATGTTCATTAGTATTCTTTATATAAAACGTTCATCCTAATTAGCAATTCAATGAGAAAGCTGAAACATCAATAGAAATTCCATTGTCTCAATCATTAACCCCGTTTCCCACTGGGACAAAATTCAAATCCCTCCGCGGGCCTTTTAGAATGATGAGATTTTATCAAGTATAAAGGAGCATGCACGTGACTGATTTGCTTCATCTGATTGGACAAAATGCTTATTAATTATTCATGAGTTTTTGAAGAACAGATGAAGACTTCAGGAGAGTTTTCATTGATTTTATTTCAGTATTTCTGGCCTAACGGATACAACCAAGTACTCGTTAAAAATCTCATACAAACACCTTATAATTTAGAACACAAACAGAGCTTGGGTTTCCTGTGGTGAAAATATCAAAGTTTAGAGCGTGACAATGTACCAAACCCGTGCATGCCCCCCCCCCCAAAAAAAAAAAACCGGCCCACCCCCAGGCATTTGAACATTTTGGAAAAAAATCGATCAAATGCCCCACTACCAAGGCAGAAAAACTGTTCAAATGCCCATTTAAGCAGCCTGGATGAAAAACTGGTGGCACAGATAATATTTTTTAAAATGAAGTTATCCAACTACCATTACTTGTTTACCGAGCCACCGTTTATGCATCAGTCAATTCCAGCAATGCCCATACCCCCCCCCCCCCCCCCGCCCGGGACAACCCCCGGGCATTAGCCATTTTCGTGTTTTGTTTTTTTCAAATTCCCCACGGTGGGGACAAGCAAGGTGTTCAAATGCCCCACAGTGGAGCCAAAGAAGTAAGGAAAATGCCCCACCCCCGGGCACATCCATAATGATATACTGCCCAAGTTTAATTCCATGCAAATACACAAGGCGCAGAGAATCTATTCATTGATAGTTTCTGTTCGTTTTGTAGATCCGCCATCTTGTTTTGTATTTGTATTACCGCTGCATGGTTATACTATTGAGCCCCCTGGAGCAAAATGGTATTAATACATCTCATTCCTATAAATAATCATTTGCAACGCGGTTAATGTTATCAACAATAAACACTTATTAAAACCACATGATAGACTTTTATAAGAATAGTGTGACTGTTCTGTCCGTCCGGTTGACAGCAGCAAACTGTGTATATTTGTAAACGAACTACTTGATATCCGTTCGTTTCAAACTCGGACCGGCAGAGCTTGGGCCCCGAGTATGGTTGGCGAAATGGTGCAAAAATTCAACAAACGTAATGCATTCACATTCAACATTGATATACATTCACGTTCAACGATGTTATTCTTCTTCAAGAATATATTCGTTGGCAACAAAAATATCCATTCACATTCAACGATATTATTCTTGTTCAACGATATATTCATTCACGTTCAACGATACTTTTCGTGTTCAAGAATATATTCATTCACGTTCAACTATTATTCTTGTTCAAGAATATATTCATTCAACAAAAATATTCATTCACATTCAACGATATTATTCTTGTTCAACGATATATTCATTCAACGAAAAATATATTCATTCAACAATTCGTGCGCACCCAGCTCTACGCATCATTGTGCCCAGTCTCCCACGGCACTATAATTCGTGACGAGGACATCACGATTTCACTCTATTTCACACGATTTCATATTTCACAAGATGGCGTCGAATTTAATATTCGGCGATGTGTCCGCGAAGAGAGGAGAACATTTCGGGGTGGAAGTACGCAAAGCCTTTTAACACCGAATTATGGTGGGAAACGGAGTGTGCCCGGCCATCCATTTCGGCCCGTCATTGTCAGGCAAACGGAAAAAAACGTGCAACCCCCGATACCGAAAAGTGTGTATCGACTGTGTGTATCGACTGTGTAGCACAAGATAGCGACGATGAGGAGATGGCAGATTCATTTCATTTCGCGAACAGTAATTCAGCCTTGGGAACTTTCAGTTTCACATACAAGCGGCCCTGGCCACAAAGGTTTTTCACATGGGCAAATTCCCACTTGTGGCCAGGCGACAACATTCTTTCCCTTTTAAGAAAATCAAAATCTGATTTCGTTATGCTTGGAATTTTTGTCTGAAACACCTCCACAAGCTCATTGCGTATTTCATCTTCAGAGTGTCCAGGTGTCAGATCAAACTCTCCTTTTATGACTGCATACTGTTCGCGAAATGCAAATGAATCTGCCATCTCCGCCATCTCCTCATCGTCGCTATCTTGTGCTATACAGTCGATTAGATACACACATTTCGGTATCGGGGGTTGCACGTTTTTTTTCGTTTGCCTGACAATGACAGGGGCCGAAATGGATGGCCGGGCACACTCCGTTTCCCACCATAATTCGGTGTTAAAAGGCTTTGCGTACTTCCACCCCGAAATGTTCTCATCCTTCGCGGACACACCGCCGAATATTAAATTCGACGCCATCTTGTGAAATATGAAATCGTGTGAAATAGAGTGAAATCGTGGGCATTGCTGGAATTGACTGATGCATTAGTTCCAATTATGAAACCAAACTCAAAGCCGTAAAATAATAAAAACGTGCATTAAACTTACATATTTTGTGCCGGAGTCAAAAATTTAGAGTCTGCCGTCATGTCAGTCACATCGCCTTTTAGTTCCAAGTCTTGAACTTTATCGAGGTAAGCCACGACACCAAATCCTTCAAGTGCATTGCGAAACGCCGCTTCAAACAACATAGTATGGTAATTTCTTCATGTCATTCCCTTGAGATGTTCGTCAGTAATTGCAGGCGGTGATTACTCGAATATTTTGCATGGCGTTGTGAATACGGTTCAATGGTTCATTAAGTAACTATTCCCTTGAGATGTGCGTCTTTCTTTCATTGCATTCTTAAGCGCTTTTGAAGCCGTTTAAAACACTCACAGCACGTGTTTTATCAAGTCTAAAAATTCTCGGCCTTCGCCCTCGAATTTTTAAACTTGATAAATCACTGCTGTTCGTGTTTTAAACAGTACTTCATTGGGCCTTCTTTCTTAGTTGGAGAGGTCGAGGGGTAAAATTTCAACAGAATTCGCTGAAATTGCATACAGAGCCCAATGAAGAACAGATAAAGACTTCAGGGGAGTTTTCATTGATTTTATTTCAGTATTTCTGTCCTAACGGATACAACCAAATACTCGTTAAAAATATCATACAAACCCTTATAATTTAAAACACAAACAGAGCTTGGGTTTCCTGTGTTTTCACGTTCACGCACTTTAGCCCCAATCACGCGTAATCCCCGCGCCACCCTCATCTATATCCTGGTATCTATATCTGCCTTGGCTGTGTCTGTATACATGCAGTTGCAGCGAATTTGAAACCCTTACCCTACATATTAAAATTATTCTTTAGTAAGGGATTTGAAATTTGCCCAAATTCGCTGAGTTTTATTCATATTCCCATACAGAGCTTGGACTTGCTCTGGTTTGCCTTCATTAAAATTAATTCCTCGGACGTTTGCTTCCTTGATTTATTACGGATTGTCGTGGTCTGGTCCTTTTTCAAAACCAAATTATGATTAATTTGCAAACCCCCAAAAAAAAATTTCCGCAAAACCGAAAACAAACTTCCGTATAACTTCGGGGCGCTCTCGTGTTGCTCGGAGAGACTGGAAAGTAAATACAGAATGCGTGATGTTTCACCCACTGTACTTCTATTTCTCACGCCATCAAGTATGTGCTATCGGATTCGTGCTATCGCATGTACACATGTAGATTGTAGGAGAAATTGAGGCGAGTAAAATTATCCGCGTCCTGTTTTGATAGCATGTCGAAATCGCTGACTAAACACGAATACTGCACGCTACCAATGAACAAACGCACGTGAACAAAATGTTCCTATACTTATCGCTGATTGGCTAACCGAGCAATTTTCACGTGCATGGTATCACTTGAACATCAGGCCATCCTGTTCAAGCCTCCAAAAAAAACTGAATTGCATAATTGTAGACGATGGCAAAGGGATTTAGAAGTGGGAACGCTTGCCGCAAGAAGGGAGAAAGGTTCTGTTCTTTGGGGATCTGGAGCTGATGACTTAGTGGCATAATCACGCCAAGACTTTTCATGCTTTAGAAAAGTAGTACACGCTAAATTTATTTACTTTCGAAATTTGCATTTCGTCGAAGTTTCACCGTTTGCCTTCACGTTAAATGCCGGCGTCGACCTTAAAACCAAACGTACTGGGCCCAGCCAAGAGTGATTCAAGCCTAAACGAAGTGAAAAAGGACAGGAAAGTGCATTTTGCTGATACTATCGGTCTGTCGCTTGTTTCAGTTTACTTCATTCGCGATCCAGCGCCACAATCGCGAGTGAACAACACTGTTCCCGGGCACAAGATCAGACAACGTTTCTTTGAGAAAGACGAGCGGGCTCGTTTGCTCAACTTTCTACAACCTTTTTCCGGAGAATGCTTAAGGGAACGCTTAGACAAAAACAATGTCTGCCTGGAGAACGTAACCCTGCGAGAATATCTCATCCTGGGAATTGTCAAAGTGAAGAACTTGACTTATGAAAAGCGAGTGTTTATCCGCTACACCATAAACAACTGGAAAAGTTGTCGAGAAATTGAGGCATATCATGTTTATGGATCCAACACTGGAACGACGGATACCTTCTCTTTTGAACTAGTTTTGCCCTGCAATTTAGAGAAAGACTTTAAGGTCGAATTTGCGATCTGCTACGAAGTTCTTGGAGTGCAGTTTTGGGATAATAACAGCGGTGACAACTTTCGCATTATGTGGTACTCTTATTCTCAACGGAAATTAAAAAGGCGAGATCTTTGGGACATCTTTCAAAGCAGCAGATATGCAGGTTTCTGGATCTAAGGACACAACGAAAAAGTATAAAATGGATGTATTTGAAATTGTGATTTTAAAGTATACGTTGTTTTATACTCGGCCGATCTGTGACTCGATCGCTTGTGAAGGATTTGAGAACATTTCTTCAAGTTTATAAAGTGAACGCAAGATGCAGTCGTAGTTTTGACAGGAGTATTTAAAAAGGAAGAATTATATTGTGTAAAGAAAAATACTCAAACTTGTACCATACTGCAGAGTGCAGGTGAAACCGAAACTTACGGCTTCGCATATCGTATTACCAGAAATCAGATTACCCAATAAGAAAAGCTTTTACTCTACTCAACGTTGCACATAATCGTAGGGCAAGTTAGGTCTCCAAGCAGCAATGGCTCGTTTAAAATAATTATTAATTTAAGACTACATGTTGTAGAAAATGGGTTCACAGTTTTAAAAAACGTTTTATAGGGAGGTTTTTAAAATAATAAATTAAAGTAGAATTATTTCATAAGAGGTTTGTTGTTGTGTATTTGGTGGACCACAATAATTCAAGTTCTTTCTGTGGTTAATTTTAATATTACTTGTTTACACAGGTCTAGGGACTAAACTTTCTGCATTTTCAACAGAAGTAAAATGAAAACTAGCATTTTCAGGGCAGAATGTTGCTTCTTGACTAATCATTATGAAAGAAAGGCCAAGAATTGGGAAGATATTTTAAAATATCCCATGAAACAAAAATAGTAAAAAAAAATTCAAACTAATCCCAGTGGAGACAGAGCTATGAAAAATATTCCTATTTATTAAGTACATCAGTGACAACACTGAGGCTTGTGAATAGGTACTTGATCCTTGTTTCCTCACAAATTGATTGATCAAGAGGAATTAAAATATTAACTGTTCCACTTCTTTCAAGCTTTGTATGGTGGTATGGGAGGAGTACACAATCTGTATTTTGGGCAAAAGTTGAGTCTTTTCCAAGCCTGGTTGGTCCCTACCGTAATACCACAATACATGTATCACATCCAATACAAACCCCAATATTGTCAGTTTTGACCTACTGTATTTTGTGATGCAAAAGTAGTCCTGCTCGTAAAACATGTAAGAGATTTGAATAAAAAAAAACTGCTTGGCAGACCAGTTATGTCAAGATCCATCAATCGAGTACCTTCACTGGTAATAATTCAGATGTTTAGCAATACTTAGACAATGAGAAGTAAACACATTGGAAAACGAAAATAAAGTATTCCAAAGTATGAACTCTTGCATATTCATGTGATTTTCTTCATTCGAAAGACTGACTTCAGAACTAGTTGACCACATTTGCCTCTTACCGGATCGAAGCTTGAGCAAGTCAAAATGCTATTGTCTTTTAAACAACACTGATTGGCTCAAGCAACCGTAAGTTGGGATGCCTTGTTTTCATTCTGCAATGACTGTGATTCATGGTTCTCATTTCTAAGTGGCCCCAGTTTCAGTTGTTGCAGTGTAAATGTATGTTTCTTTGATATTTCAGTTTGCAAGCAACCCTTCTTCATCAGAACATCATACATTGAATGGCCGTACCATTGATTACATCTAGAAATTTTTTTTTGCCTGTCTCAATTTAGTCAAGTGAGCTTGAGCGGATGGTAAATGTGTTGTGATTCAATCTGACTCCTCCACAGGCCTTTCAAGGAGAATTTGTAGTGCATGGTAGGAGAAGCTTGGACGAGGGTTGATAGGAAGGGCAAAAAGGAGAATTTGAAGGGTGCGGTCAGAGAAGCTACTCCATGCCCAGCAAGCAAGAGACTGGGGACAAGGCAGTTTTTCCAACTTGTAGTTTTTCCAATTTGTAGTTATTTTGGACTTATTTTATTTCATTAATATAATTTAATGAAAACTAAAACTACTTATAAATACATCAGGTGATCTTTTTCAATAATAATAACTTTATTAATGTGTCATAATGTAAGTTTAGCATTACTGCTAATTGGAGATGAATAAATAAAAAGATATGCATACACACGTAAAAAATGAAAATGTATGTGATTTATACGTTCAGAATTATTTATTGAATAATAGTGTTCAATGCTAACTATAATCTACAATTTATATTACATTCACTCCAGAAAAGGCGTCCCACACAATACATATACGCCAACATATCCACTGCCCATTAGATGGAACAGTATAGGAACAATGGACATGCAAGTACACAACACAAACGACCCTTCCAGAAGTGACAATATACAGTCATAATAAAATAGTAATTGTTAAAAAGTGAATAAATTATAAATTTGGCATAATAAGCTCTTCAGGACTGTATGTCAGTGTTTAGCCTTCAACGTTCTTAATTAATTAATGTCTGATAAAGCGCAGTTGGCTCTACAGTCATCATCAACTAATGTTGATAGGTAAAAGCAGCAGGAGAAAAAAAGTCAATTATTTTTAAGACCTTTTGTCATCCCTGACCGATGTGAGTCTACCATACAGATGATATCTTTGTTTTTTTCTTATTACCTGAATTTTTAATACTAGAACAATGCAGCAAATCAAACTCATGCTTATGTCAATGTTTACAAAACCACATGTTTAGTTGTTTATTTTTCTCAACAATGAAAACATAATTCAATTACTCACACATACATTCCTCAGCTCTCAATCAGAACAAAATGCTAATGAACCCACCAACATCGCCAACACAACAGCTATCACCAAAGAGGAATTAATTTCAAGAACATGAACATTTTCTGTAATAGTTCACAATTATGCATGGATCACGATGGATTTACATTGATGATAATTGAACTTGTGAACAAACTGAAGACATTCTAATTAGTTTGGGCAAAAAGTAACCTACCATAATTCTTTTCTGGTCTGGGAGCTATAGTCCTTGACCTGGGAACACCTTTAATACTAAATATGATTCTAGAAAAATCTTGAAATATTTATATAATCAAATCAACACTGTTAGTCATGCTGCATATACATTTGTACATGTATACATAAATATTATACATTTATCATAGCTATGAATGTACCAAAGTGGATAGCATTTCATTTCCTCAATTTTGAGACCACTTTGGAGCAAAGTTAAAACGTTTTAATAATTAACAAACATTATACGAGCAAGGCTGAGGCATCAGATTAACGATGTCTGGTGTGAGATTAACAATTATGTCTGGCATGTGAGCGTGAGAATAAAATGTGAGGCAGAGGAGTGAGACTTAGTAGCTATATGATTGATATGTCTGTAAAAAAACTTTATTTTTTAAAATTACATATTCCCCTTACTCTCCCATCTCTGCTTCTGTTCAAAACCCCAGTGCAGTTTGGGTTTTTTATTTCTCTTTGTCCTTTCCTGCTCCTCTACCTTTCTCTTACTATAGTCCCTTTGCCCTACAACAGTTGTAACCTTGTCCATAAAGTCTTGGTTTCCTAATTCTTGACTTAGTTTTTCAGCCTTGTCAAAATTGCCATCTTTGATTGAATTGTTTATTTCTTCTTTAATTTTTTCCTGCAAGTAACAAGAATTCATGAATGAGGGCAATATGTTTATTGGAAGTCAGGGGTTTTATTAGAAGCCAGTGGGGGTCAGAAATGCCAGCTGTGGTTCATGTAAGTGCCAGCTATATTGGTAAAATATGATGGCTAAAATAATATCTCCACCCCTTGTATCTTGCATGTTCCAACCCGTTCCTTAATAAATAATTAAACCCATATATGTGTTTGCAATGTACAAATGTAATAAGAGTGAATAATAAAAAAAAGTGAATCCAAGACTATTGGATTCCAAGGTATTCATGTGACATGTGAAGTCTTTAATGAATCGCTTTGTAGTCTCAGAGTAGTCCAGGTGTTAAACATGTATTGTTAATATTATGCTGTGATCATCATATTGCAAACTCTATCTTCAAAATAATGCATGGTAAGAAAAAGTTGGCTTGAATGTTTGTTTTGTCTGAATTCAGAACAGTCTAAATGAACCATATTACCAGGTGAGGTCTCATACTTCGGCACAATTTTGCACCTGTTTTTTTTAAAGCCTCGTCTGATATTCTCCCCAAATCTTCCCTCTTTTATACAAACAGAGGAGACATGCTCCCATATTTTAAAATAAAAAAACAAACCCTGTACACAATGTACATGCAATCAAAAACTCAGGAAGATGAACTTATCCTGACAAGTCGACTCGCAATATTTAGTTAACCAATATTGATATAATGTATAATTGAAGAGTTGTGTGCAACAAGGGCATAAGTGACTGCTGATCACATTCTAAATTCTCCTTCAACTTTTTTGTTTTCTAAGGGAGAATTTAGAATGTAATCAGGAGTCACTTGTACCCTTTTTGCACACAGCCCTTCAATTTGCATTTAAGCTCTCTAATCAAAAATGATAGGCCTACCTTTGCAGTAGCACTAACTCTGACTTCTCCCTCACACTGGAGATCGGTGTTAAAGTGATGCTTTAACTCTTTCCATTTTTTTTCATTCTGACCATGTGATGTTGAACTGTTGGGAATAAAAAAAAATCTTTAAATGTACATGCAGGGCCACTTTCAACAGAGAATTTACATGTAAAGCTCCTTGTTGGCATGTTATTTAAGTAATAGTATGACATGAGAGAAATTAGTGATTAAATTTCCCCGAGAGCCGAGCTAGGGAGGAATTGTGGAAGTCCCAATGTTGCAGGCGGAGGGACTTTCACAGATCCTCCCGAGGCTTGAGGGGAAATTTAATTACTAATATCCTGAAATGTCATGCTATCACTTTGTAATAGTATTATCACGGAGCTGAACGGAACAAATCTATGAGAAGTTTAGTTTTCTCTGCCCAAACTAAATAAATATGTCGCAGTTGAGTTGCTTTTGAAAACATTTAATAACACTAAAATACAATGTAATTATGTGGTTGACTAAATATTCAAAGAGCATGCATGGAGTTTAATTACATCACTTTTATGGTTTTAAGTATCCCACATGGAAGAAGCGGGTTAAGAAATGAAGAGAAGAACTTTCTTGAGCCATAAAATAGGTAGCGTACAGGGTTTAACAGACATCGAGTCATAACCCGGTGTGCCAAGGGCCAGTCCAATGTTCCCTCATCAGCATGCATGCCCTTCTAATTTTCCTTCTTGAATGTCAATGAGTAAAAATTAGAACAAAATATGCATGTTGATGAGGAAATTTCAAGATTAAATTTCCCTGAACCAACAAAAAAAACAATCATGGTATTATTCAGGATAAAATGCAATTCAGACAACTGTGGTGGTAGTTTTCTGCATGGCTCCCCCTGGATCAGAATCTCACAGAATATTTGGCTGGCCTTGTATGCTTGCTGGGAGAGGGAGAAGGGGTGGGGGGGTGGGGGGGGGGGGGGGGGTGGGGTGGGCAGTCTGTAGATAAATTATATTAAAAAAAATATTATAGTTTATGTGTGGAGCAGCCTCAAGTAACGTCTATTAAAAAAAGAAAAAAGTTGTACGTGTAAGTTAACATTTTCCAACCTGTTCTCTAGAGATGGTGTATTTACATGGTTTTTCCTGGATGAACAGGGCGAAACAACACCATATTCTCTCAGGATTGATAATTCCTCTGGACTTTGGAGCTGCTTGAAAACTGTATCAGATAAATGGAGAAATCCTGCATTGAACACCACATATGAGCCTTACCAATTCTGCCTGTTAAGACTTAATTAACATTATTATTATAATATTTGGAGTAATTCTGCAAAAAAAGGTTTTTGTTTGCTTGAATCCTTGGTTGTCTACAACCTGTTGAAGTTATGATACCAATGATGACGTCACAACTGGCCATGAAATGAAGACGTTATAGCCATTGTAGTGAAACAGATCTACACTGTAGCCACTCTCCAAAATAGCAGAGCATAATGGTATAGTCGCACCAAGATTTTTTATTGGCTGAGCTACAGAATTCAAGGCCACTTCAAAAAGATTACCTCTAGCCCCTGGCTCATCGGCTCACTCAACAAGCCACCAGTTTAAAGTGCCACCACGATCAAATTTTGACAAATCAATATTTTTGCATATTCATAAAGTAGATTTGATATATTATTACCAGTTCAAATCGTTTTTCGATACGACATCAGGAAGTCCTATTTTTTTAACCTAAACATCCATCATTACTGGAGGCTGTTCCCTTTTGTTCAGGTTATTCAGCGAAAGTGATGTCATACACTCAACACTCACCTGCACAACACAATGCATTGGAGGCATATTTTTACTAAAAACGTCTTCACGCACACAAGAAGAAAATTATATTTATCTTTGCAAGGTTGGCTACGTTTTTATGCACACTAGTTATTTCGCATGACATGGTTGTCGTGTTGAGTGTATGATATCACTTCTGCTGAATATCGAGAACGGCTTTCAAGTAATGGCCGGGACAGAATTTTACTGGTAAACTCTCCTAAAATTTTGTGGTTTAACTTTCCCATATTGTTTTTTTTTTACTATTTTGGATATCTCTAACACAGAATGACGGCCTATTGACACTGAAAATTTGGTAAATTTTCGTTGTAGTGGCACTTTAAGTGCTTTCCATTACTGTCAGACAGACAAGCCAACAAACCACAAAACAGTTTTCCTTAAAAATTTCGGCCATGAATTATGTTGTTGCTTCATTTATGCACTCACATAAATTATATGCATATAAATTATGTACCTGGCTCTGTCGCCTCCTTTCTTAGTGCTTTTTTTCGACTTTCCACTGATGACCTGCAGCACCTTACTCTACGTTCCTTTAGTTCTCTAAACTTCTAAAAATCAGTCAAAAAGGGCAAACCATCAGGCACAGTCAGTTCAGTCTGCCGACAGCAGACTCGCGAGTATAAAATGCTACAACTGCAGACTGGGTAAAGGTGCAGACTGGGATATAAAGCTAGGAAAAATTAAAGGATTAAATTAAAATTAAACATCATCAGAGTTAGTCTGCTTGCAGCCTCTTCAGTTTTCCTGTAACCCTGGTAAAATAAAACCGAAGAGCCTGCAATTACAGTCTATACTGTAGTTGTAAACAATCATTATTGCATGATCGGCTTGGTTTTCTTTGTTCTTCATAGGGCTTTATCTCTGATATTAAGGCCAGTTTAACAATAGAGTTGCTCATTGTCAATGCAAGTTATTTATCTGTATAGATAATACCCGGAATTTATACAGATAAATACCTTGCATTGATAATGAGCAATTCAACTAAACTCAGGGTTGTGCTTTTAAGGCACCATTATACCCAAACATGGGTCAAGTACCCCCCTCCCCCCCCAAAAAAAAGATATAGACCTAAGTAAAAGTCCTTATAGTAAATCAGATAATGAATGGTTTTATCCAGCTATGCCCGTGGTGGAGGGTGGGGGATTTCAAATGACTGGTGCATTATTAGCTCAATATCAATTGAAAAAGAATGTCATGATCAGTTGTCTCTCTTAATGATAGATCCTTCACCAAAACTCCAAAACATAGTAGAGATAAGGAAAAACAATCTTAGATATACAGCATAACATATTTGGATTCAAGTTGATGACCACGTTCGTACAAAGCTCCAAATAAAATACTGTGTCTGTCTGTCTAGACAATGAAATGGGGTGTAAAACTATATTCCAGGATGTTCCAGTATGCGGGCAATCTAATCCAACGAAGCCATATCTTGGACTACTATATGCAAGAACACCGGGACAAGAACAAGGTGAAACTGACTGAACAAGTGAAAATTGAAATGTGAATTTGTTTTGAGCTAGAAATCAACATTACACGTTATTTTTTTAAAGTAAAGGATTTCTTCTGGATTATTATTCACAATGTTACTCTTTTTAATGTAAATGCTAAATTATGTTGGTTATTATTGCGTTTGAATAGTTATGTTTGAGTTTTAGAAGTCATTTACAAAATGTAACCCTTCAATAATAGTTAAACGGGTATGGGTCGCTCTCTCATCTGCCGTTTTCAACTACGGATAACAATATTACATGGTTTCATTTCCCGTTCCGGTACTAGAATTCCCACGCTGAATGTTACATTAATTATTGTTCAGTGTCATGTTGCATAACGCATTGTCCGAGGTTGCATAACACATTTTTATATATACAGCAATTATTGATGAAATACCAGTGTAATATTTCTTTCTAAAAAGTGATATCTTCACAGGTGTGAAGATATCACTTTTGAAAATATGAATGGCTTTCAAAGATTTCTACACATTTTAGGAAGAGATTGAAACTGGTATTTCATCGATAATTATATATTAAACAGAACATTATATGGCCGCGTGGAGATACAAATTTTATCCTTGAGTGTTGATGGAATATCTGACTCATTTGCTGCACTCACTCGTAAGATATTTCACCAACACTCAAGGATAAAATCTGTATCTCCGCGTGGCCATGTAAATATCTTCTATGTCCAATGTTGAATGTCATGTTGAGCAAAGTTGAATTCGAAGGCTGTGAGGTTGGATATTGCATTGCGAACTCAGTTGGAAGTTCATTGACAGGTCTCGAGTGGACTACAATTTGGGAACTTGAATTTTGCATTGTCCGAGGTTGAATGTTGAACTTCGAAGACTTCAATGTTGAATAACAAATGAATGAGCAATTTAAGAACTTGCATGTTCGATTTGGGAACTTGAATGTTGCATTGTCCGAGGTTGAATGTTGAACTTCGAAGACTTCAATGTTGAATATGTTCGATTTACAAACTTGAATGTTGCATTGTTGGAGGTTGAATGTTGAACTTCGAAGACTTCAATGTTGAATAACAAATGAATGAGCAATTTAAGAACTTGCATGTTCGATTTGGGAACTTGAATGTTGCATTGTCCAAGGTTGAATGTTGAACTTCGAAGACTTCAATGTTGAATAACAAATGAATGTACAATTTACAAACTTGGATGTTCGATTTGGGAACTTGAATGTTGCATTGTCCAAGGTTGAATGTTGAACTTCGAAGACTTTAATGTTGAATAACAAATGAATGTACAATTTACAAACTTGGATGTTCGATTTGGGAACTTGAATGTTGCATTGTCCAAGGTTGAATGTTGAACTTCGAAGACTTCAATGTTGAATAACAAATGAATGAGCAATTTAAGAACTTGCATGTTCGATTTACAAACTTGAATGTTGCATTGTCGGAGGTTGAATGTTGAACTTTGGAGACTTTAATGTTGAACAAGAAATGAATGTACAATTTACAAACTTGGATGTTCAATTGAGAAGTTGCATGTTGCATGTCCAAAGTTGAATTTTGGAAGGGATGGAACGACGCTTTCACTCACTCCCTGTGCAAGAACGAGAGCCGTCTCATCAACATGGGACATGATTCGTTTCACCATACTCCAACTGTGCATAGATAGATAGATAGATAGATAGAAACTTTATTTAGACACGGTAGTTTTAACAGTAACTAAGACTGGTTTACATAAAAGCCGTGTGTAAAAATCTCATACATCAACATTAAATGATATTATTACATTCCATTAAAATCTGCTAAAAACGCCAGAGTCAGTTCTTTTAGCGTTCGTGTACAATATATTAAACTATAGTAATTGTAAGAGAGTAAATTATAAGGTGTCAAAGAAGCAGGGAGGTAGACCATTTAGCTTAGTTTTAAATGTATTTAACGATTTGCTAGTCCTCAGGTCTTCTGTTAAATTATTCCAAATATGTGCTCCTCTGTAGAAGAATCGCTTTTTACCATAATTCGTTTTGGGGAGGGACAGTTGGAATTTTGATGATGAACCTCTTGTGTCATATGGTGTATGAACCCTATTAAATTTGTGTATTAAATACCCAGGCACCTCAGGTTATTATAGATCTTAAACATTTCTATTGCTAAAAGTTTGCGCCTGCGTATTATTAATCTGTCCCAACCCAGTTTGTGAAGTATTGGGCCAGAGCTAGAATTGAAACTAGCATGTTAGTGATGTAACTTTAATGTTGAAATAAATATTATATTGTATGATTCAGTCGTACTCTGTTTAATTTACAAACCTGCCAAGGGTATTGTTTACTTTTTCTGAAGGTCAAAGAATAATATTGCTTTCTCATGGGAATAGCTTTAATTTGGTGAGAAAACCTTGCAGATCATGAAATAAGTCAGATAACCTTGAACCTCGGTATTAAGTCACATACATCCCTACATACATGTCAATGCATCAAATAAACGTATAAAAGTTAGTATAAATGGTTATATAATGGCTATACAAACTGGGATGAAAAAGGTTTTATTTTCTAAACACATGGGTATATATTTTTAAGTCATCAAGAAAAACGGAAAAAAAAGAAAAGAAAACCATCCTCGGGGACGAAGTCACATGAGGTGCGATGGGGTTATTTTAAGATTTGATGAAATTAAATTATGGAGAATAAACACTATATTATGAGATATGTGTTTTGTTCAGCCACGGAGCCACGGAGCCATGATCTTTGCTCTCCTACTTTGTGATGATAATAAATTCAAAATGGAGGTTTTAAGACTTAGCTAATCCTAACCCCTTTGCCTAAGATTAGCTACAAAATGACTTTCAATCGCTAATACAGACTGTAAGTACTATTTCAGTTCCTTAAAACGACTGCGCGGGCAACTACGGAGCCAGATATTTCTAAAGAGGTTCAAGAGTGCCACTGTATTCTGCAATTTAGCCCATTCGACACACCCAGCTTGGGGACATGCTTACACTTAGAAAGAGCCTTTGCGAATTCTGGTACCCGTAGGCCGTAGGAGTACTAGTAGTCATACTCATAAGCGCATACGGTCTATTCCAGTAATGCTTTTTGGCTCCCCCGTGGGGAATTTGAACAGCTTGCTTGTCCCCACCCGGGGGGGGGGGGGGGGGACTCCCTTATGTGAGGGGTACATGGATGCTCGTCGTACCTTTTAGGGGTCAAAATCAGGAGCTTGGTACCACTTTTCTATGTAAAGCGGTACCTTTTAGGGGTCGGGTGTCAATTGAACAAGAAAGCTGTTATCAATTTACATTTTTATTATCTTTTAGGGGTCAAAATAAGCTTGAGCCACGCCCATTTTAGTACCTCTTAGGGGTCAAATCGAAAATGTCCGACGAGCATCCCTACCCCTTTTATATGGGAGTTCCCCCCGGGGTCCCCACCATGGGGAATTTGCTAGAATTTTTCAAAATGACTATTAGATGCCTAATTAATGGCGATTCTTTAATGCCCGGACTCCGGAGGTTGACCGGGTGGGCATATTTGCTGGAATTGAAACCAACTTTAACTTAATATAAGCACACTTAAGAACTTACTTTCCACATATTTTCTGACACACCGGATGGGCAAGGCGGTCCAACGTGTTCATCAGTTTTAACAGGCTCTCCTTCGCTGTTGGCTGTTTTCTGAGGAGGTGGAACGGCTTGGTACATGGTTTTAATTTTAAGTACAAAATCAATATTATAGATTTGTTTTAGAGACTGGCCTGGAGTGAGGGAGACTAGCTGTTAGCCATCATTATCAGGTTCGTGGTTTGTTTGTTTCGCAGTAGCATTATTTACAGTAGATTGATGATTCCACGATATATATCTGAAGACTCGAGACTCGAGTATTTTTAACTCAAAAGCTCCGCCATTTTGGTTTCTTCCTGCCGCAGAGGCTCCTGGGATGAGCTGGGATAATGTGGCCGCGCGGAAGCTGGGGAGATCTATAGATCGTTTTCACATGACGTCATCAAAATTCTAAAATTTAAACTAAATACGATTACTCAGTATTCTTGTAAAATTGAGTTAGAGTATTTTGAATTTTGTGACAGCCCAGCTCAGCGTGTTTCCTAAATGTCATGGAAATCCATATATTTCTGCCAATTTAAATTGTTAGACTTGATTTGAAGTTAAAAGTGATATCTAAAGTGTTTTTTAAGTGAATGCTAATCATATTGCTGGGAAAAAACAGCTTTATTTGTAGAGTACGTTTTCGGCCGCCATCTTGGTGTACCAAAGAGGTACACCAACATGGCCGCTAGTACTCTAATGCTCCAAAATTTCGGTCATTTACATATTTTTACCTGCTCTATACACAACCCCCCCCACATAATCTAACATGGATAAAACATATAAATTTAGTAACATCTAAAATTTCTAAAAATATTGGAGTCCTGTACAAAGTGGGTCGTTATTTATCTACCGAGTCCACTAAAAGTGTATACTATACCTTGATATATCCATACATTTGGCATTATGGTAATATTATCTGGGCTAATAATTATCCATCACGGATCAACAGGGAGGGTTCCATTGTAGGCTTTATATTTACGATTTTGCATGCTACTTTTTTTCGCATAATTTTGCGAATTTTTTTGGAAAGGTCTAGAAAATCTGGATTCACTCTGACTACCTAAGAGAGAAAAGGCCGGCAAGCGGATCGCGATGGCGTGTTCACATACCTTCGATTGAATGGATTTAAGGATCATTTTCGCCGTGGAGATTACAGGTATGTGAACACGCCATCGCGATCCGCTTGCCGGCCTTTTCTCTCTTTTGGTAGAGTTAATCCAGGTTTTCTAGAAACTCGTTAAATCGGCCCCCAAATTCAAGACACAACAACATAATCTTCATCAAAGCAAGTTTATTGTGTTATTTATTTGCCATTTAGTGCGATAAAATGCCAGACATTCTGGATGTATGAACCTTCGTACAAGAGCTCTTGATTTCAACGGTCAAATAATTTCAAACTTTAAGCTTGGGCTGCCTGTGGTTACTCCAAAATAATGCCTCCGCTTTACTTGTCACGCACAAAGGTTTCAATACGAGGCTCCGTGCTAAATTAAATTTATTCTTTTCGCAGAGAAAATAAAAAAAAAAAATTAGCACGGGGCCTCGTATTGAAACCTTTGTGCGTGACAAGTAAAGCATATCGCGGAAGTGGGCTATTTTCACGAGTCAAAAGCTGAGGAAGTCAGACTCAACCGGAAGTTTTGCTAGGCTCGTGCCCGGTCCACGCTCTCGATACAAGATGGCGTCATCAGCCATGTTGGCAACTTACAGATCGAAGAAGGAGGAGAGTCTGTTTTAATAGTACTAGTAGGCCACCTGCCGCGACCATGTAAGACATTTTGCAATTTTGAGTTTTGTGTACACCAGTTGAAGAGAAGAGAGGTCAAATATCAAATACTAGACAACGTTAGAAACAGTAATGTCAGTAATACGTTTTGTTTGTTATTTCTTTATTTATAACAGACGCATTTTATTCTAGCATTTTCTCAAAATTTTCGGAAAAAAGCATAATTTCAAAAAATGAGCATAATTTTGACAAAAAACGAGCACTGCTAGGAGCTCGGCTGGCGCCTCGTGAAATCCACAACAGTTTTGACCACGCAATGACGCAAAACGTGGTGAATAAGAGGACATACCACGGTAAATCGTCGTAAATTTGTAATTTACATCATAGATTAATAACTGGAACACTAGCACGAATTAAACGTTACAAGTAAAACATAGAAAGACACTTAGTTGTTTTAGCAACTGGGGGCAGTCGAAGCAAATATGTGTTCCTAGTGTTATAGTGGCGGAATCAGTCATGCATGCATGTGTGCCTGAAATCTGTCGTCAGAAGATAGAATAATTTCTGCGAGACTGTAGGTTAGGCTATCATTTCTCCCCTGAACTTTAATGTCAACCAAATTAATAAGACGCCCTGCAGTTTTCTATGGGTAACATTTTGGTGAAAACCCCATGTGTCTACGATGCTCCTTATCCATCGCCCTTTCCGTTTTGGCCGCAAAGCATTCTGGGACAGTTTCATTTTCTATGATCAGTTCCAGTCCAGAACTGGATTAAATAAAGTTGCAGCGTTAAAATCATAGTTTTGGTACCAAACACGACGAACACAACATAGTGTTTGTGAATTTGGGGTAAGATCTGTGGACCTTGCAATACTGAGGGGGGAGGGGTGGAAAATCATATGCATTTCCTGATCATAACGGTGCTCCCTCCCCATTTAGAAGTGGGTTGAATGAAGTTGTAAAAATACTAGATTCAAGGCCCGATTCGGACGAAGTGCAAGAACCGGATTACCTTGGATGGGATCTAATCAGCAAATATATACGAATACTAAGACAAAATGAAAGGCTGATTCTGACGGTTAGGGAATACCGAACCGGACAATTTTTCATTTTGTCTTTGAATAGAATATAGAATATAGAATATAGAATATAGAATATAGAATATAGAATATAGAATATAGAATATAGAATATAGAATATAGAATATAGAATATAGAATATAGAATATAGAATATAGAATATAGAATATAGAATATAGAATATAGAATATAGAATATAGAATATAGAATATAGAATATAGAATATAGAATATAGAATATAGAATATAGAATATAGAATATAGAATATAGAATATAGAATATAGAATATAGAATATAGAATATAGAATATAGAATATAGAATATAGAATATAGAATATAGAATATAGAATATAGAATATAGAATATAGAATATAGAATATAGAATATAGAATATAGAATATAGAATATAGAATATAGAATATAGAATATAGAATATAGAATATAGAATATAGAATATAGAATATAGAATATAGAATATAGAATATAGAATATAGAATATAGAATATAGAATATAGAATATAGAATATAGAATATAGAATATAGAATATAGAATATAGAATATAGAATATAGAATATAGAATATAGAATATAGAATATAGAATATAGAATATAGAATATAGAATATAGAATATAGAATATAGAATATAGAATATAGAATATAGAATATAGAATATAGTATAGAATATAGAATATAGAATATAGAATATAGAATAGAATAGATACTAACAAGAGATAAAGAAACACAATTGATGTCATCATATGTAGTTTTTGCTGTAGAGCTCGAATTTTGACGTTATTTTAATTTTGTTGAAACGCCTATTCAATCCAGGGGGTGTGGCGACATATTTTGTAGGCCCGTTTTCATTACATTATGTAAAATTTTCAGTATCATGTTTATTATCCTGTCGAGAGCATATCGGATTGATAGCCAGACAAATTAATTAATACGCGCTAAATTACTTCGATATCCACTTGAGAGCATATTGGGTTGACAGCAAACAAATTGGATATCCATCTATTACCAGGAGCCCATTATATTCACATTACATTACACTTTCATAATCACTCTCTATAGAATCACTAATTGAGGGCTTTCACTTGAAGTTAAGATATCAGAACTCTAGCGCTCGCTCGATCTGTCTACTTTGTTCGCCATATTGAATGCGCTATGCGCTGCGTGCGTAATGAGAAGTGACGTTCCGTTGTCTGATATGGTTGGACGTGGATGACCTTTGTTTTTTTCCCGCGAAACGCTCTGCTAAAAATAGCCACATCTACCGTAAATAGAATGCAAGCAACCGTGGACGACGATCCTGCTGGTGTACGTTGGATCAGTGATTGATCTAATCGGCTGGACACATAAAACTAAGAGAAGCAAAGCCGACACAACGTAGATTTTCGAGGTTTATATAACGATATTTCGGCTGGCCAAACCAGCCTTCTTCAGGTAATATGAAGAAATGTTATTACATTGGCGAACGTGACTAACTACATCAACATCTACATCTACCGCACACAGCGGTCAAACGTCTGCGCGTGCGTATTACGGTCAGTCTGGTGGGCGGCCGCGCGAATATCCCGCGCAAAATTTACCGTAAAACATATTACAACAACCCGGTGTTTCAAAAAAAACTCGGCTTGTGAACTTCTACTCCCAAAAGTTAAGAAAAGTACGTAAAAGTTAAGCTTTATATTTTCACAGTCGACGGGAAATTGAACAAACTTCAAGCTGTGAGTTTACCCAAAAAAATTGTAATTTACCAAAAAAGTTATCAAGGTTTTAAAACGGGTGTGTGAACAGTGACGCCGCCGGCTCGCTTTGAATTTGTTTTGGAATATGTTGTTGTTGCAAGACTTTTGACGCACGCGCAGACGTTTGACCGCTGTGTGCATTTACCGTACCATTTTGCCGTTGTATAGACCTAATATGGAAGATAGACGCTCCTGGTAATGGGCTCCTGGCTCCTGCTATTACTTATTAACTTAAAACACTCATTTTAATTCTTCATTTCTCCCATATCCACTTAAATGCCTCCCACATGGAAGATTAGCCAACATTAATTATTGTCAGCGGAAAGTTGCATTGTAGAATTTCAAGATGGCGGCTAGAGATCGTGAGTGAAACAAAACAGGCAAGTCTGCCGTGCTCCCTTGATTGGATCGAATAAAACCGTAATAATTGTCTCTTTAATAGAATTCTTGGTTTACTGACCGCAAAACTTCAAAGAAAAATAAGAAAGGCGACGATAAGAAATATCTTGCATGCTAGCTGTGTGCCTTCGCGGACGATATCCACTGGGTAGCTGGTATCAGGATATCCACTGGGTAGCTGGTATTGATATCCAATGGGTGGCTGGTATTGATATCCAATGGGTAGCTGTGGTATACCGGAGTAAAAACCAGGAGCCTATTAAAATGTCTTTGTATTGTATTCTTGATTGGTATAGATAAACCTGTTGCTGTTGTTGTGGAGATACTGAGTTGAGAATCATTTATAGCAGAAGTAGGGGGGGGGGGGTGGTTTGCGATGAGCTAGTTGCTTACGTAAGCCTTATATAGCTCTCGGACGACGGACGATGAGGATGTTGAAAGACAGTTCTTTGTTTTAAATTCCTGCGGTGATATATGAGAGGGTGTTACGTGATCCCCGGCCCCAGTAGTACAGTCCTTCATTGTTGTATGACGCACGGCCGGCGTGACATCTCACACGTAAAAACGAGGAGTCTCTCCACAGAAAGCCCTCACGAAGCGTTCAGCGAGTAGGGACAGAACAAGGTTTGAAAGTCATTCGTGGTTGACTTGGCGAATCTGGTTCTGTGGCCGAGGAATAGCACGAGACGAGAGTCGTGTTGTAAACAGGAACTGCAGTTTGCTTTGGCTTTTGCGAGAGAGCGAAATGACGATCAGTTTGCGGCGAGTGATATTTTTTGTTTTGAGTGTTTGTGTTTGCCCGGTTTTATCGAATTGGAAGATTCGCTTAGTTGGTGGTAAACACCCTCACATGGGGATGGTCGAGGTTTTACACAGGAAAAAATGGGGTGAAGTGTGTGATCATGGATGGAACTTAAAGAATGCCAAGGTTGTTTGCAGAATGCTTGGTTATCCGGACGCTGTTCGCTTCACTTTTGGGTAAGTATTACTTTACTACGAGAAACAATGCTTTCTAGCAGTGCAGTGTTAAAGAAAAGATCGATTGAATTGCTTTTCAAATGCTTCAGTAATCTAGCGATACACTTATCGTGGTTGGCTTTTGTGACAGAGCATAATGCTGCATGGCATCCGCTTATCAATTTATAAGCACTGCATGATACTGAAGAATTTAAAAATGGCAGCATCGAAGCGAAGACACTTCAAAGCCATCTATGTAACGTGAGCACACGGTATAACAATTACGAGTAGATGGTACGCTTGTACTTTAATGTCCAAGAGGAGACGGCTGAAGTTCAGGCTAGCGTAATGAGGGAAAATTAGAAGAGAATGCAGGCTGGAAGTGAGAGGGTCAAAAGCATCAACTCCTACTCCCCTCTGGCATGACTAGCCCTGCGAATACTGAATCCAAACTGACCTGTCTTCATTATACCCGTCAACGTAATCCATGTGGGATGAGCTATTTTAATCTGCGCGTTATTCTCTTCATTTCTCAAGCCCGCTTCTTCCATGTGGGATACTTAAAACCATAAACGTGCATGCTCTTTGGATATCCATAATTACATTGTATTTTAGTGTTATTCTTCTCAAAAACAACACGCTTGTCCCCAAGGGAAGCCAGGGTCGTTCAATCAATGGCGCTCAGTCAAGCATTAAACAAAACGTTTTCGCAAGCAACTCAACTGCGACGTCTTTAGTTTCGGCAGAGAAAACTAAACTTCTCAGAGATTTGTTCCGTTCCTCGGCGATCATGGTATAACAAACTTATACCATGTGGCATTTCGGGTCATGCCATGGTATGACTAATAATTGTACGAGTCGGTAAGAAAATGTGGCATATGCATAGTGCTTGTTAAGTTGTACTCAAGGGAGTAGTTGAAATATATTTCCAACATTGAAACACTCCGTGGATATTCCGCGGTGCACATTTTCTGTCCCAATTCCGTCACTTTTTCAGCCCTTTTAATCACAAGTGACTGTTAAGTTCAGGATTGTATCAGTAATATACACTCCTTTGTTTTGAACTTTCAATAAAGACATTGACAAAGCCCATTTTGTCCAGGAATATGAAAAAATACGTATGAAATATCTGTGGCAGTCTGGCAGATGTTACTTGTATTTAGTATCTCGGCAGATTTACTACTGATTTGTTTTGCCCAGGTAAATTCTTTTAGGCCACGTATGCAATAAAGAACTATTTTACGTGTGTTGTAGTTTGCACTTTTGTTACAGGTACTGAAAGGAATAATAGCGGCGCTAGTGATATATATTTTTCATTTTCCGTTATCTTTGGAATTCTTTAAACTAAAACGCCAAGTGTGAAATGAATTCTCAAGAACAAGCGCCATTTAAAATCATTGAGATAATTGTTACTCGTTAATATTAGTTACGCGTAAACGTCCCTGCGTCAGACGTGATTTCCTCTCTAGCACTTTTTTTTTTTAAGTACGCATGGCTACCTGGTCTTCCATAGGCAAAGTTAAATGAGAAATGACTGAACATTACGGGCTTCGTGACCTTTGAGCTTGCCAGGTAAAAGTGTCGGTTTCAAAAGTGACTTTCCAGAGCCGGTGCGTTTACTGACAAAGTGTTTTCACCCAAAACTATTCTTTCTGCTTCTTTGTTTGAATCCTTAATTATTCAAAACCAAACATTTCCAGAGAAACTTTAAACGCATTTTGGAACAGCAATCCAAACCCGGCTTTGAAAAGTAAAATTATGTACAACATTCAACACAGGACTTCAGTAGCAAGTTTGTGATTGGCTAAAAAACAATGCCTCAGCTCGCGCGCCCAGCCGTGAGTGGGGAGAGAATCGCGGGCTCACCGAAACCCAGCCTAAATATATATATTAGACTGGCTATATGAACGCTGCCAAAGGGAATATAGCCTGCAAAACAGGCGCTTCGAATAATATGTTTAGACTTCAAGAGGAAAGAGATTATTATATTATTCTTTACTAATTATAAGGCTGCATTTTATTTTGAACAACAAGTTTTCAACGATACATTGAATGAAAGGAAAAAAAAAGCTTTTGGTTTCAACTGAATGCGTTAAAGCCATGATTACCATGCACAATTCAACGAAGCTCTCATGGTTCATGAACACTCGTACGATGAAATCGTATAATAATATAGTATGTAAATCTCTTTCCTCTTACCTCTAAAGTCTATCGCTCTCGTCTCCGGGTTGTATTTATCATTGTTTTAATTACTGCGCACGTCATTACATCGGTTAAGCCAGTTTAAACCAGTTTTCTGGATAAACACTGCGAAGTTGCTTATTGGCTCATGTGCAAAACTGGTTTGTACGAATTATTACATTCATGATTGGTTGAATTACAAAAACTAGTTAAACCGGCAGGATAATCCGCGATTCTCAAAGCTTGCCCTGAATAGTAAGCTGGGCAATCCCTTTATGTAGGACGACACGAATTTTTACCAAAAATACAATAGAATACAACACAATACAATTCAATACAACAATAGAACGCAACACAATACAATACAATAGAATACAATTTGGTAGCAATTCGTGTCGTCCTACATGAAGGGATAGCCGTAAGCAGGCAGCAATTACATCAGTGATGTTGAAAAGTGTCCTTGTTTGGCTTCCTTTCAGTGTTGAAACTAATAACATCCTTTATGTCGTGGTTCTCTTAAGAGAATGAGAGCTTTCCTATTTTTTTAAGAAACTTTTAAAATTCACTGAAACGTTTCTCGTAGCAAACACCAACTTGGCTATACGTTCTACATAAAACAGAATAGTCCAGTTTCGTATTCGAAAATTACCGCTGAATGCAATGAACAAAGACGCATGAACGCAGGGTTAGCCTCATTATGAAGTTAAATATTCATAAATACCAGCGAGAAGGTGCAAAACGCGAAATTATAACAATACGCAGAGTTGTGAATAGCCCACCTTCTCGCTGGTATTGATGAATGTTTAACTTCAGAATGAGGCTAACCCTGCGTACATGTGTCTGTATTCATTGCATTCAGCGGTAATTTTCGAATACGAAAATGGAGTATTCAGTGTGTCTAGTGCAAAGGTGTGCCACGGAGTCCTTGGAAGGGTCTGGTACTAAATGATACTAAATGCTGATCACTTCACTCGACAATGTAACCGGTGCAGTTTATAAAGATCCATCGTATCTTATGAGGTTGAATGGAAAGATTGAGTGCACCCCTGCACTATTCCCTGGCAGCGGAAAATACAGGGCCTAATTCAATGGGGATATGTTTTTCGTCAGGCCCAATGCCTTCTTTGTCCCTCCCTCCTATTCCTCGCGTGCACGGAAGCAAAAGATGATTTTCCTTCTCCTCTCCTGGTATAGTTAAGAAGAACAAAGAATGCGATTAAACAGATATCGAGGAACCAGAATATTAATACGGCGGTGATCATAATATACTTCGTCAACAAAACAATACAGATGAGGAATCAACCCTACCGGTTTCGTGGTGTATTTATTTTTTATTTTTTTATTTAATCATATTTATACACGGTAGTCGACATTCAACATAGTTGGTTTTCAGACGAGCCGTGTGGCTAAAAAGTGTAAAATAAAATAACACATGCAGTGGTCACTAACTATTACAACATTTACATAATTACTGAATATATATCTAGCTATAATGGAACATGGTAATCTGGCTACTTACTATCTACTTTATATAAACGTTCTTGTTACTAAATACCATACAAACTATTTATAAATACTTTATTTATAATTAATTTATTTATAATTGATGTTTAAAAGAACTTAATGTTTCACTAAGGCGAACAGCTGATGACAGCTTGTTCCAATGTGCTGCACCACAAGTCAAAAACCCTGGATTAGCACTAATCGAGCTTTGAACAACCCGGCCCCGGGTGTTTAACCTCAGTTCAGCTACACGCGACGCCCTTTATCCACTTCAAACACTCTTGCAGTAAAAACTAAGTAGACGAATTGCTCTTAACACAATTTCCCTCCATTAATTGTTTCAGAGACTGGTGGGGACGTGGCACTGGTTACTTCTGGCTTGATGACGTCAAGTGCGCTGGCTCCGAGTACAGTCTAGAGCTGTGTTCGCGTAGTGACTGGGGGAGATGTAACTGTCAATCAGACCAAATAGCTGGTGTTGTGTGCAGACAACGCGATGACGAAGTAATACTCACGCCTGAGCCATCTCCTTTTAGTCAATCAGTAAGTAGCCATGGCTCCTGAGTCAATCAGTAAGTATCCATGGCTCCTGTTAGTCAATCAGTAAGTATCCATGGCTCCTGTTAGTCAATCAGTAAGTATCCATCGTTAAAATTTGATAGCCTGCGTTGCGGCTCTTGAGTATCGGAGCGCAGCGAGCGCAGCGAGCGGAGATTAGGGGGATTGGGGCGAGGAAAAAAAGAGAGGGGGGAGGTGGTGGGGAGGAGAGGAAGAGAGAGCCTGCCGGAAACCCACTAATTAAAATGCATAAAATTAGTAAGTATTCGACCGATTCATCCAATCATCATGCGGCGGAAGTGAAAACTATGTTTAATATCTGTCAAACTCACGCGTGGAATATCAAGGAATCTCAACTCGAGCGTAAAATTAAAAACAAAAAAATGTCAGCTAAAACTCCGAAAAAACATGTGAAGACAGGGCCTAAACCCAAACCTGTAAATGTCAACGACTTTTGCAGGATATGTAATGTTTTAAGCTAGCGTTTGGGAATTCAAATATTTCCACGGCGAGAATCTGTTCAAGACTTCAGAAAGAAAAGAGAGCCGAAGCTTTAAATAATTCTAGCTGGTGCCTGCAAAAGTATTGGTCTTCATATTCCGAAATCTTCTGTTCTATCAGAGCGAGTTTGTCGATCCTGAGGAAGGAAGATTCGAACTGCAGTAGAGAACTACACCTATGTTCGTGAAGGTTTGCAGGATAAAGATAACTAAGATAAAGAGAACTCGTTGCCGCTGAATATAAAGTCGCCACAAAATCAGTAAAGAACACTGCCGACACAATAACATCGGAACGAAGTTCTGCCAAAAGAAGCGCTAAAAACCATCCACGCAGCGGTACGAAATCATCAAAGCAGCTCGTATTTTCGGAAGCACAATCCTGTTCCTCGAACACACCGGCCATGTTTCAACCGTGTGCGTTTCGTCGAGCAAGACGCTTGTGGAGTTCCGATACAGGGTTCTTCAGCTCATCGCGAAATTCGATCTCATTACAAAAGATCTGTAATTCTTTCTTTAAATTCATCGCTGAAGGAATTTTCGGTATGTTTGTCGCCATACTAATTGGTTTCTACTCTTATCGCATGCCAATGATTTCTGTCGATCACGCATTTTAGCCAATAGCAATACGCGGCCTTCTGAGGCCGAGAGTTAATAAAATAACCATGGGTTGCCGGCAGGCTGTCTCTTCCTCTCCTCCCCACCCCCTCCCCCCTCTCTTTTTGTCCTCGCCCCAATCCCCCTAATCTCCGCTCGCTGCTCTCCGATACTCCAGAGCCGCAACGCAGGCTAAAAATTAGACTACAGGTAGCACGTCGTTTGGCTTTCTTTTTGGAAGAATGTTTTGAATTTTGGGTTAGCTGTGTTGGCATTACGGGCGAGGGGCGGCTTTGGTAAGCTGTGTTTGGCGCTCCACTTGATAGGAAATTGAGAAAAACAAGGGGCTACACATAGCCTGGCAACAGGCAGCCGAGTAACAAGGGACTATGCCTGGCAACAGGAAGCCCGAGTAACAAGGGGCTATACATTGTAACCTAGGGACAGGTAGCCCGAGTAACAAGGGTCTACATATTGTAACCTAGTGACAGGTAGCCCGAGTAGCAAGGGGCTACACATTGTAACCTAGGGACAGTTAGCCCGAGTAACAAGGGGCTATACATTGTAACCTAGGGACAGGTAGCCCGAGTAGCAAGGGGCTACACAGTGTAACCTAGCCACAAGCTAACCGTCCTAACATTTTGTGTATTTATCACTGATTCTACCTTTTTGATAATCATTTCTTTCTTAGCAGAGTATTCTATACCCCTAATTCACCCTTAGCTTATAATCCGGAAAAAGTGAAAACAAATATTATCTCGACTTGTTTCGCTGTTTCGTTGCTTAAAATAACTTCGTGATTTGCGGTTTTTGGGAAGTAAACTAGGTTATCTATAGATACTGATTACTGCGCGTTGGAAGAGGATAACAAGTGAACATGTTGTAGAAGTTTAAACAAAATAATGTTAAACTGAAGTTAAGTAAAAAATATGTCAAACAATATTTACATTTGTTTATTGTATAAAAGTATCAACTGCTATAAACTGGAACTGAACTGAAAAAGATATATCGACAGTTGTTGTAAATTGTAGTAAAATGACGCCATAATGAAAATGTCGTATTGCATATAACCAAATTTACAATTTCGCAATTAAGGGAGAGCAACGTTTTGGAAAATCATTCAAATTTCCAATTGTCAAATATTATGCTGGGTAATATAAAGTATTGGCCACAAAATATAAGAAGCCAAAGTCTTGTCCATTCCTTCCTTAATATTTCTTAACTCGTGAGCATTTAAAACGGTAACCGAGCGAAAACAAACTCATCAGCGGACACTCAACAAACATTTCAGCCAAAATGCCGGAAATAGGGTTGTCCACATTATGGCTCGAAAATTTCACTATTATGCTATTTTTTTATGCTCAACAAATCTTACTATTATGCTCAAAAAGTCTCACTAATATGCTCAATTATGCTCAAAAATGTTTTTAGGTTAATTAATTTATTGATGTATTTAACTGAATAATTCTGACGGTTTCCAGAATATATGTAATTATCTCTTGTGATACTGGAGCATGCCTGTGATGGAGCTTTCAATGCAGTCTTCCATTGCACGAACTTGATTGTCACGAAAGGCATTTTCTAATAATGAAAATACCCTCTCTGAAGCGCCAGATGATGGTTGAATAAGCAAGACTTTCCTGCATGCTGCTGCCCAATTTGGAATCTCTTGTTCGTGATTCCCCCACCAGGTTGTAGCATCAATATCTGGATCCACACCATCAGCAGCTGCAAGATAAGTTGGCAGTTCCCTCTGGAGGCCATCAATGCATGCATCATTGTTGATCACTAACATCGACAGCAGTGGGCTGAAGAAACTTTGCCTGGGTTGAACAAGCGTGCAGCCTTGAACACTTCAACAGCTGGTTGTAACTGATCTCCTCCATTCAGAAATTTAGATGTGAAGTAATCATATCCTGGTTGAATACATGCCATTGCATAAACCTCCCACTGTTGCTGTAAATAATGTTTCCACTTGCAATGCTTCTAACAACAGCTATGCAGTTTGGGAAGTACAGATTTCTCATCTCTGCTTCTAATCTTCTGATAACTTCGTATGCTTGCAAGCATAGATAGCCATCACCTTTAAGCTGATATGTCGCCTTGACAAAGGACTTCATGGCATCAATTGTAATTGCAAGCTCTACTGATAGGAAGGCCAGTTTCTGTTGGTCATTCAATATAGCCTGCAATTTTCGTGCAGTTACCTCTGCTATATCATTCCCATTGACAAAGGCTGGTATATCGTCAAAGAGGTCGTCCACCTGTACGACTTTGGGAACTGTCCAGTCTTTGCTTTAAAAGCAATTCTTGAACGGGCACTATGAGCAAAAAGACTGATCCATGACTTCATAAATTTGTCAAGAAATGGAGATGACATCTTTTCACCAACGTGATCAAGTGTATGGCTGAAACACCCGATGTCCACCAGGTTTGGATACAACATCCTCAAATGTCTTATTGCCACATTGTTTACAGATGCACGATCCCTCATTGAGGCAAGTAGAGAGCCAGGTGGAATGGAAAAGTCTACAGAGAGAGTACTTAGAAGTCGGTTTGCTAACTCCTCCCCATTCATAGGTTTTGTAACTAGAAGAAGCCGAACCAATCGTTGCTCAACTTTCCAACCAGTAACAAACCGCAAAATAATATCCAGGGCTTCAGCTACATGAGTTGTCCCATCAAAAATGATACTCACATCCATGCCTTTGATTTCTTCTTTGACTTTCTTCTTTTCATCTTTGGCAAAACATCTACCAAGTCTGAAAGATGTCTACTTGAAGTCACAGAAAATGCTTCCTCTTCAAGTAATTCCCGGAAACAGTCAATCTTGTTTAATGGAACTCCTGCTTTCATAAAATATCTTACAACCTTAACTCTATAAACTCTGTGTGCAATGGCAATGGCTCTCACCTTTCGGATGAAACTCATTATCATACTCTTCTAAACTCTTTGCAATGTCTCTCTCCCTTGCTTCCTTCTTTTTTTATACGTTTTTTTCCAGACGTATGTTTTGACGATTTAACATGATTCTCGATTATTGTCTTTTTGAGGCCAACCTTTTCACGACAGGCATGGCAAAACAGATTACCATTTGATTTTGATACAGTAAAGTTCTCACCAGGAAACTCTTCAACTCTGGCAGAGGGTGTGACATTTTTCGGGTTAGAGCTCAATTTCGGTTGACGATATCGTTTCCCATCTTTAGGAAGATTGCATTGGACTTTGCTTTTCCTCGCTAACTCTGACGGTGTTGGAATTTTAGCCTGTTTAATATTGTAGCTGTTCTTTCTTCCTCTACCACGATTTCCCCTCCCGATTGTTCGGATGTATGACATGTATCACCTACAAAGCCACTTGAAGAAGCACCCGAGTTCGAAGCATTAGAGTCCGCCATTTTGAACTGAATATTCTAACAGGGCGAGTGGGCGATACACGTGGACAACTGGTCTCGTCTCAGGGTTCCTGTAGTGATGTCATGCCCTAGTGGCTAGGGCCTAGTCCCATTTCCGCCGACATTTCTCCACAGGAATTCCAATTTCGATTTGTTACCTATTTCCGTGAATTTTCCTCACTATTATGCCGGCATAATGCTCGATGCTTTTGCCTCACTATTATGCTCGAAATTATGCCGGCATAATGTGGACAACCCTAGCCGGAAACCGGATGTTTGGCGCAAAGTTATTACGGCGACTGACGCTGGAAAAAGATCCTGGCAAAATAAAACACCCATTTATAAGACATAAAGTAAAGTGAAAATTCGTAGTTTATAAACTTAGCAAACGGTGGTTAGCAAGGGGTTCTGTGTTTTAGCTAGCTAGATGAGTGAGGTACATCAAGCGCTCATGACTAACGTGAGTCGTGTCGGGCTCAATATCGCGAGGTATTTCGAAGGGGATTATCAAAATAACAAATGAAAAGACAATCAAAATGAAACGCAAAAGAAAAAGATCAAGAAATGAAGTCATGTCAGTCCGGAGTAGGCTCAATAGATTGTACCTACGAGCAAATTATAATAGGTTATAAACTAATGAATTGGCTTAAATGTCACAAGGTGAATCTGAAACTCAAGAATAGCTGAATAAAAAAATAGTTGTTTCCCGATTGGCAAAGCGTAGCTAACAGTAACAGCAAATCCAGCAAGCGCAAAGGATTATTGTTAAAACGAAATCGAGGCTATCGCAAAGGATTATGTGTAAAATGAATCTCGATTTTTACCACCAAATACAGATTAGAACTGCTGCTCCGCTCGCTGCGCAGCAATTAATTATATGTACTTGGCGAGTTGAGCCACAGGCAGCCCAAGATTGTTATGTACTTTGCGAGTTGAGCCACAGGCAGCCCAAGATCGTTATGTACTTGGCGAGTTGAGCCACAGGCAGCCCAATATTGTTATGTACTTAGCGAGTTGAGCCACAGGCAGTCCAAGACTGTGCGTACTAGAGGTAAACAAACTTGCCCAAAACTGCCAGTCATTGGCAAGTTATTTTAAGAAACAAAACACAGCGGAACAAGTCTTGATGATAATTTATTTCACTTTTGCCGGTTATACGGATAAGTTAAGGTAAAAAGAAAGAATTAGCCTGTGACCTAATACCTTTCTTGTAGACTTGTTGCCTTTTAGGAACGATTCCTCTGTTTGACAGTCTGTAAAAATCGATGATAGTGATTTGATCGATCAATTCAATCCAGGTAAAGGATCTTCCAGTACGCTTGCTTGGTCCCGTTGTCAATAACCACGTCAGCGAAGGTGTACTACAGGTGAAATACAGTGAGCAGTGGGGCTTCGTTTGCTCTAAGAAATGGATTAATTTAAACGCACGAGTGGCTTGTGGGATGCTTGGCTTTAAGGATTACGTCAGGAAACCTTTATTGCGTCGTGACTATCCCGGGTAGGAAATAAGAAACTTTATTTATATTATTATCTTCTTCTTCTTCTTCATCATCATCATCAGTATTATCCTTATCATATCATCATCTAACCTCCCTGTTAGCTCAGTGATTAAGCTCCGGTCTGTCGTGCGGGAGGTTGCGGGTTCAAACCCCAGCCGGACCAACACTCAGGGTCTTAAAATGACTGAGTAGAAGGTGCTGCCTTTGTGATGGAACTGCAAATGGCTAGACCTTCAAGTCTTCTCGGATAAGGTCCTCCATAGAAGGGCTTTAAGCCTGTTGAGGTTCTCCCTTCGAGTTGTAAAACAGAATAAATTCAAATCGAATCATTATCATTATCATCATCATGATCATTACATTTATCATCATCGCCGTCATCTTTATTATTATAGATTCTATTATTTTTATTAATAAAAAAAGTTATTAATTAATGCCTTTGGATGTTATGCGTCAGGTTGCTGTGTTAATGCGATTAAATTTACTGAGAAACTTAACCAACTGTTGGACCGAGCTCGCTCCATCATCTTGAGCTGCCGATTGAAATGAACCCATTAATTACCAGGGCTGTACTCAACAGCCAACGAGGAGGCGGTCTGATATTACCCGATCGAGAAGCTTGCATGTGAAGTTACAATGTTGCATCTTTGTTTCTAGCTACATAGAAGAAGTGTACCTGATGAATGAAGTGTCATGCTCGGGACGCGAATCCTCTATGGTTGAGTGCAAGCACGTGGGCTGGGGGCCACTCACGTGTGAGGATGGATTCCCTGTGAATGTCACGTGTGTTCCATTCAAACCACTAACGGTACGCATGCGTCGTTAAGGAACTATATTACTTTATTTAGGCTCCTTGTGGCTGTACAACAACTACAACCTGATTTTATAAATTATCAAATTTTCAAGTTTTTACTACGCTTCCAACATTTCATTTGCAGCATACCGTGCTTCGCCTTCGTGGTGCATTCCACCTTTGGGAAGGTCGTGTAGAGGTAAAGAACAAAAAGGTAGGAGATCGTCTCCACTGGGGAACGGTGTGCGATGACGGCTTCGGGAGGGATGATGCCAATGTTGTCTGCAGATCTCTTGGATTCGGGACGGCATCCCGTGTGTACACCAACGCATGGTATGGCCAAGGTGTGGGCAAGGTATAACAAACTCGTTTGAATCATAGGGCTATTAACTTCAGTAAACATGAAAACCATATAAGTGCTACAGCACATCGCTTCAAAACGTTACGCGCATGCGTTTTTGGTATTTCTTGTCGGCGCGCGGCCGCCCCCAGTTTCCCGCGAAAACTGAAATGAAACAACAAGCACATACCCGTGATTTTAAAATTTTGCTTAAAAGCATCCATTTGTGAACTGTTTTGTCAAATAATAAGAAAACTACTTAAAAGATAAGACTAAGACTTTAACAGGTTGAACGTTTCTTAATTTGTAATTCACGTGAGTTTGCTAAGTTATAAAATTATTTACTAAAAAAGTTGAAAACCTCGATAATTTGTATTTGATAGCAGAGCCTTCATTATTTTGGCCAGCGGAGCATACCGTTTTGCCGCGGTGTGGTGTTACAGCTCAACCTCGTTCCCAGGGGTCTTTACGCGCCTAATCAAAGATGGCGTCGAAAGTACCCCTGGTACAGGCTGGTCATGTGACCCAAAAATATGCCCAATATATGGGCATATTTTGAAGCACATCCGCCATCTTGGATTCATCATCGCTGAAGAACGGTTAGCAGTTGAAGTGTGATCCCAATGAATTCCAACCGTACATTATTCTACTTGTACCCAGTTGCGAAGTGAGTATTAAAAAAGGCAAAAACGCTAATTCTGATGAATTTCTATCTGTTTTCAACGAATTTTGAACGCGCAATGCGAAAGACGACATCACCAGTTCATTTTTCAAATCAAAAATGCACGCGCTATTCGAAATTCTCCAATCAGCGCGCGCAAAATGTCTAGCCAATCAGTGGCCGAATCCCACCAGCCTGTACCAGGGGTACTTTCGACGCCATCTTAGATTAGGCGCGTAAAGACCCCTGGGAACGAGGTTGGTTACAGCTATGTAATGTCACACGTGACCAATAATTACAAATAAGCGATTGTATTTAGATCGACTCGAAAAGCAGACGACATGCAGTCTCGGAGTTTCGTGTCTAGATCTTGAACGTCGATCCACATCAGGCTCGAAAGCCTTGCCATTTTCAGCTTCGCTTATCTCTTTCAAACGAGAAAAGAATCTTCGAGATTCCCTAGTGAAGGGGTCGCTATACAACCCGATCTACAACCAGACGCTTTTAAATGTTCTAGAAAACGATGCAACACCGCTGTACTTTCACTAGAACTACCACAGTCATTCAGAACCCAAAGGCTCCTTCATCGACCATTTTAATTGTATGGCTAGTAATGTAATTTATTGTATCGCCTGCACACTTTGTAACAAGCTTTACATCGGAGGAACAGGGTGGAGATTAGGAGATCGTTTCCGTGAGCACTTGCTAGATGTTATGCACCAGTCAAAGTACCCCCCCCCCCTCGGGATATAGGTGGGGATTGGTTCTGCATAGCTTGCAAAAAGTGACAAATTCCCCAAAATTTTCTTCAAAATAACTGTAAATGCCCCACCCCCTTGGGCAAAAATGTGGCTTATACCCCGTCCACATCAAAGCTTAAACTTGTTGAAAAGCTGTTTAGTTAAACAAAGTTAACACATCTCCTGCCTACACCACAAGCTCCAGGGCGCTAAACCATATTTAAACTAACATTTCTCAACTAAAGAAATAAGTTCAAGCAGGAGCCCATTACCAGGAGCGTACCTATGTGATGGGTAGCGCCCACAGTACAGAAGACGATGTGGCTAGTTCTGGTATGCGATTACGTCGTCTTTTGTTCTCTTGCGCTTTAGTATTTTTAGCAGTTTGAACCGTGTTAATTACATTTGTTCAGTGCATCCTGATTGTTTAAAAATGAAGGCCTTTGTTTCTTCTTGGGGAAACACAAAGCTAAAAATAGCTACATCATTTGTTCTGCTGTTGGACAGACCTAATCTGGGAGATGCACGCTCCTGGTAATGGGCTCCTGGTTCAAGGTAGTTTTGACCCTGTGCAACTAAACAGATTTACGATAGAGGTGAAATAATGAACCCAGTTTAATTAAACATGTTTAGTTGGTGTGAACGAATTTGCAATTGATCTTGATGCTGAAAATTAGTCAAATTGTGAAGTTTCGAAGATGTTTTCCAATTATTTTAAACATTTTTCCAACTTAAACATATGCTTTCTAACTGGATGGATGCGGATCCATGGCTGGATGGATGGGATAACATTGATGGATGCAGATTGATTTGAATATGAAAGAGTTTATAGGCCGTATCAGTCAGTACAAGCTTATCATTGAAATCGTGGCTGTAACAAGTTTGGCCAGGCTGAAGAATATCGTTCACAATATACCGGGGATTTCGTTAAATAGGGGTTCGTTATATCGGGATTCTTTATATGTACCCAGAGATCTTTGCATGAAAAAAACGGCGCCATCTTGGATAATTTTTGTGCAACTACCAATCCCCACTCATAGCCCCACATACCACGGGAGGGGTTGACAAAACGTACGAATCCCCGACATAGTTGGGCCAAAAGTTATTGCCAAAGAGGTACTAAATCCCCACCAAAGGTTTACTTTGACTGGTGCATTAAAAACAACAGCAAGGATCTCACCAAGCCAGTAGCCAGTAGCTCGACACGTTAACCATCCCGGCCATTCTATTAACCACATTACCGTAAGCGGCATTTCTCTTCATCAAGGTCAGACAACTACTGACACTCGCAAACGCAATTCAAGAATATAACTTTATTTTCAAATTAGGCACTTTGGCACCTATTGGCATATATGATCGTTTTTCCCCCATTTAATTCTACAATTAAACAAATCTTCCACAAGAAAAAGAATATTGGAAATGTACTCGATATCAAACACCTGTCGAATGATGAAAATATAGCAAAATGTTACTCTGAAGCTTTGAACATCTCTGTCGGGGATACTGTTAATATGTCCAACATTGATAAACTGTGTAACAAGATAACAACCTCCATCCAAACATCATCAGAAGCTACAATTCTAGTCAGAAAAAATGTGAAAGACACCAAACCCTGGGTTGATGATATACCTTCCTTGACCTTATTGAATCCCGCAACCAATGTAAAAATAAAGATGAACGCTTACACATAAATGAAATAGTGGAGAAACACAGAGACAAGATCAAAAATGATTATACTATGGCAAAAAAGCAGCTTTCATAAACATGGCAAGCGAGGCTCGCAATGTTGAAGCAGAGTTCCGCAAAGCGAAAAATTACTCTGCACTGAATAAATCGAAACGTCTATTGATTGCACCTGAAAAATTGAAAAAACATTTTGAGGCTCACTTTGCCCCAAGGGAAACCAATATCCAACCAGAAGTTGAGAACCCAGATTTGTTTCCTCATATCTTACCACCAGAAGACATAAATGTAAATGAAATCGTACCAACCGTAGAAGAACTGGAATCAGCCATCAAGACATTGAAAAACAACAAATGTCAAGGAACCGACAAAATATATACTGAGCAACTGAAATATGCAAACTCCAACAAATTAACTGCGGCTATTATGTTACTGTTAAACTTAATTTGGACCCTGCATGATAGCTGTACCTAAGACCTGGCTGTCTGCAACCATAACATGTCTCTTCAAGAAGGGAGTTAAGAGCCTTGCAAAGAATTATCGATCAATCTTCATAATGAGCACAATATCTAGACTCCTGCCAAAATCATCTTGGAACTACTTAGAAATGCCTACGAACGTCTATTGATGAAAAACTAATTTGGCTTTCGTAAATATCATTCTACAACCGATGCAATTTTCATTGTCCGTGAGGCAATTCGATCAACAAAGAATTCCATCCATCTTTGCATGATTGACTTGAGAGCTGCATACGATCATATAGACAGAAACATGCTGTTTAAAGTTCTCTCTATAAGAACCAAAGCTTTCTTATTAACATCATTATTGAAAGCACTGTATGCTGAGACAGTTGCTACAATCAAAAATACCGTTGACCAGTTTCAAATACACACAGGTTGTCGACAAGGACGAATTGAATCACCAGTACTTTTCAACATTTACATGGACTTCGTTCTTCGCTGTGCTGAACATGAAGTGCTGGAAAAATTTCCAGACACTGGTTTGAAATATGTGTACCACATAAAATCTGAATCTACAACAAGAGCACAACGTAGAGTACATGGGCTCTCAGGACACGACCGTTTACGTATGCTATTATATGCAGACGATATTGTACTGTTTTGTGAGGATATCAATGAACTGCAATCTGTTATCAACATCTATGATGCAACATTTTCGAGATTTGGTCTGACGATAGCTTGTGACAAGACAAAAACCATGTCCTTCAATGTACCAGAAGAGATCATGCAGAAGGAAACTTTGATATCTCTAAAAAAGGAACATATCGAAAATGTGAGGCAGTTCAAATATCTTGGTCATGTACTATCAAACGTGGACTCCAACCCATCAGCCTTCCTGTCTCATCAAATTTCCAGCGCATACGCTAAATGGAACGAAATGAAAAATGTGCTTCTCGACAAACGGATTCACCTTTCTACGAGAGTAAAACTTCTAGAAGCATGTGTCAGAAGCCGATTGTTGTATTCCGTTCAAGCTTGGAATTTGAACGCAAGAGACAACAACAACAACAACAACAATCCTTTATTTATCCCAATAACTTACAATGATATTACAAAAAAATAATGATAATACAATGCTAGGGGTACTGGCTACCCGAAATAACCTTAAGAGTTAAAAATGCGAGCCAGCCAGTTTATTGAAGAGATGTTACATGTTAAGGTCGGGGACACACATACATACACACATTGACACACTATAAGGTGGAGAAAATACATTTAAACTACCAGTAGACTAATATAATATTTATGTAAAGTAATAAAGATATGTGTTGCAAAACAGCATTATTATTCGAAAAGAAGGGATTATTTGAAGAGAAGCGATGTACAGAGGACTAATAATCTTGAATAAAGTGATGTTTCATTTTCTTTTTAAATAGAGACAATGAAGAGGAGGATTTCACCTCTTCGTCAATGGCATTCCATATTGATGGGCCTTGAATCTTATGTTAAATATTCCATAATTTGTTCTTGCTTTTGGAAGATAATAAGATTGTTTTGTATCAAGTCTTGTATTATAGTTGTGGATTTTATTTATTTTGGTAAAGAAAGAAAGGAAGACAGATGGTAGCAGTAGATTGTGATATTTGTACATAAAGATTGCTATATGAAGGTTTATAAGATCAAAAAAATTAATAACCTCAAGAGCTTTAAACAAGGGACTGGAGTGATGATCAAATTTATAGAAGGTAATTATTCGCATTGCTTTTTTTTGCAAAATAAAAATTGGCTGAAGAGTGGTCTTGTAAGTATTTCCCCATATAATTATTCCGTAAATCAAAAAAGGATATATTAAGGCATAGTACAAACTGAAGAGAATGTTTGGTTTTATATAGTGACGAAGTTTAGAGAGGATACCAATACTTCTTCTGATTTTGTTTGCAATGCATTCAACTTGTTTTTTCCAACTAAGGTTAGAATCAATTAAAATACCAAGATATTTGATACAGAAATCCCTCTTAAGTTGCTTGTTGTTTATAGAAAGATTAAAATACTGATTCTGTATCTTCTTTTGTGGCGGATGGAAAATGACAAAATTGGATTTTTCTATATTGAGTGAGAGCATATTAGCACATAACCATGTATGGATAATATTTAATTCAGCATTTATATTTGTTTCTAGTATTGAAATATTTTTATGTTTATAGAACAGATTTGCATCGTCTGCAAATAAGTGAAAATCAAATAGGTCTGAACAACTATGAAAATCATTTATGTATAATAAAAACAACAAGGGGCCAAGAACTGATCGCTGTGGAATTCCACAACTTACATTGCATTTATCAGATGTTGAATTATTTACAGTAACAACCTGCTGTCAGTCACTAAGGTATGAAATGAACCAGTCTTTGGCAATTCCTCGAATACCGTAGTATTCAAGTTTTTTAATCAAAATTTGGTGATTCACAGTGTTGAAAGCTTTACTAAAGTCAAGGAATATTCCACAGGAATAGTTTCGGTCATCAATTGCTTTTTGAATTTTATCAATTATGCAGAGAACAGCATGATCTGTACTGTGCTTAGCTCTGAAGCCAAATTGCTTTTCAAAGAAAATATTGTTTTTTCCTAGGAATTTAATTAGTCTATTATACATGAGTTTTTCAAGGAGCTTATTAAAGAGATGCAAAAAATAGAGTCAGTTTGGCATGGCTTTCTAAGAAGAATGGTAAAAGGTGGTTTCAAACGCCGAAATGCACCGAAGAACAAAAAAGATAATAGTATTCCACAGGAAGAAATAGATTGGGCGTATAAAATTAGCAACGAGAAATTGAGGAAGATAACGAAAACTGAAGAAGTGAAGAACTTTTGCACAATACAACATCTAAAATATATTGCGCATTATAACTCGTCTTGGAAATGATTGTCTTCAGAAACAATTTCTGTTTTGCATATCTGATAATCCTTACGATCGTTGGAGAAAGTTATCATCAGCGATTGGTATTGACGAGAGTATCTTTGACGCGTATCTTTGCAGTAGCGCCTCAAGAGAACTGAGTTCTCGATAGGAAATATGATGATGATGAATTCCTATTGAATTTCCATTGTATTTACGTCCTTGCTTTCTTTTTTTTGGGATTAAATCCGTCGAAAGTCATAGGATTTCTGCGAGGGCATGTATATAAATGTGTTAACTGTTTGTTTTGTTCGCGTGTCAGATTTACATGGATGACGTGGCATGCACTGGCTGGGAGTCCGACTTCATTTCATGTCAACACAGAACACGCAGTAACTGCAATCATATGGAGGATGCTGGTGTGAAATGCAATGCACCAGAGTTATTCAACAACAAGGTGTGTCAGTAGGGTAATAGTGGTATAAGTTGATATTCTCATCGCACACCGCGCGCTACAAGATTCCCTCTCTTACTTATGCTCTCTTGTTATAACTAATATCTAACAAGCATGCATATATTTAACAAATAAAGAAGCCTTAGCCATGTTTTATACTATCATAAAACACGATGGGCATTTGAGAACATGAGAGAAATGTTAAAGCACAAGCCGAAGGCGCGTGCTTTCAACATTTCTAGAGTGTTCTCAAATGACCAGAGTGTTTTATGATAGTATAAAACATGGATTTAAGGCTTCTTTATCTGTTTTATAATATAGATTTACGCGCGCGATGAAAGGAAACCGCCAGTTGAAAACTATATAACACGGCTAACCATGTTATATACTCTGATAAAACATGGCTTCTTAGCCAATCAGAGCGCGCGTACTATCGTATCTATATTATAAATACATATATATACAAAAGTACATAAACATAAAAGTAGTAAGAAACTACTAAAAATTACGAATATACACCTATTTTAAAAAGGTTGATTGGTTTGAACGAAGAACGGGCTACTTGACCGAGCAGGTTTATGGGAACGATTTCTTTTACGAAAATGGCGCACGAGAGTTGGAGGTCAAGCGAGAGCGAGAGGCTTGCAACTTAACTGTCTCGCAACAGTGTTGCGTTGCGAGTTGAAGCATGATGTTGCACGTATTACTACCCACTCGAGCAACTTGCCATGCAACAAATGTCCATATTGCAAGTTGCAGCAACTGTTGCAGAAAGTGACTTCTACTCTTGCAGCAAATTTTTGTTTTGTTTTTCGTATTACCACTTGTCGCACAACAACGGCCGCCATCTTGTTTCAACAAACAATTATTACAAACGATTAGCCAATCACAGCGCCGGATTCATTCTTACCACAACTTTGCTGCGTGACAAGCTGCTCGAATGGGTGGTAATACGTGCAACATCGCGCTTCAACTCGCACTGCAACATTGTTGTGAGACAAGTTGCAATAAATTGTTGTCCGTATTACTCGAGCTTTTGGCGTGCAAGTCAAAAGAATGTTATTGCCAGCTCTAGAGCTTGAAATTAGGCCAGCTATTTGATGCTTTGCAGAAAATCTCACCGTAGTTTGTAATTTCAAGTGCTATTACGTTTATTACGCATAAAAGAATATGTGACGTAAAACTACAGCCGAGGCTTTCATTTTGTGTAGACTTTGGGCTTCTTTTCATCTCCCAGTTTACTATCAATCCTCGTTAGTTATTATCAGCCCGGTCAAACGAGGATGAGAGCGCATGAGAGTTAAAAGTCGCACAAAGATTTGAACAGGTTCAAATTCCACAAGAACTCAAAGAAATCAATGTCGTTTGATAACTTCTTTGCTTTCATGGAAGTGCGTTCCTGTAAGATCTGAAGGCGTTTGGATATTGAATTTCAGTTTCCAAAGACATTCAAATGTGAAGAATCAATTTGGTTTTAGCAGGCACTATTTCTTTTGGCTATATCCTGGAGCAGATACTTTTAGTTTGTAATAATCAGCTTCGTCATTCAGAGGAATGTCTTTCTGAGGTGATATGTGTTATTAATGCTTGTGCTCTCCTTTGAGTCGAAAACGCAGAGGAAAACGTGTATTGACACTAGGCCACAAGGAGTCTTGTTTGCAAAGTTGCTTGCAGGGATTCCAAGTCGATTGGAGGTGTTTGTAATAATTATATATAAGACCTACATGTTAGAATGTGGTGTGCCGTTTGGCATCCCATAGAGAAACTTAAATTTAGACAGAAAGTAGTGATACAGGCCAACCTTGGAAAGCGAAAATAAATTGTGTTGAATGTTACATCGTATTCGGAACAAAAACTTAGCTTTAATGATTTTGTAGAATTTGACACCGCAACGTCTACTACAGCTAAACAAAGCTATATTTCTATATTATTGTAAATATCGTTCTTTATGAGAATCAGAGTCAGGCAAACACTTGACGAGTAATGCCCGAGAAAGGTTGCTTGTTGCCTCGTAACACTGCCACAAAGTTTCAAAAAGCCATAGCTAAATGACAAGTAAACTTTTCTCTGTTTACTTTATCCTACAATTCTGCTATTTGAGATTGTCGAAAGCACTTCTAGGAGCAGGCCTGGCACCTAATATTATATTTTCTTGCCACCCTTATAGATACGTCTAGCTGGGGGCCTTAGCTCTCAAGAGGGTCGAGTAGAGGTGTTCATAGGGAATAAGTGGGGCACAGTGTGCGCGGATAAATGGGGCATCGAGGAATCCCTTGTAGTATGCCGACACCTCGATCTTGGTTTCGCCAAGGAAGCAGTAATAGAAAATTACTTCGGGACGCCTACTTTGGAGCTGATGATGTCCAACGTGAAATGCACGGTATGTCTCTCGTATTACTAATAGCACCATGTGCGAAGTACGCATTACAGCGATCATATTCGTATGCGTGCGCATCTCGACCCCAGACCCTTCTCGTGTCTTACTACGTATGCTCGATGACAACCTCGTTCCCAGGGGTCTTTACGCGCCTAATCAAAGATGGCGTCGAAAGTAGCCATCTTTGATTAGGCACGTAAAGACCCCTGGGAACGAGGTTAGCTCGATTAAACCAGTTTCCGTCGGATCCAATCTCGATCCCAGACCCTTCTCTTATTTCTTACTGCGCATGCTCGTCGAGTAAGTAAGAAATAAGAGAAGGGTCTGGGTTCGAGAATGCGTCGAGAAGTGTGTGGGGTCGAGAATGATGTGTGCGTTTCTCGTAGTAGATTTTACTAAGAAATCAAACTTGCAAGTGTTCCTGAGCTGAACTTTGCTGCAAATTAGCTTTAACTTGTTGAAGAAGTCCATGCTTCAATGACACTACTGGCTAAAATCTCTCAGCTACACCACAAAAGTCGTTGCTAAATGCCACATCTGAACATAGCCATAGGGGGGGAAATCAGTTTTTCGTCCGTGTTAAGAGGCTGTCTGCTGTGCAGTGTTGGTCTTTTACTCAATTTTCTGACGATAACACTTTAAAACCACAACAAACGACTTGTTTTACTTCAGATGAAGGAGAGGTCTTTACACCAGTGTAAGTACAATCCAACGAAGACACTGAGCTGTAAGAACGGGAAAAGGGCAGGCGTCATCTGTACTAAAAGTGAGTGCATGAAACACCGTCATTTAGTGAAGATAAAGGATGAGAGGGGGTCGGATTGCAGTTGAATTTATTGGAAGCGCGACATGGAGGGAGGCCTGGGGAGATTTTTACTAGACAATATCGCTAGAGTGCCTCCGATCGTGAGCTTTATATAGTCTGGCACATGTGTATGAGGATTGTTCCTCGATGCAAACAAACTTAGAGAGCGTTGGATTGACTGTAATACACAGAATGATCACTACAAATCGCTTCTATCGGGGTATTTTAGCCACTGGAATGTCAGCAAGTAGGGCCCTCTCGATTGTGCTCATAAAATGTAAAAATTATGCTCCGAAAACTGCTCAAAAGTTGCCGAAATTTTAAAAGGTTGCTCCTATTAATCTTACTTTAAAAGTTGTCCTAAAAAAATTCCTCTCGGTCACGCGTATTTTCCGCTTACGTGCAATCAAAGCGCTTGTTGGAGCAGTTGCTTCGGCATCTATATGTCTGCTGATATTGGGTCTTACAATAGAGTTTGCTCTTCGCTTTCAGATGAATTCGAAAAGCTTTGTGTTGCATTACATAATGACAGCCTTGAGGCCCTCTGCTCTTTCGAATGACCGCTGACCGCTGGTGATGTACAGTCTCATTCGTGATGGCATTTAATTGATAATATCCGCTATTCACAATGGAGTAATCCGCTTACTAATACACTTGTTAGTATAGGTCGATCAAATGCAAATCATTGTTAACATGCATGTTAATATGTTATTATTTCTGGCCGACCAACAAACACTTATTTCGTGTTCGATATGAAGATATCTCAATAATCTGCTTTGTTTTGCTTAAAATTTTCTTCGGAAGACAAAAGTTGCTCAAGGTTGCTCATCCCAAAATAGTTGCTCAAAATTCCAAACGTTGCCGAGCACAACCGAGAGAGGCCTATCAGCAAGTGTTTGTAGCTTACAGAGCAAAATGTGCCTGAACCAGTTATTTCCAGAGACTGTTCCATATGTTCTTGTTTTGGAATACGGTCAATCGAACGCGCCCTTGCATACCTTTGAAATCGAAGTTCTCGTGGTCAAATACCCACTTTTCACCCTCCTCGACCACTCTGTAAACGTTGTTTCTTCGAAGCCTATCATTACTTCTTGTGACTTGCACAGAGCTCCCAGACTTAGTTTTGAACGTAGAGGAACTCGAGAAGACCGACAACTACGGGATTGAATTCATCCCCCTCGATTATATGAGGTGTTCATATGAAGAGAACTGTTTGTCATCCAGCGCCGACAGTCAATGGAAAACTCACAGGAGATCTACTCGTCGCCTTTTACGATTTACAAGCAGAATTGAGAATCGAGGGCTGACTGACTTCAGACCAAGCGTGGATAAAGCATTATGGGAGTGGCACACGTGCCATAAACACTTCCACTCGATGGAGGTGCTTGCCACCTACGACCTCACTGGTGAGTTATCACAATCCTGTTTTATCAGATTTTATTGGGGGGTTGGGGTTGGGGGGGGGGGGGGGGGGGGTGGGGGGGGGGGGGGGGGGTGTGAGGGTGCATCCCCCCAATCCACCGTACCGAAAAAGATCTTGCGAACCTAACAGAGTCAAAACCATCTCTTCTTTTAAATGACAGCGTATTGTCAACAGCACTTGTAATGGCTTGTTATTAAGATAACACGTAGCAATCCTCTATTATTTTAAATGACAGCGTATTGTCAACAGCACTTGTACTGGCTTGTTATTAAGATAACACGTGGCAAACCTCTATTCTTTTAAATGACAGCGTATTGTCAACAGCACTTGTAATGGCTTGTTATTAAGATAACACGTGGAAATCCTCTATTCTTTTAAATGACAGCGTATTGTCAACAGCACTTGTAATGGCTTGTTATTAAGATAACACGTAGCAATCCTCTATTCTTTTAAATGACAGCGTATTGGCAACAGCACTTGTAATGGCTTGTTATTAAGATAACACGTAGCAATCCTCTATTCTTTTAAATGACAGCGTATTGGCAACAGCACTTGTAATGGCTTGTTATTAAGATAACACGTGGCAATCCTCTATTCTTTTAAATGACAGCGTATTGTCAACAGCACTTGTACTGGCTTGTTATTAAGATAACACGTGGCAAACCTCTATTCTTTTAAATGACAGCGTATTGTCAACAGCACTTGTAATGGCTTGTTATTAAGATAACACGTGGCAATCCTCTATTCTTTTAAATGACAGCGTATTGGCAACAGCACTTGTAATGGCTTGTTATTAAGATAACACGTGGCAATCCTCTATTCTTTTAAATGACAGCGTAGTGGCAACAGCACTTGTACTGGCTTGTCATTAAGATAACACGTAGCAATCCTCTATTATTTTAAATGACAGCGTATTGGCAACAGCACTTGTACTGGCTTGTTATTAAGATAACACGTAGCAATCCTCTATTCTTTTAAATGACAGTGTATTGGCAACAGCACTTGTACTGGCTTGTTATTAAGATAACACGTAGCAATCCTCTATTGTTTTATATGATAGCGTATTGTCAACAGTACTTGTACTGGTTTGTTTTTAAGATTTAAAATCTCTCTATAGCGATTTTATAACGGATTTAAAGATTTTCGCGCGCAAAGGATTGTGGGTAAAAAGTACAAGCCACTACCTTTGTCGGTACGGTGGATTGCATGCTATAATGTTGTATCGTGTAAATCGGCCTGTGGCTAATTTACTGAGAGGCGCGAAGCAACCAGAGCAGAAGCGAAGAACAGGCTCAGCCGAGTTTAGCTGAGCCTCCTCGTACTAAATCGGGATATCATTATTACTCTCTATTATTTTTTGCAAATTATTGGTACAAAATAAACTTGTTGTTATTGTTGTTGTTTCTGTCCTCGCAGTCCTTGGCGCACTTCTAAATAACCTACAGGATGGCCAAATAATTGAAGAGGCAAATATTAATACTCCGGGCCAGTAAAACTATATGACCCTCCCGCACGTTAACACTGCTCGTTATGGTCTTAAATCGGAGATCTATACAGCAGCCAAGGCCTGGAACTCTCTGCCAGGCGACTACCGAACTAAGACCTTATTTAGGTCCTTCAAAGCTCCGGTGCGGAATTTCTTTCTGTCGCATAAATCTTCTTAGTTTCTCTTTGTATTTAAAGTAGTATTAGTATTCTCTTCGTAAATTTTTATAGTAGTTTTCTGTGTCTGTCTGTCTGTCTGTCTATACAGCAGTCTATCTATCTATACAGCAGTCTATCTATCTATACAGCAGTCTATCTATCTATATCAATCTGGATTTCGTTCTCTACATTCAACGGTCACAGCACTACTAGATGTAACCAATGAATGGTACTTAAACATTGATAAAAAATTGACAAACTTAGTTGTATTTTTGGATCTCGCAAAGGCTTTTGATACTGTTTCTCATCCTATTTTATTAAAGAAATTAGAACTTTATGGTATTGGAGGAATGGCTCTCAACTGGTTTGCATCTTATTTATCAAATAGGCAGCAGCGATCTGTTGTTGAAGGTAGTATTTCCAAACCTCAAAAAGTAATTTGTGGTGTTCCACAAAGGTCTATTTTAGGGCCTTTACTTTCCCACATGTCTTCATCAAACTAAGTCACATATGTATGCTGATGACACAATTATCACTACTGCTGCCAGATCTACAACAGAATTACAGGAGAAAGTTAACTCAGACCTAAATAGTATTAGAAATTGGCTATTGGCTAACAAACTTAGTCTGAATGTCACCAAGACTGAGTATATGTTCATTGGGACAGATTTCAAACTATCCAATTTAGGCAAAATATTACCTATTTCTATTGGAGACAAATCAATTAAGAGAGTTCAATCCTCCAAATATCTTGGTGTATACCTTGATAATAACTTAAAATGGGATACACACATTAATAATCTAAGCAAAAAAGTATGTCGTGCTATTAGTGGTTTAAAACAGGCACGAAATTTTGTATCTCAAGAGGTGTTAGAAATAATCTATAATGCCCTGATACTGCCTCTTTTCGACTATTGCGACACAGTATGGGGAAATCTTAATAAGGGCCTAACCAGAAGATTACAGAAATTACAAAATCGTGCAGCACGCATAATTACCTCGCAAGGATATGATGTCAGGTCTGTCAATATACTAAATGAATTAAACTGGGATAATCTGGCCCTTAGAAGGGATAAACACTTGAGCGTATTGATGTACCGTGTACCGAAGACAGAATGCTATAAAGGAAGTTTTGCATACAGAGGAGCTAAATTATGGAATTCCCTTCCTCAAAACCTCGAAAGTATCTCAAACGAGAGCAACTTTTAAGAAAAAGCTAACCGAGTGCAGACAAATTGGCAATTAGTATTTAAATCGATTTTCATTCCTTGTATTTATGTACTGATGAACTAGTGTTTCGTACACATTGTCAAGTGCTTATATTGCTATTTTATTAGGCATTATTTTTACTTTAGTGGTAGTAGTATATTCCTTTTATCTATATTATACAGTGTATATAGTTACTACTTACCATGTTTATTATATATACGGCTTTCATGTAAAGAAATTTAGCTTATTGAAATTACCGTATTAAAATAAAGGTGACTCACTCACTCTACTTACCTATCTGTCTATACAGCAGTGTGTGTCATAATATTATGTCGGAATTAGTGATGACAGTTTAAGGAAGATTGCTATTCCAAAACTAAAAATACTCATCTCGCGTAGTTAAGAATTTTAACCCCTATCTATTTAGGGCTGATCTGAATACTAACCAATCTACTTAACTATGGCATTGAAAAAAAGCCTCGGAAGCAAATATGCCGTCTCACCCACAGTGCTTCGCGTGCTTCGCGTGCTTTGTTATTGTTTATATCCGGGACTTTGACCCCTTGTTCACGGCGGGAACCTCACGAACTGGGCGTATATTTCTTTATGTTGGTGACATGATAATTTTGACTTGAACATGGATGACCTTGATGAAACTAATAGTACCTTACAAATTGAATGTGAAGTCAGCAAAGTGTTATACAGCAGTATTTGGCTGCACTATAATATTTACCGCTCACCCATCGCTTCCCTTCAGTGCTACAAACAGAGAACACTCTCTCAGTGTAATACTAATAATTATGAAAGCGAGAGGTTTCTCTCCTCCGTTTTATTTTTACTTGCAGAGAGATATATATATCTGCTAGCAGGCAATTTCGTTGCTGGCAGTAGCAGAGAACTAGTTCAAGAGAGAACAGTGAACGAATTACAGCTCGCTTAAGTGGAAAATTATTATCTCGGCGGCTCTGTTGTCAAATTTCGTGCGAGTATAAACTTTAATCGACCCGGTGAATCCGAAAATCTCGGCGAAATCACTGTCTAAAAGTCCTTCGAAACCAGAGAGAGACCTGTTTCCACAAGTTAAACGCCAAAGCCCTGAAAATGATTTTAGGAAACTGCTCAGTTCTTTTCGGGTCGACCAAGCGGAGTTTTGTTGCCATATGGTCACGTAAGCCAGCCACGGTGTTCAACAATCCAAATCGGCTCAAAGATAGTAGATACTCGAACTAAGCGCTAATAATATATCTTTAAATATAAAGATTAATGGTCAGGATAGCTTCTCCATGTTGTAGGTGGAAATCTTGGACACAAACGGACAATTGTTCATTTTGTTGAGGACGAACGAGACTCGGGCATCCATCAGAGAACTACGGCCACCTGAAATAAAACTAAAATTTACATGACCAATAAATTTAAAAGACATAAATAAGAGGCTCAACAGGAAGAGCAATAAAACCTAGTATGATTTTTTGACGATAGCTGGAAGGATGGCAGAGATGTAGAGAAGATTAAAACCACTGCTATAAAACTCTGAATTTCGATGGCATCGAAAATGGCCGCTATGCTATGTGAGCGCGCTAAGCACTGTGGGTGAGACGGCCCCTTTAAAGTGCCTATGAAGTGAAGTTTTTATTTTATCTTATTAAATTTTAGTCTTCTCTTAGTCATTTTGTAAAATTAAAAATTAAATTGGAGAGCGCGAACATATCTTTTTTCATGTCAAAGTCAGGCATAATTGTGAAAATCATGCGACAATTTTTATGCCGTTAAATTATGCTAATCACATGCGTGACGTAACTTGGTTTGCACACTTATATTCACCATTTATATTCACCATTTATATTCGGCAAGGCTTCTATGAGAAAAAATATGACAAATGGCAAGGTCCCTCAAGTAAGACATATATAGAATGAGAAATTAGACAAAAAAACGCACTATATTTTGTATTATTTACGAAGACGATGTTCAAACCAACTGACGTCACGCATGGATTATCATATCTTTAACGGCATAAAAGTTGTTAATGTCATACCAAGGCATAGAGAAACAGCTCAATTAGACTGGGTAACGTTTAGGATAAAGCTTTCCTTGTACAGACACATTGTCAATTAGCATTTGTAATCGAGTTTCATTTATTCATACTTATGTACTCATGAACTTATGCTTCCTACACTTTGTCAATTAATTTATATTGCGGCTATTTTATAACGCATATATATACGCTTTTTTATCTTAGTGGAAGTAGGTCCGTCTTTCGATTCTCTTCGCCGATTAGCCTGATTTTCAGACGGTCATAAAAGCCGGATCACTTTCTTCCCAAGATTATAGAGAGGAAAATATAGTATTTTACATATGATTTAAAATAGTTTTTGAGTTAAGGTGATTCCCTTGTTTTACAATGCGCATGTTGGTGAAATCTGAAATCATAGGTACAAATATATGTGTTTGGGTGTATTACTGAATCTTACATATCTCAACACTTATTTAACATTGGCAACGCAAAATAAGTTCATTTGGGCGATTTAAGACGACTTTTATGAAACTCGCCCCAGTCCTTCCGCAGAAAAAATATGTTTTGTAGCTAAATCTGCGATATCTCCGAAACGAAAATGGTGACCTTTTTTCTTCCATATATTTAAACATATCGAGGTTGCCCAACAGGTACCGAAGTGTAAATAATTTTTAATTTCTGGATGCTTAGTTATTCTTATGCAAATATTGTAAGTAGCTATTTTTATGCTCGTTTTGGGATACTAACGAAATAGATTTCGTCGTATTCTGCTATAGTACTGTTCACTTGCAGTGTTTTTTAAGGTTTTTACGTTAAGTTTGGTATACATACTGCACAATAAGTTCATTTGTTCGCTATGAACAGTATGACCCAGCAGTTAATGGGCGCCGATTACTCTTGCTAACATTTTGCATGTTTCTGCTGTGGCATATCAAAGTCATTGCGTACAAAAGCCTAAATAATCGATATCTGGTGACTAACTTCCGGTATCGGCTCACACATTTCACTCGAGAATACATGGTTTTGGGACTATTTTACCTTCTAAAACAAATAAAATGATTCATAACTTCTCCTTACCCTCGAGTCAAAGTTAAGTAACATATAATCTGCGACTAGTAACTCTTTGGAGTTGTTATGTTAAGATTTCGACGGGTCAAATTTGAATTTCCTTGGGTTGAAGTGAATTTTTACAACAAATATGGAGGATGGTAAGCCTGTGTTGGTGAGAAACTGGGTTTAGTCAGTTCAGACCTGGAACTGTATTGGTGCCCTTTAATGGTTTCAGTTTAGCACGAACCAAGTAGTTCCGCAGGCTTTTCGGGCGTCGAAATGCCATTATCGGTGTCTCAGCAATAGCTGTCCTACATCTATATGAGCTGTGTAGGAGCGGGTGTAATTAACTCCCTATGAATACCTTCAATGTTAGGTAGGCCCGGATGGTATGGCACTACAACAAACGGTGTCCTATTTTTCTGTACTTTGGCTTTGGGTGTTAATGCCTGTTCCCTGTCCATCATTCTCAGTTGTATTTGGCACATATCTATATATAGTACTAGGTTCTTTTAAAAAATCATATCCAGTTGAACCACCTGAATTAAACGTAAGATCATTTATAATGTTAATTTACTTACTTAAAGTGCAAGTATCATGTCAAAAAAAATTATATTGTACTATTGTGTTTGTTTCTCACAACAAGGTATTAATCTTGCAGATTTTGTAAAATTTCTGACATTTAATCCCTAATTTTGGTTACTTGTCGTGGATCCTGTGACGTCATAAGATTAATCAACTCCCTCCCAAGAGAAAACTGCTACAATAAAACACCGTAGCTTTCAATTGTGACATTACAAGATGAATCAATCCCGCAATTCGGATAACTTTTATTCTAGTTTATAAATTGCTGCTCCAGTCTCTCTCTCGAAGAAAACTAATTTAGACAACTGAAGTATATTAGAAATAGAATTTGAAGCAAAAAGAGTTAATGTTGTTTTATGGCGCTACTTGCACTTTAAGACGACAGAGGACAGAAAAAAGCAGAGGGACACAAGGCGAGCTTCTGTCTGGAGGACACAGTGTGTGACCCTGGAATCCCCAAGAGATGGAACTGCTCGCACGGAGGAGACCAGGGGATCTCTCCCAACTGCTATGACGTGTACAAGCGGAACATCGACTGTCAGTGGATTGATGTAACGGATTTTCCCTACGGCTCGTTCGTGCTTCGCATAGAGGTGAACCCAGAGCGAAAAGTCGCCGAGTCTGACTATGACAACAATATCGCAATATGTGAGGCGTATGATTACGGTAACTATGCCATCATAGCAAGATGTCATTTGGGTAGGTATAACCAGTTAAATCGTGTTAATTAGTTAAATGCGAGACGTATGATTACGGTAACTACGCCATCATAGCAAGATGTCATTTGGGTAGGTATAACCAGTTAAATCGTATTAATTAGTTAAATGCGAGACGTATGATTACGGTAACTACGCCATCATAGCAAGATGTCATTTGGGTAGGTATAACCAGTTAAATCGTGTTAATTAGTTAAATGCGAGACGTATGATTACGGTAACTACGCCATCATAGCAAGATGTCATGTGGGTAGGTATAACCAGTTAAATCGTGTTAATTAGTTAAATGCGAGACGTATGATTACGGTAACTACGCCATCATAGCAAGATGTCATGTGGGTAGGTATAACCAGTTAAATCGTGTTAATTAGTTAAATGCGAGACGTATGATTACGGTAACTACGCCATCATAGCAAGATGTCATGTGGGTAGGTATAACCAGTTAAATCGTGTTAATTAGTTAAATGCGAGACGTATGATTACGGTAACTACGCCATCATAGCAAGATGTCATTTGGGTAGGTATAACCAGTTAAATCGTGTTAATTAGTTAAATGCGAGACGTATGATTACGGTAACTACGCCATCATAGCAAGATGTCATGTGGGTAGGTACAACCAGTTAAATCGTGTTAATTAGTTAAATGCGAGACGTATGATTACGGTAACTACGCCATCATAGCAAGATGTCATTTGGGTAGGTATAACCAGTTAAATCGTGTTAATTAGTTAAATGCGAGACGTATGATTACGATAACTATGCCATCATAGCAAGATGCCATGTGGGTAGGTATAACCAGTAAAATCGTGTTAATTAGTTAAATGCGAGACGTATGATTACGATAACTATGCCATCATAGCAAGATGCCATGTGGGTAGGTATAACCAGTAAAATCGTGTTAAATAGTTAACGTACCAATTAAATCGTGTTAATCGTTAAAAGGTCACCAAGGATGGACAACAGGTTAATGTGTGGAAGACCTATCTTTTCCAGTTTTCGTTTGGCAAAGCAAACTTAAATTTTGTTTTATTCCGCACGAAAGGAGACTGGGTTTTTTATTCAGTATTCGCTCTACTTTTTGACAGGAAATTCATCTTCTTCGATTCACGCACTGATGCATGTACTACTAAAGCGGCCAAAACTAAAGCGGCCAAAACTACTAAAGCGGCCAAAACCGGCCAATATGAAGCACATGTAACTTTTAAAAATATTGCATCAAATCTAGACATGCTGGAAATATGATGCAGCGATATTATGTCAAGGGATGAATGACTTAAAAGCCAGAGCTATAACAGCGATCGGTTGACTCCAAACTTTGGAAAAAAAATTCGTTTCTTTGATTTTTACCAATTTCGATTAGCTGAAAATCGGTCTCAAAACCCATTCCCGATCCCGTTAGCACTTCAAATGAAAAGCAAACACAAATCAGCACTCAGTCGTTACAGTACCTTCTTTAATCTTTCCAACCACCAGGTTTGTTTGCATAAACACATCAAGTGACTGTCAAACATGCCATTCGCAACACTGCATTTCTCTCCACCAATTTTGGTATATACTTCATGGTAGTGTTTCATTCCATATAGTCTCCCTGCATAATCATTTTCTCTACTGTTTTACAGTATTAGGCATGGAGACTATATGGAACGAAACACTATCATGAAGTATATACCTCAATTTTCCTACGTCCACATCCAATTGCATGTTGGGTAATCGACACAAATTCGACAGTGGTTCGCCCTCTAGGACTCCAGTAGCGATTTTTATAAGTATTTTTACCCTAGGCAACCAAGAGAGGTGATTTTAACACAAGCCAAGGCCTTGAAGCGATAAAAAACACAATTTAGTTGGATTAGCAGGGTAAAAAGATCACCAACTGCAGAGATTCAAGAATTTCCATGAAGAATAGTTTTTGATGTGTGTCAAAGCATAAATACAATAGAAAACCAAGTAAAATCCCCTCACAAAGTTTACTAATGTCTCTATCAATTCTAAACCTGCCCACCATCTGTCTCCCCAGGCATTTGTGGGGTATTTGACATTTTTGAATCAGAGCGTTGCAAATGCCCCACCGTGGGGCTTTGGAACGAGAGCAAATCTCTTATATATAATCAATAATGTAAAATTCGAAATTCCATATTTTGACTGGCTTTGACCAATTCGAAACCCCTAATGCCCCACCCCAGGGAGGATGGGCAGGTTTGGAATTGATAGAGACATAAAAGCAAGACAAGTAGTTTTCAGCCTTCGGCAGACTTCATGATGTCCTTTGGCTCTCTTCCAGTGGCTTGTTTGACCAAAATAGTTTTCATTCAAAACCCTACAAAAGCTCCCGAATGGCATTGTGGGGAAAGCTAGCTTAAGCCCTTTGCTTAAAAGGTCAGCAGTACATAACTAACCAGGACTAGCCCACACAGCGGTCAAACGTCTGCGCGTGCGTATTACGGTCAGTCTGGTGGGCGGCGCGCGAATTTCCCGCGCAAAATTGACCTTAAAACATATTACAGTGAACTTCTACCCCCAAAAGTTAAGAAAAATACGTGAAAGTTAAGCTTTTTATTTTCACAGTCAACGGGAAATTGAACAAACTTCAAACTGTGAGTTTACTAAATGTTTTCGTAATTTACCAAAAAAGTTCTCAAGGTTTGAAAACGGGTGTGTGAACAGTGACGGCCGCCGCCTCGCTTTGAATTTGTTTTGAAATATGTTACTTTTGACTCATGCGCAGACGTTTGACCGCTGTGTGGGACTAGCCAAACTTGGACTGAGGGGGAAGGGTAGATTTTGCACTCTAGACTTTACCAGTTGAGCCCAAATACGTCCAAGGGTGCCACAGTGTAGCCAAGAGAACTTGTTTCGGAGAGACACCAGTCGGGACTATAGCGAAACTTAAAAAAGTAACAGCAAATGTAATGATTCTATTTTTCGTGGTGATTCCGATAAATACTTAGCAAAATTCACGAGAGATAAGTGTTCAAAGAGAGAAAGTGAGGTTAGTAATGCACTAGTCAATTGAAACTCCGGCCCCCCGACCCCCGGGACATAGCGGGGAATGTAACATTTATACAGTGTTACATTTTGACCTTTCCCCCGCCCATCGGTGGCAGTTGGCTGTTACAATACCCGCCCCTATGGCCCCGACATGTGCTGCAGAATTTTCAATTAGGAGGAGGCATTGAGAAATTTAATATACATAAGCTTCAGTATCATATGACCCGTACGGCCCGCGCGCGCTTTCAAAACCATTTACAAAAGTCACGTGATGAGGGCCGGTCGTGTATGGCGTGAGCGGGCCGGAAAAAGCCGCCGAGGTCCGTACGTCATCATGACCTCAGTCGAGCCAAATATTTTCCCGGCCGGCTCCCACTCAGTCAATAAGTACCTAATCCGTTGTTCCATTATTTGAAAAAAATACATTTTCTGAAGCACACTTTCTATTATAATTATATTTTCTTATTACTATCGTCGACATCAACCCGTTCGCCCCAGTCTTCGTCAAATCTTTGCAAAAACACCGCATGTGGGGTGGGGGAGGGGGGAATACTCCTGTTTGTGACGTATATGTATGTGCCGCCGGGGTGGGTCAGGGTTTTGAGCTCAGTTTGGGCAGGTAGGGTCAGGATTTTGACCTGATTTGGGCAGATCAGGGTCAGGATTTGAGTATAATTTGGGTGCAGTCAGGGTCGGGGTTCAGTATATTTTAGGCAGTTAGGGTTCAGTTTTTTTAGCTACTATGCCAAAAAAAGACATTCTGTTGCCGCATTGTGATCGCCTGCCCACATGCAAGCACTGAGGTTCCCATACATCGTGACGTCGCTAATTCGTGCTTCAGTACTTATCTATGTACTTAATCTGCTGATTTGTTTACCCAATGCTATGTCCCGACTTGAAATGTTCCGTATTTTGCATGCAATCCGGTACGCGGTATACCGGCCGGGATATATATCCGACCGTGTTTTGAAAACAATTTTAAGAAGGGGCAATCAGGGTTTTGGAGCTCGGATTGGGTCAAACAGGGTCAGGGTTTGAGCCTCTTGGCCTCACATACATACCCATTTTTCATGTAATTAAACCACCACCTGATATGAGAAGTAAATACATGCATTCCAACCGAAGTTCGTGAATAATGGCGACAGAGATCTCATGTTTGAATATGTATGTTGATTGAATATTTATAAACTGATATCTATAGGAATAATTCATGTAGAAAACGAATTGCTTACGGAAATAGAGAGCAACAAATCGGGAAAATACAGTCTTTAAGCATTAATAAACCAAGCGTTTAGGTCTAAAAATAGCGATGGGTAAAAAAGGTATGATTTCAAAGGATGCAACTTGCCTTTTCCAGCGTTGTTGATGCTCGGGCCCAGTCCCGCTCTGTCGTGGCTGGCGTTACAACCACCGCTGAAATCCCCGCAAATTTTGCAAATCGTTACTTTCCCCGTTCCACCGGAGAAATGCAGCGTTAAATGTGCGTTATTCCACGGCCATGTCCCCGTTAATGCCCCGCTATGTCCCGGGGGTCAGGGGGCCGGGGTTTCAATTGACTAGTGCATAACTCGATGGAGTATCGACTGTTTTTTATCACACTGAAAATCACATTGATTGCTTATTAAAACGGGCTAGGGTCAAATGATGGGCGGCTGTAGGTTAAAGTTTCTTTCACTGTTGTTCTGCAGATCACTGCGAGAGTGCCGTGAGAACAAAGGACGGCAACTCGAAGGGAGCCTGCTGTGTGTTTCCGTTCATCTACAAGACCATACTGTTCAATTCCTGCACGAAGGATGGCTATAGATTTGCTTGGTGCTCAACCACCAGTAATTTCGACAATGACCGAAAATGGGGGGTTTGTATCGACTAGGTAATTGACACTCGTTTTTTTGATATACCGACAAGCGTTCTGAACTGTTTACAGATTGACAATAACAGCAGCGAGGTTGCTTCAAGTTGCTTTAAGTTACCTTGCACTGACCTTATCTTTCATTGATCATTGCCACGTTTTGAATCAAGTGTAAATCGTGTAATGCTATCCACGCACATGCATTTAACAGTTGGCTGTTATTCTTCGCTTGCGCGGCCACACCGCGGCAAAACGTTGTGCTCCGCTGGCCGAAAGAACGAAGGCTCTGGTTTCAAATACAAATTACCGAGGGCATAATCTTTTTTAGTAAATAATTTTATAACTTAGAAACCTCACAGTGAATTAAAAATTAAGAAAACTTCAACCTGTTAAAGTCTTAGGCTTAGCTTTTAGTAGTTTCCTTATTTTTCGCGAAACATTTCACGTAAATACGCATACGTACTAAAAATTAGAAACAGGGGTGATTACCTCTGTTTTCTTTTAGTTTCGGCGGGAAACTGGGGAGATCAGACGCGTGCGGCTCATCAACAGCGCATGCGCGTGACGTTTTGCCGCGGTGTGATCCACGGCAGGACTCGAGATTGGCACTTAACATGATATATGCAAAGCCACTGTGAAGGTTAGCTTAAACAGACGAAACCCCCAACAAGTTGAAACAAGGAACACTCAAATCCAAGTGCATTAATTGCACCTCTTGTGTATTTCAGAATTAATGATAGATCATGTTTCAAGTCTATACTAGCTCTGTAAATGAAGGTGGGAGGGGTCACTTATGCAGTCAGTGGTTCACCGGCAAAAGCGGGTAAAGCTTTAAAGTGCCACTACGATCAAATGTTGACATATCAAATGTGTTTGCATATTCATAAAGTAGAGTTGCTATATCATTACCAGGCCAAACCGTTTTCGATATGACGACGGGAAGTTTTAACTTTTTGAACTCCGAGTTTTGAATCTAAACGTCCGCCAATACTGGACAGGAGTCCGTTCTTTATTCAGCGGAAGTGATGTCATACGCGAAACACGATAACCAGCGTAGCTACTTTTTTATGCACACTATTTTGCGCTACCTCGCAAGGATAAATATAACCTTCTTTTTGTGTATGAGAAGTCAGACAATGGCAGACAAAGGTGACCGAGTGAGACTGGTACGAGACAAAACCGTTGGCGCATGCGTGATACGAAAACAACATGAATGCTGCAGTGCCTTCTTTTCTTCTAGCTTTTCGTGGAGTTGAAGAAGGCAAGTTGGAATAAATGTACCCAATAAAAGTCAGAATTGGTTGATTTTCTTTGTTTTCGATCTGTTATGAACACGTAGACACTCTCCAAGATAATTCATAAGGAAGCTACCCAATCCTGTGCTCTGAATGATAGCACGTGATGGGGATCCAGGGTGGCGCAGTGTTAAGCGCTTCGCCTCTCACCTCTGTGGCCCAGGTTCGATTCCGGGACGGGACGCCATATGTGAGTTGAGTTTGTTGGTACCTCGCCCTTTCTCCGAGAATTTTTCTCCGGGTTCTCCGGTTTTCCTACCTTCGCAAAAACCAACACGCTAAATACAAATTCGATCTGTGGATTAGCTGGGACCTGGCTTTGATCAGCCCCCATGGTTGTTTCAGGTCTCGTTAGAAATTCAGAGCCTCTATATACTCCAGTACAGAACTGATTAGATATCGACACACACTAGTTGTTGATGTTTTAATAATCAGTTCTGTATCCAACAAACATTATGCTAGTGTTTGTATAAGGAAGGTCACACAACCGATCACTAACCTCGTGCTTCGTGTTTTACCAGGGGATCCAAACATCGAGAAACAGAGTGTGTTTGCCGGATCCCCTAGAAAAACACGAAGCACGAGTTTGTGATATTACTTCTCAAACGAAAACAATACCTAGGCCTGTATTCATAAATCATTAGGAAGTATTGGTTACCTGGTATTTTGTTGCATACAATTATTGACTACAACTGAGGGCTGTGATTGTTATTTTCTCATGGTCGTTTCAACTAACGGCCGAGCCAAGCCTGTGGTGACTTCAACAAACGGCCACACCCCAGACGCTACAATTCCACTATATCAAGCATGTTAAGGCCTGATTCATTTAACGGAAAATAGATTTACGTTAAAAAATGTTTTCTAATAGAAATAACAGTTTCAACAAAATCTAATTACACCATAATACTAATATCAACTTCCTTAAATTTGTTAAGTGGATGGTTGTCGTATCACGTGATCGATGACGTCATAATTATATAAAATCTTTTAAGTGAAATGCGGCTGCGACGATAACATATGAATATAAAGTAACCCTGCTAAAACATTACTCCTCCTGCAGTGTTTCAAACTACGCTTAGAAAACATGACTATCATGTAAAGATAAGGAGATAATAAGGGTACAAAAACGTCACGTGACCTATTTTGCATATTTTCGTCTTAATTACTCGTTAACGAAACATTGTAGTCATCTTTTCTAAGCTGATTTAGGTAAAAGGCTTCAACCTTAACTAAACATATCCACTTATCATCCTAGCTGTTTTAAACTCGAAGCCGCGTTTTTGTTTTACTGATTTCGTGTTCTAAGTCACGTGACAGACCACATGACAGGTTTTAGTACACACAAACCACTTAAGGAAGTCAAGAATGGCGATATCAATTATCGTGAGAAATTTGGCGTACTTACCATACTCGGCTGTGCTGAAATAAGGAAAACTTACAGTTTTTACCCGAAATTTGACCCCTGAACCAGGCCTTAACATGCTTGAGTATACAAGAAGTTTACTACACATATGCACACAAAAATGACAAAAAATAACAAATAAAAACACATTTCTACTGCAGTACTCTTTTTCGCACTAGCAACAAGAATTTTGCAATATTTTTTTTCCATTTTTCATAATGCTCGATCAGCTTGTTATTTATTTTTGCGATATACAAAATTCGATATTTTGTAGGTATTCCAGCCTCACTCTTAGAATCGTTAAACTTGGTTTGACTTTGTTAGATCTACATTTATAAATGACCTGCTTTGCAGTGAGAATTAGGAAATTCAACGTTATATAATCTGATCGTTTTTCCCAAATACCAAAAATAATATCTGATGCAGAAAAAACATTTACTTCAATATCAATAGTCTTCAACCAAGCGAATATATCACCCCAAAAGTTATTTGCCAATTCACAACTAACGAAAAGATGTTCTAATGTTTCATTTTCATTATCACAAAAGGTGCATAAGCATGAATCAACAATCTTCATCCTGAAAAGCATATTATTTGTATAAAGAATTCTATTAAGCAATTTGTATTGAAATTCTCTTAGTTTAGTATTGGTTGTAATCTTAAAGGGAGGCTAAAGCTGGATTCCCAGTCGAAAACTTGTTGAGGATATTGAAGAGAGAACTTTGCTAATGAAGTTGGTGGTTTTGAAATCTTAACAAAAATAGAACAAATAACATCGGAGCAGTCTTGATCTGGCGTTTCATTGGGCATCAAGAATCACGAGTGATCTTGATCTGTCACTCATTTGATTGGATAACAAGATTCATGCGCGTTACAAAAGTCAGTGCTACACGGTCTTTACCGGCTATCAAACCTCATGCACGTGACGAAACGCGTCGCCTTTATTGGCTGTTTATCTCATTAATTGTTCATGAGTATATAACAAGGCCTCACATTCTGTAAATAGTATACACAGATCCTATACAGCACGGATGCGAATTCTGTAAATTACTGCTAAACCCTTACTTCTTAAACTATCTAAAATTTGACAATTTTCTAAAGTTTTGATGAAAAGCATCAAAATTAGAGTTTGTCACTATCGTTTGCGTCACGGACATGCGCAGCGGGCACAAAAAATAAGTCCCACATTGGAGAGATGGTCTGTAGGCATCACTACAGGAGGTTCACCATGACCTTGGGTGGGGAGGTCAGTGAGAGGTTGTGATACCTCCCTTATACAGATATTAGTATTGCGTTTGTTGAATACAGACTGTTTATTAAAAGTATTGTCAGAGACTGGTGTTTGTTTAACTTGTATTTTATGTTAATCTAATTAGATTCGTGATTTCGCAATCACAAGAAGTCGATCAAGTAAGCTAATACCATCAGCCAATGAGAGAATAGCTCGCGGTTTAGAACGGAAACGGGATACGTGATATTGGGGGCGGATCTCTTGTGTACTTTAGTGTGATTTCAGAGAGGCGAGAGAATTCTAGTTTTTCTACGCGATGTAAACTGGTGAGCGAGACGAATAAACGTGAACAACGGGAATTACTGAGAGTTTTGGATCTGTGTTGAGGATATCAGGGACGCATTCCCAACACATTGGCACCCCCGACGGGACTAACAAGTAAGCCGAGTGATGAACGCTCGCACAAGAGCTACAAGCAACGGTAAACAACATACCACAGTTACGGGATGGAGCAAAAGTTGAGTGAACTGAACGGAAAGCTCGGGAAAACAGAAGAAGTTGTGGCGACACATGACGGGGAATCGCTGAAGAGACATTCGGCTTCGATTGCTGCCAAGATCAGCGCAGTCTGTGCACTGAAGGATGAGATCGAAGAGGCGAAATTTACCGAACAAAGAATGAATGGAACAAGTCCAAGTGTGGACTAAAGAGGTCGAGAACGAACTAGCACAAGCTGATTCAAAGGCACTTAAACTTCGACAATTGGTAAGCAAGACCGAGAAGGAAGAGAGAGCGGCAGCGAAAGCCGAAACTGCTAAAGAAGAAATAGCTATTGATCAAGCGAAACACGAAAAGAGAATTGCGTACGAGCGTGAGTTGCTTGATGAACAACTACAATTCCAAAAGGCACAACAAGCCACTCAAACGAGTCAAGAGACGAAAGTGTCGCTGTCAAAGTTATCCAAGTTGACCATTACCAAATTAGATGGAACTTATGCTAACTGGCTGGCCTTTTGGAATAAATACGAAGCAGAAATCGATGGTGCAGATAGTCGCCCCCGTCGCCAAATTTGCCTACCTGAAAGAGCTAGTGGAACCCAGGGTGAGGGAAGATATTGACGGGCTGTCATTTACCACCGAGGGCTATGAGAGAGCCAAAAATATCCTCAAAACGGAGTATGGAAAGACAAGCGAAATAGTGAATGCGTATATGTACAAAATAGTATGTCTTTGCCAGTGTTAACGGGGGCGTAACCCGTGAAAGTACACGCCTTCTACAAGACGTTGTTGTACAACGTGCAATCACTGAACACTAGACTAGTGCTAGACAAACTCAAGGGGATCAAAGCTGATCTAGTGAGGGGTGAGCAGGGATGGCAAGACTGGGACTTCTCCCGTCTCATCGTGGCACTAAAGAAGTGGAAAGATATCAACCCAATCGACACGGGTGAGAGAACGGAAAATGCCACGCCCCCAAAACGCCCCGAGAGTCGAACTCGGCTATTCAATGCCGTTGACAACGAACACCGAAAGCGCGCGTGTGTCTATTACGACGAGGCACACGCTTCAAGTGACTGCACGCGGGTTACCACAGTTGATGAAAGGAAGAAACTGTTGGCTAAGAACAAACTTTGCTTTAAGTGCACGGGTGCAAGATACCGTGCAGCTGATTGCAAGAGCAAAAAGGGATGTTTGTCTTGCGGGTTACGGCATCATACCGGCTCGATTTGCAGCAAGGTCGAAAACCTCATGACAGTAAGAGAAGTCGGAAAGGGCGCTGTGGTCTATCCTGTTGTCGTAGCAGATGCAGGGCCTTACTCGATACGGGTGCCGGCAGTTCTTATGCCGGCCTCTGTCGCTCTGCTTGACAGACTCCCTAAGCGGTCCAGTTCCAAAGAAACTCGTAGAATCGAGATGTTGTTAGGAGTCACTACAAGGGAAGTGGAAATCTGCTCCATAAACATTAAAGCGGTAGATGGAGATTTTGCTCTGAACGTTGACGTGACAAGAGTGGATAAGGGACAATTGCTGAAATTGGAAAACCCAAAGTACCAACAACTGATAGATCTGCACCCACACCTCAAGGGAGTCCAGCTGCTTGACATAGACGACAAAGCAGAGCTCCCGGTGCATCTGATTCTGGGCGCAAGTAAATGCGCAAGAATCAAGACCGGTATTGCACCACGCGTCGGCCGACCGGGAGACCCTGTCGCGGAGAAAACCCAGTTTGGCTGGACACTCTTGTCACCGGGGAAGGAGGTGGATGCGAATAACCTGCTGTTTGCGCAAACTTCACATGCAGACTACGAGGAGCTGTGCCGGCTCGACGTTTTGGGCCTGGCAGACACGCCCGAGGGGGACCAGACGGAGGTCCATCGAGAGTTCAAAGAACAACTAAAGCGAAGCCTGGAGGGATGGTACGAGACGGGACTTCCCTGGAAGGGAAACCACCCCACTCTGCCGAACAACAAGGAAGGAAGCCTGCGGAGGCTGAACGGTCTCATACGCAAGCTCAAGAAACAAAGCCTGGTCGAGCGTTACGACCAGATCATCCGAGACCAGCTCGAGGAAGGGGTTGTAGAACATGGCAGTAGTACAAGAGGCCGCAGAAAGCACCAGGTTGCGCGTTGTATACGATGCGTCTACGAGGGCTCACGTTGATGCGCCTTCGCTGAACGAATGTTTGCACCCGGGACCGCCGCTGCAGAATCAGCTTTGTAGCGTACTCGTTAGAAGTCGTTTCCACCCAGTGCTAATCACAGGCGACTTACAGAAAGCGTTTCTGCAGGTCAGAATCAAGGCCTGTGAGAGAGATGCGTTGAGGTTTCACTGGAGACTCAATGAACACTCCCAGATAGAGACTTTGCGATTCACTCGAGCGCTGTTTGGTTTGGCCCCTTCTCCTTTTCTATTGGGCGGGATCATCCAACAACACCTTGAGTATTGGAGAGCAACGTACCATGAAAGTGTGCGAGAAATGGAGCGCGGTCTGTACGTAGACGATCTAATCACGGGTTCAACAACTGTGACTGAGGTGAAAGAGCTGCGGGACAATGCTGTTGAAGTGTTCGCAGATGCGACTTTCAAGCTTCATAAATGGCATTCCAACGTTGATGAGCTAGAGCCTGTATGCGATACCCCAAGCGAAGAGCAAACGTACGGCAAGCAACAACTGGGAGTGCCCGCGTAGGGAAAGTGTAAACTCGTCGGGCTTGCGTGGGACAAGGGTGTAGACGAGCTGAGCGTTAGTATTCCAGTGGAAAGCGCAATCCTAACCAAGCGGGAAATCCTCGGGAAAATCGAAAAGATTTACGACCCCCTCAGTTTCGCGTCGCCTGTCACCTTGGGCGGCAAATTACTATTCCGAGACGTCTGCAACGCTAAAGTGGCCTGGGACACGCAGTTACCGGGCAAGCTGACGAGCGAATGGTTGAAGTGGGAGAGAGGACTGCCCAAAGAAGTGACGACGCCGAGGGTCTTAGTCGCTTATCGAGAACCCATCGATGAAATCGAGTTGCACGCATTTGGGGATGCGAGTGGAGTGGGAGTTGCGGCTGCTGTGTACGCCGTAGTACGACAGTCGTCCGGTCAGACCCAGGGACTAATAGCAGCAAAGTCGAGGTTAGCCAAGCAAGGACTGACCATACCAAGGCTGGAGCTGGTCGCGGGTCACATGGCCAGCAACCTGGCCCGGAATGTTCGAGATGCGCTGGATGGGTTTCCAGTAACTTCCCTGCATTGCTGGCTGGACAGCAGCGTTGCACTACACTGGATTCGGGGTGGCGGGAACTACAGGCTGTTCGTCGCCAATTGGGTGCAAAAGATCCAATCGCACCAAGACGTAACATGGCGCCACGTGGGGACAGCCGAGAACCCAGCGGATCTAGGCAGCAGAGGCGGAATTGTGAGTCCTAGTTCACGACTTTGGTGGAACGGACGAGAGTGGCTTGGCCAGCCCGAGTGTTGGCCAGCAGATATCATTACAGAAACAACAAAGGAAAGCCAGGCAGAAATGAAAGCTCTCAAGGAACTCTTCGCGGGCGCCGTGGACACAACAGACGAGCTCGACGGCGTCCTCGAAAGGTTCGGCCTGAGAAAGGCCATGAGCGTTTTTGTGTGGATCTCGCGCTTCACGCAGAATTCTCGTCTCAAGAAGAACCAATGAACAAGTGGACCGCTGACCACAGAGGAGCTGAACAAACAACATTGTTTCTGGATTAAGCGTGCCCAAGGTAGCTGGATCAGTGAAGAGGAACGACTACAACTAAACCTACAGGGGAATGCGCAAGGGATACTTGAGTGCCGCGGTCGGCTGCAAGGTGATTACCCGATCTACTTACCGGACACTCATCCATACACGGCGAAGCTAGTGCAAGAGGCCCACTGGCATACCCTCCACGGGGGAGTCGCGCTGACTATGACGCAAGTGCGTGAAAGGCACTGGGTGCCGAGGCTGAGGCGACTCTCCAACCGAGTAATCAAGAGCTGTTACGGTTGCCGCCGGTTCCAAGCAAGTGCCCTGGCCAAACCACCGCCTGGAAATCTACCTCGCGATTGTACGAAGGGTGAGCGCGCATTCCAAGTTGTTGGAGTAGACTACGCGGGGCCATTGATCTACCGCACCAAGACACGCAAAGAAGCCAAGGCATACATCGTGCTGTATGCTTGTAGCTTGACAAGAACCCTTTATCTGGAACTCTCCTGTGACAGGGGAGTAGAAGCACCCAGGGAGATGAACCCCGAGGCGGCTGTCTTTAGGCCATAACGAGATGCCGCAGTGGCCGCTGGAGTACGCATTCAGGACCACTTATATTAGCTCAAGACGGATGAACACTGAACACTATATCTCGTTCGAACATTTACTAGTTTAGAATATTGGGTCGATAATAACGGCATATATCTCGAGGACGAGCTGTATGGGGGGAGTGTTTCAGAGACTGGTGTTTGTTTAAATTGTACTTTATGTTAATCTAAATAGATTCGTGATTTCGCAATCACAAGAAGTCGATCAAGTAAGCTAATACCATCAGCCAATGAGAGAATAGCTCGCGGTTTAAAACGGAAACGGGATACGTGATATTGGGGGCGGATCTCTTGTGTACTTTAGTGTGATTTCAGAGAGGCGAGAGAATTCTAGTTTTTCTACGCGATGTAAACTGGTGAGCGAGACGAATAAACGTGAACAACGGGAATTACTGCGAGTTTTGGATCTGTGTTGAGGATATCAGGGACGCATTCCCAACAGCATTATTAGTATTCTCTTTTTATTTTTTATAGTGGTTTTCTTTATTGGGACAGTAACTTACTCTTTCTCCTAGCTTAGTCCAGTTTAATGATAATTTATTTATATTGCGCAAATATCAATTATTATTATTTATCGTTTTGATGTACATGTAAGCGTTAGATATATTTTACCATTTACCGTTTATCTCTCGGCACATGCCTCGCCAACCCGATGTGAAATAAAGTTCAGTTGAGATGGTCGAGTGGTTAAGACTTAGTTGAGATGGTCGAGTGGTTAAGGCTCAGATGGATCCCATGGGAACTTCCTGAGCATGATCAAACCTGCTCGTAACGATGTTTTATTTCCAGCTTTTGCAAATGATGTCAGTAAGCGTTAAGCATTGATAGCCTATAATCCCAGCTGTTCCATTTTCTTACGAGTTTCGATACTTGACCCAGGGAATAGAGGCGATGCAGTCGGTCTTTACTCTCTCAGTATGTAATTTTGACCTTTTTTTTTTAAGAATGACGCTGGTATTGAGCCAGTTGCTACAAGAGTCCTATTTATTATTGTTTATATTGTGTATTGGATAAACTATAGTCTTAAATGCATGATTTATTATAAAATAGTGGGGAGCCTATACCCCAAACCCCCCCCCCCCCCCCCCCCGGCTGCTCCCACCCTGGTTTTATGAACATCTTGATCTTGATCGGCAAAAATAAACTCACAACCCTGATTTACTTCAAAGCAAATACGAATCAATCAATCAATAATCTTTATTGATACACGATTGTATTTTAAGCGTTGCTTTGTGGGGTCGTGTGTAATAAGCTTTTTCAAGATGATGCTTACAGCCTTGATGTCACCAAAAGCTTGGTTACCTTTCAAAATGGCGGTCAGGGCCGGGTTGTTCGAAGCAAGGTTAACTTTAACCCTAGGTTAGCGCTAAATCTGTAATTGTAATCTGTACAGTTTAACCCCGGGTTAGCGATTTAACCCTGGGTTAGCGCTTAACCTTGCTTCGAACAACCGGACCCAGAACTACGAGTTGGACTATTGTTACTGTGAATCCAATCGCTTGCTGTTGTTATTTGTGATGTCAACAAGACAATACCGATTACTTATATTACTTTTTACTTGAAATACATAACTTCAGGGCATCGCCCAGAATGCCGCGACATACATCCGGGACATTTTTACGGGCAAGAGCGCTAAGTTCAAAAGCTATGCAACGAGTTTAACGCAAACAATAGAGTAAATGGCCTAGAACTCTTGAAGGGGGCTACGGATTCGCTTATTTTTCGGAAAACAAAAGTTGATAGTAGGACAAAATCCACGGGTTTTTGTAGAAGAGATGTCAATTAAGAATTTGCGACTAAGAATAAATTCTTAGAGTGAATAAAAGCTTTATCGGTTTTGACTTCAAAATCGGTTATTTTTAATGTTTTTTGAGTGGACCATGGACTTTGAGGTCGATTTTCTCATCAAAGAATGACGTTATTACACCAAAATCCACGGGAAAAGTTAATTTGGTATCTTGGGAACTAGTAGCCGTTTTTTCGTTGAAATCTGACGGTTGTTAGTTCTATCGAAATCAACATTTCTAGAACACATTTTGCAAACAGAAATTCGCTTGCTAAATTTGAATTTTAAATATTCCCGCGAGACCTATGTTAACTTCTAAGCTCCTCCTCCATGAACAATAGCACACATACACCTAATTAAGCATTGAAATTGAGCTTGCAGACACAATGCAAGAAGGGAAGCGGCAGGCATTAGAAGTTTTGGTCGTAAACAATTTGGAAACAAAAGCATTACCAGACAAAGGGCCGGAAACCCTTAGAACTTTAGGTTGTAAACAAGAAAACAAGTGTTCCACGAGTTGTATCGTACGAGCCTTTGTAAGTCTTGAAACTATATGATTCAAAATAACAACGTAGGAAAATCCAAGCGCATCAAAATCAAATAAAGAAACGGATTTTTAAGGTCTTTAGCTGTACAACAACACGTTTCTGGTGTTTCTGTCTGCCCTAGAAGTCAAACTCTAAAAAAAAAGAAAAAGCCGTCTTCACTCCGCGGTAGCCAGTCGGTAGCGGCACTGTTTGGAGTTAAAACCAAAACGTTCAGTAAAGTGAACATGACAAACTCGGAGAACAGCGTGAAAAGCGATAGCGCATCAAAATCAAATGAAGAAACGGACTTATTTAAATCTTCATCTTTGAAATGAGACGTTTCTGGTGTTTCTGTCTGCGCTAGAAGTCAAACTCCTAAAAATGTAACGTCCTCCCGTCGTCACTCCGAACCGGCTAAGTGTGAAGCCAGAGCGGCAAAACGTTTGTAGGTAAACATGACAAACTTGGAGAACAGCGTGAAAAGCGAAAGCGCATCAAAATCAAATGAAGAAACGGACTTTTTTAAATCTGGTGTTTAGCGATAGGCGATAGCGGATTAAAACCAAATAATCTTTATCTTTAAAATAAGACGTTTCTCGTGTTTTTGTCTGCCATAGAAGCCAAACACTTCACTCCGAACTGGCTAAGAGCCGCACTTGTTTGAATTCAAACTAACACGGTAACTTCTTGGCCAAGGGTCCAGTACGATTTTCTAGTGGGGACTTTATATAACGGGTATGTGCTTCTCAAGGTTTGTGGCATAGAAGTTTCATCTATCGATATAACAAGATTAGGATAATTTACTAATTGAGGTAAGGGATATTGACATCTCCTTAACGAGCGTAGGGATTTCATTAGTCCCACACCGGAGAGTGAACGACAGTGATTGACATGTGCTTAATGTGATGTGGGAGTATGGTATTCCCACACCGATTAGTTAGTAGCCAATCATAGTCGTGTTATTGAATAATAATTAGTATTACTCATAATTATGCAGACCTCAGTTAAACATCACAGCCGTAAGTACATGTCGCCGAAAACAATAGCATTCTGGGCGATGGGAAACCGAACATGGGGCAGAAAGATAGATTCAAACAGATATTGAGGCGGGGAGAATTTTAACCGCGGCTATTGCTGCTTCGGTTGGCCTCTAATTGAAGTTTCTGTTTATTTGAAGAAAATCGGAATACTGAAAAAGATGACTTGCACGATTTACTCAACCATCCAGCTGTGGAAAATATTACTTATTTATTCAATAAAAATATGATGAAAAAGGCAGATACCTAAGAAGACATTGTATATTCTAAATTTACGAAAGGAAGTGCGTGGAAAAGAGGAAGTTTAGACGACTATGTGTGTACACACCAGTGTTTAAACACCAGTCTACGTTTATTATTTATTATGAACAAGCGTTACAAATCGCCCACTTAATTTGTATTCACGATGTTGATCCATCGAAGAGGGAAAGTGTTTTCGTCTGAATATGTTTAACAGTTAACTCAAGATAGAATACAGGAAGTCTAGGCTATATTTACACACCAGTATAGAGGGAAAGTGTTTTCGTCATGTTATGCATGACTTAACTGAAGATAGAATATACAGGAAGTCTAGGCTATATTTACACACCAGTATAGAGGGAAAGTGTTTTCGTCATGTTATGACTTAACTGAAGATAGAATATACAGGAAGTCTTGGCTATATTTACACACCAGTATGCTACCATTAATTATTAACAAGACAACAGATGAAGACATGTTAAGTTATAATATTCAGAAGTAAATTGTTTCCTCTTTGGTGGACATGTTGAAGGAGAATAAACCGCACTGGCCGATTGGGTTCTTCCCCCGCTTTAATTTCAATATTATGTTTTAACGAATTCTCAGAATAAGACACCTGCATGGTATTAGACGGCAGAATTAACCTTACGGCATGCCAGTGAATTATCTGATTATCTTCATTGATCATCCCACCTCGCTTCTTTTCCCTGTATTCCCACTTTTTATATTAAACACCTCTTTCATCAACACATATTATTATTTGATGCTTAGGGGAGTATTTCCCACCGTTCATCTTTCGCACATTTATTCCTTGTGCCTGGTAGCAGTAAGGTATGGGCACCTAAGGCTTATCGCCACGACTGTCAAGCCAGCCCTCGGACCCTAACGGCACCCGCTTTCATTGCTAGCAGAAGTTATATTTTTGTCCATTTTTACTGAATCGGAGTAATATAAAGAGATAACAATGAGAAGTAGAATTTTGATTATAGATTTCACCCAGAGAAACATACAGCTCACTTAGTTGAACTTTGGTATAAACTATGATAATAGCCACGATATATGGGTACTGGGCTCATCATCTTGAATAAAGGGAAACTTTTTTCGCGTAGTCTACGCAAAATAGTCTAATCTGAATTAGTTTAAACCAACTAGTGGACTATTACAAATCCTGCATTCTGATTGGCTACCCTACTATAGGTCTATTTGTGATAGCCCATGGTAGAGAAAAACCGCACGCATTTTCACGAAATAATAACATTTTTTCAACTTCAATTTCTTTCTTTCTATTATTTCTATTATTATATACTAGTTCGAACATGGAAGTGAGATTGGCTATCCGTGCTACCAGAGGTTCTCCTCGCTTCGCTCCTCGACTCTCGTCGCTTCGCTCCTCGGCGTCCAACTTTCGCGAAGGGAGACAGAAGAACCTCTGGTACCCAGGGTACTTGTTGACCAGCCCACAAGAAATTAAATTTAGCCCGGAGCCTCATATTGAAACCTTCGTGCGTGACAAGTGAAGTGCGTGACAAGTGAGTGCGTGATAAGTGAAGCGTATGTCGAAAGTGGTGTATTAGTCGTATACAGCCGGCTTCCAAACACTCAACGATCGTAGATATCATATAAAACATCTAAGTGACCAAAGAAATGAAGACAGCCGAATATCCCTGACGCTGACTGATGGCAATCACCCTTGGTATAATAGAGAGGTTTTCAATTGAGTGTCGAAAAGTGATCAGGTGACTATTGTTTTCGAGTTTGGTTTGTTTGCCATTATCGCGTTTACTCTTCCTCGTGATTGGTTCAAGTAAAACCAATCGTGAATTACTTCAGTTCGTGATTGGTTCATTGATGTTTTTACTTGCTCGTGATTGACTCACTCAAGCGAAAACCGCTCTAATGCTGACTTCAGTATGTCTCACAGTGGAGGGCTAGATCCCACGTGTTCACGGCTGAATTCGTAGTTCTTGACTTCCATCTTGAAAGGACACCTAGGCTTGCCACCAGTCGACCTCTATGTGCTCCCTGGCGAGAGTTCCCCGGGACCGAGCGCGGCCCAAGGACGCAATCTCAAAATGCACTGCACTAAAAGACTTCATTGAGAGCAGGAACTGGTGGCTAATGAAGTAACGTCTGCTTATCAAACAGCATGCAGTATAAAAGTTCTAAAAAAGCGGTTGTTGACAGCAAATCCCTCGTGGCGTAAGGGATAGTGCTAGCGGACGGTTAAGGTTTCGGTTAATAGATGGGTTAGGGTTTCGGTTAATATATGGGTTAGGGTTTCGGTTCGAGTCTTCGTGGAGCCGAAGTTGAGGGAAGCATACATGTTCGCCTAAATTTCTAAGTGCCGCTTTAGTCTGTACCCTAGAAATATAACATCGAAAAAGTAGTGGAGTGCATTGCAATTCGACATTCTGGCGGATGGAATCTAGCCGCGACCGCGCGGCCCGAGCGCGGAGCGCGAGAAACGGAAGCTTAAAGGACACCAAGCCTTTAATTGCTCTACATCGAGGCTTGAGTTGGGTTAGCTTAGGTAGAGACTTACCTACTAGTTAGATAATCAAAATATATATCCATTCATAATCAGAGGGTTCCTATCAGTACGAGGTAAACTGCAGCCTCTCAATTACGAATTGGACTATTGGGACACCAGTCTCGAAACTCTCCGGTTTTCCTCCCTCCGCAAAAACCAACACGCTAAATTCCAATTCGATCTGTGGATTAGCCGGGACCTGGCTTTGATCAGCCCCCATTGTTGTTTCAGGTCTCGTTAGAAATTCAGAGTTTTTTTTAACCCGTTTAATTTTATAGTTTCACATATATTTTGTTCTCTTTACTCTTTTTCAGTGTGCTCATTATGTATATATGTGACAAACTAGCTCAAGAAATTCAAATTCCAATCTCATCTAGATCTCATTCTTGAAAACGATTGTATAAGAAAGATGTAACAGGTAATGAGTCGATCGTACACTCGCCGATTTTATAGCTGCCAATTGGTGCGTGTACGACAACGTATCGGAAGCCAAATAAGGCAAACAAAAATCGCTGAACAAGCTGTCGCTTTAACGGGATTGCAGCTTAGTCACCGTTTTATAAAACATGTTATTATTTTGTGAAGTGACATTATATATAAGCGATAACAAAAGAAACTAATTGAGCTACTTGTTATAACTATATATGGTATTCTAAAGAATTCATTGGTATATTCGAGAAACGTTGCTACGTACGGTTCAGAAACAATATTTCATTTCGAGAAACTGTAGAGGCGGTAATGAAATTATTCGGTCACGTTCCTACATGGACTTTAATTTGATGACCAAATCAGCAAATCGAGTTCTTCAACCTAAAGTGAAGGTTCATTAATTATAAAGCAGTGGAGGTGGGAATATGAGGTATTGTGACAAGATTGAGCAATTATAACAACGAATGACGAAATGTAAAGAAATTCAATTATTGGAGAGAAATATTTGTGTTTCGGAAAGGAGTAATAATCGGACGCTACACCGTGGAGATTTCCAGTGAACAAAACCTGTATAATTTATTATCAGATTTCTGATGTACTGAGCATTCTAGAGATGACTTCAGTAAAACTTCTATGGCTACTATTCAAGTAATTTTACTTAACCCGTGAAATAGATCAATTGAACTAATAGACCGTTAGCGTAGGCAACAATCCTAATCTAACAGAAATTTTAGCCAATGAGCAACTCGCTTATATGAAGACTCAAAACGCAGCCAATCAGCGAGTTGTTTGGTACTGATGCCGAAAAGCGTTTTATCTCTGTTTTAACGAGACCCGAAACAACCACAGAGGCTGATCAAAGCCAGGACCCGGCTAAACCATAGATCGAATTGGAATTCAGTAGCGTGTTGTTTCTTGTGGAGGGAGGAAAACCGGCGGAGAACCTGAAGAAAAAAGCAAGGGCGAGATACCAACATCGACTCGAAAACTGAGAATAGACACGTCAACAGACAGTGGCTAAACCGTGAAACAAACTCGTAAGTCAAATAAAAACAAAAGAAAACAATGGAACTAGAAGTTCTCAATGCGAAGTGCCACATGAGTTGAGTTTGTTGTTGGTATTTCGCCGTTCGCGGCGCCGGCGTCACATATGAGTTGAGTTTGACTTCCATTCACCACCGACGATTTTTTTTTTTACACTGAGCCATAATTTATATTCAGCTCACTATAATACTAAATTGGAATTGTTCTTAAATCATTAATTTATACTACATCAGTAAGTCATATAGTATATATATAAAAGATAGCTACATTTTTACTCCGGCAAAGGATTAAATATACGATTTTGGCACATATCACGAAATGAAGGTTTTAAAACGGAAATACAAGGTTATTTACTTGATTTTGGACAAGTTATTGGTTCAACAAGAAGTGTTCAAGTTTATCACAAGACGCAGGATGGCCGTATACATAGACACAATATCCTTTCCAATGAAGTAAGACGATTTCCTTTTTCCTTTGAATGTCAAGTATTTCAACCACAAAGCTTTGTTTTCTCCGCTGTCGGAGTTGGAAATGCGAGGGAAAATCTCGAAGCCGAAGCCATTGGAAATTTGGCTTTTCCCCGGCATTTTAAAATTTGTTTTCAAACGCTTCACAGCCAGACTATGATTACCTTGACAAGTTTGTTCAAATACGGAGAGTTATCAACTTGTCATATCAGAATAAAACTCCAGCAGCCAGTAGATTGAAGAGGACAGGCTGATATCAATCAGAAAACACAGAGCATTTCACAGTCGGTTTTTCTCAGTTTCTATCGTTGATAAAATCCGCCTCGCCACCAACGCCCCCGATAGCGCAACAAATCATTCTTTTCACATGGAAAATTAACTCCAAGACCCATATTTTCACGTTGATATAAAAGAACGTGCGTGCACCATGGAGTTCTAGTTTTTTTTTCATTTACACCAAAGCCTTTCAACGGAGGCAAGGTTATCTGTTGCTATGATACAACAATCAACAATCACTTGAAAACCTTCGTTGGTTAGTTTTCTCATAGCGGGCCGGATTTTTTAGTTTTCTTCCCATTAAAAGTTAATGTTGTGGTATTTTCTGCATTAACAACTCGAGGCTTGTCTAGGTGATGGCTGTCCGTTTCCACAACAAACTAAAACATTTCCAAATTTGGCAAAACACTTCCTCATTCAATAAAAAGGTTCTAGCAAGACGAAGCTATTTCCATTATTATAATTTTTAACGCGACACTGAAAAATCTAATTCATCGTTTTATTGCTAATACGGTGAAGCCAAGGAAAGCGGCTTCTGTAAAAACCAGTGCCATTGAGTTATGCTTGCCTTAGGAATATAGAATGACAGATTAGGATTCTTTTCATCTTCTGTGGCTTGTACGTGCGTTGAAGTGACGACACTATGAATAATTTATGGCTACTCTGTATATTAGAGTTCTCGCAAACGTTTTGCGATTCAAAAGCACAAGACCACTGGGCAACAAACGTGGTGACAAAATATCTAGCTTGGAGAACTAAAGTACTGATACCAAAACTGTGTATTAATATCGGCTGGAACTGTCCCCAAGATCAAGAAGGCGACGTAAACTGATCTGGTGCACTTTTTAAACTGACTGAGGTATTGGGTTTTTATTTTCATTTAATATGCCAATAAGACGATCTCTGAGCTGTGAGTTCCTCGCTCTGCATCGGAGCCGAATGGCTGAGGTTTATGCAGCACAGAAAATCCCCCGTAGCAACTCGGCAAGGAAGAAAAATGTTCAGTGGTCAGACGACTTGGAAGAAGTGCGCTACTATATCCCTCACAGGAGTAAAAGCGAAACGCTAAAAAGAAAGATCAAGAAAGTCCGGAGAAAAGCTGAGAAACTCACTGACAGATCATTCAGAGCGTTTGCCAATTTCAGTGAAACACGAACCTTAAGGAGTTTGAGATGTTTGGCCGGTCGTCAAACCGTGTCCATGGACTCCGGACTGCAGAGTTTTGAGGACTATGACAGGCAGTGGGATTACTTATTTGAACTTTACGCTGGCCAGGAAAGGCAAAGAATTAATATGTTCGAATAGAATGAAAATTAATTCTGCTATATGCTGTATAATTATGAGAACCATTTAAGTCAGATGTCGTGACAAAACTACGAATTAAATGTCTGCCCAGTCGCGTGCAACCAAACCAAGTACTTCACGGATATTATAACTTCGGTACGCGTATATTATAGTTGAATATTTCATTTACTTTGTTTTGTAAACGGTCAATGACGGAACGAAATCACAGAACCGTGCAAATGAAGGAACACTTTTGCTGCGGCATAGAAATGATCATTTTCGTGACTTTCGTATAGTGCTGTCAAATTTGCAATTTGTATCAATTGGAATATTTTGACACGCAACTTATAAAGTAACAAGAATATAATATATTTTGGTTAACGAATGTTTAAAAAGAAAAGGTTAATGAAACTGAGGAAGACCCTGAAATCGGCACATCTTCACCACAGGAACGGCTGAGCAACAAACGCTAGCGAATATGATCAAGCCAAGCCAGAAAAAATACTACTACTGACTTCGTGAAAATACACTGCTAGAAAATGTTTCTGTAATAGGAAGCCACAGATCATTGAGTTAAAAGGAAAAAAGAAGAGCGTAGAAGAAATATGGAGATTTCCGAAAGCCCAAAAAACTGAACTGAATGTAAACAATAACACATCAAATTTGCCGAGAGTAATGCGGTCTGCATAGCTTGTTGTATGAAATCCGAGGGGATCAACAGAACAATGAAAATGATTACAGAATTACTTATAAAGAGTGGAAGGAAAGAAAGAAAGAAAAAAAAAGGAAAAAAAAGGGGGAGACAGCATAAAAAACTGATGAAGAAAAACTGTTATGTCCTGGAAATCTGATGCTATCTGTCATAGTTCGGATTTCTTAAACATCATGCAAGCTGGTGTGCAGTGAACACATTGTAATGAAGCTCTTAAAGATTACAAACGACAAAACGAAGTGAAAGATCAATGAACATTACATTCACCTCAGTGCAGTACCCCAATAGCTAGCCAGGAATGCGGTGAGATTCTAGACGGACTTCTCCAGCGAAAAGGAGCTCATACTGAGGGGATTGACTAAAGCGATTTAAATCATTACATTAATCTGCAGTGCATGTGCAAATTCAAGGCTCTTGCTTTGAAAGCTGATGACAAAAAGGAGTCAACTCTAGTTTAGGCCAATAAGTGACTGATCTGAGCTAATTTAGATCTGATGTGTCGGTCGATGCCGGCTGAATATTCACGAAGCTGAAGCAACCAACTTCGGTTCTGTGACAAACATTACAAATTATGTTTATGGAAACGCATTCTGAGCATTGTGTATAGGAGGGTAGCTGAAATGAATTCTTGCCGTAAACCTCACTATGAAAATACTACAAGAACGAATATTGTCTTTGCTGTAGCAGCAATTTCGTTCATATTTTAACCATGTAAGTTCGAGATTATTCGCAGTTTATAACTCAATAAATGTCTCACAAACTCAAGCCGGAAAAAAAATCAAAATGCGGTCAATAATAACAAGAAGAACCGACGACGCAACAAACTGATAGTGCCTTTTACATATTTATAATTTAGAATATTAATATAACCGTATCAGATTATTGTAGAGATGGTAAAGCTGTATTTTAGATATATATAGTATTCTGAAAGAAATATAATGTAAATTCTGCTTGTAAAAGACAAGGGGAGGGGGATTAAACTGAGATGCGATAATTTGAACTTTCTGCTGCTCAATTGCAACCAGTCTCTGAGTGCAACCAAAAACAAATTAAATACTCACTGCTTTACTGGACGTTCAAACGACTATATTTGATCGTGTTAATACTTGGGTCTTTGGCAACAGTTATTCCGCGAAAATTGGGTCTCGATTTGTGAGACTGCTTTCACTGATTAGCGATCAAACCATTTTTTTGTAGTTTAAAAGTATTTAAAAAATCACATTTGTAATGAAATGCTCATGCAGGCGGTTCAGTCTCAATGGATGAAACTGACTCAAAAATTAATTAGTTTTTTGTTGTTGAAAAAGCGACAAAGAGAAAATACGTAACAGGCACGGACCAGCTGTGTAAGGAGACAAGAGTAATCTATAACATGTGACATTTTGTGGTATTTTTACGAATTTGGGGTAGTTTTGAAATAAACATATCGTGGAATTACCAGCATGTTGTATTTGTCCCGTTTGTCCTTCGTTTTCCCCTGCCTTTTTCCGCTTTATTGAAGAAAACTGCTTTACTTACAACTAGAGAATCTTACGTCATTTCGTTGCTTAAAAACGGCTGAACATGAAGGTAAATTTCAAATTCTATGGAAGAAAAATCGCAGTTATAAATATATTCATTTACATACACGCGCGTGTCTAAATGATCAATAAGGTTTATGATCACACACACGTTTGTCACTTACATGTAAATTCGCAAAATTTGTCAAATTAATGGCAAAAGATGATGGAAAAGATTGTATCGGTCCTGGAGCTACGCTACAATCTCCTGTAAAAAATGTGCCATTATCAATTATTCTACTGAGGTAATTCTCTCTCCCTCATAACAATGTTGGAGCTGAGGTGGTGTTTTTGAGGACGTCTGCCCAGTGTAAAAGTAAGTAAGACAAGCTAGCCCCCTTTACACAAGAGGCTTTTTACAAATAGCATAAAGAGCTTGTCAGTGAATCATTAACGAAAAACTCAATGTTGTTCAAAAAGTAAACAGAAATTCCGGGTGTTCCCAAAAGAAATTAACACCGAATGAAAAACCAATCTTGTTGGCACTCAACAACATTTTCCCCAAAGGACTAAAAAGTAGCAATTGTTAGCGTTCTATTTCGTAAGGGTGTGTATGTGGGGAAGGCTCATTGCCGCAGAACAATGGATTCTACTACAGTTCTTATCTGGACCATTACTCTGAATTTCTAACGAGACCTGAAACAACCATGAGGGCTGATCAAAGCCAGGTCCCGGCTAATCCACAGATCGAAGGAGGAAAACCGGAGAACCCGGAGAAAAACCCTCGGAGCAAGGGCGAGGTACCAACAAACTCAACTCACATATGGCGCCCCGTCCGGGACTCGAACCTGGGCCACATAGGTGAGAGGCGAAGCGCTTAACCACTGCGCCACCCTAACTCCCACTTCAAGCCGGTGCATGTACAGGTTTTCGCCGCCTCATTTCGGAATTCCTGCATTGTGGTCAGTTCTAACCATACTGGAAAAACAGAGGCGATCATCCTTTTATGTATGCCGATGCCTCCAATTCCTGCACGGATAGTGTAACTCCTAGCTATTTATTTTTAGATTATGACTGAGTTGTGGTGGCACAATGCGGGCTGATTGATTATTTTATTTCTCCTCTCCGGTCCACCGTTTCTTTGCTTGAACTAACTTGAATTCAAATAACTGAGATTGTTAATTAAAACTAGGTCATCACTGAATGGATTATTTCAGCTCCATTTTGTATTGTACGTTATTTGAAATTTGTTGGCTGTTTTTAATGCTTTATAATGACAAGTTTTCCTTGAACTGAAGAATGCACACTGGGACACGTGTACTAGTATTCACCAAATCTTGATAGTGTCACCAGTTTCAAAGCCTGATCATTTAGTTACCTGTTTATAGTTTTAAGATTTCAAGGATTTGCCGATAATATGGATCACCACTTTCCTTCAGCTATTAGCAAAAAAGATACCCCAGTTCAGTACAGGAGAGCCTGGGTGGCCGCCTGATAGTCAAACTTAATTGATACTGCAGCACAGGTCCCGTGACTTCACTTTAACAATTAATAAAATACAAGTATTACGCTTGCTACTAAAATATCCTGCGGCTTAATCAAACTGTTATATCACTTTTGAAACTATTTTATGCCAAACCGACATTCGATATTTTCGTATTTTGCTTTGCGGTGATTTGTCAGTGCGTATTTGACGTCAGGAGAATCTTTCCCCAGGCAGCAGTGTTTGAGTTGCATTGTGGATTTGATATAAACTGACTGAAGTCGGCTTCGCTTCACTGAGATCATCAGTTGCATTAGTCGTAAGTTTTCAGGCTCGTTTTAAAAACACTGAATTCAAATGAAGTGAAGGCTTTCTGTCCGAGAACACTAAATTGTATATAACGAAAAAATGTATTTTCCTATGGGAGGCTAATTAGCTGAATTCCTGCGTTTGTATGAAAATTCATACAAACAATGACATAATAGGCGTGTATGTTACGTAATAGCTGTTCTTTGTTAGTTGTTATAAAAGACTCCTGTTAAGGAGTTTTTCATCCAGGTATCAGTACGGAGCAAGGTTCAAACGACGGTTTATCGCATAAATATTGTGAAATGAGTGATAGCGATCAAGAAAATAAGGGTGAAGATAATGTCGGAGAGTCAGTAGGAGTTTCCAAAGAGTCATCCAGTACGGTTAAGTCGGTGTTCGAAGAATTTAAATCCTACTTAGACGCAAGACTGTCGGCATTTTCAGCTACAAGTGTACGGGAAGTTTCCACCGACACAAGAAAGCTGGAAAGAGAGACAGCAGCAAATAAACTCAAAAAGAAAGGAAACATAAAGCAGTTTCTGTTTAATGCTGAAGTGCACGATGATTTAACTGCGATAACGGAAGATTTGGCATCAAGCAAAGTTAAATCTGCATTGAAAACTGCGAAACGTGCTTGCAAGCTCGTCGAAAAAAGACAGAAGCTAATAAAATTAGCAGACAAAAGCGAAGCGGGTTGGCTCGCAGTAGAAGAATATGAGAGTGACGAGTTGGCGGAAGATTCGGCTGACGAGAGACGCATTAAAAAGGCCCAAGAAAAAGCATCTCGAAAAAAGAAGCAGGGTCAGCATGGACCGGGAAGTCGTGCTACTGGTACTAATGTTAGTAGTTTTCGGACAAGAGCTGACGACAAACAGCTTTTTCAAGGTTCGTAATCGCATTCTTTCTTTGTGATGTTCCAGGTTGTATATTGCTCGTGATACAACCTACCATTGTAGTTGTGTATTGTGGTTTATTCAGTGTTTAGCGGGACTAGGAAAATTATTTTCATTCGGACGAGTTGGGAGGGAGAATGAAAATGTATTTTCCTATGGGAGGCTAATTAGCTGAATTCCTGCGTTTGTATGAAAATTCATACAAACAATGGCATAATGTGTATGTTACGTAATAGCTGTTCTTTGTTAGTTGTTATAAAAGACTCCTGTTAAGGAGTTTTTCATCCAGGTATCAGTACGGAGCAAGGTTCAAACGACGGTTTATCGCATAAATATTTATTTACGTTTGTGGTTAGGTCTCAGTTAACCTTTCTTTTATTCTTTTTCTGTGTTTCTGCTTTTCCTTTATTTTTAAGGACGTAGGCAACCTCGTGCGGACGACGTCTGCTTCACGTGCGGTTATAGAGGGCACTGGAGCGCCACATGCCGCGTGCGAACTTTCAAGCCTAGGAGCGATTCGAGCGGCAAAATATTTGGTTATGGAACCCCTTCGACATCAAACACCGGAGCCATCTAAGTCCTTCAATAAAGACAGTGATAATACAGTGCAAGACTAGGAGTTAGTGCAGTCCTTCCGTTTGGTCTTTCATCAGCCCCATACATTTTCACGAAGGTGATGAGACCCTTGGTCAAATTATGGCGAGCCAGAGGTTTTCAGTGCGTAATATATTTAGATGATTGCATTGGTTTTGAAGAGTCATTTGAAAAAGCCGAAGAGGCTTCTCATCATATCAGAGGAGATTTACATGCGGCCGGTTTCGTCATCAATGAGGAGAAAAGCGTGTGGTCTCCAGTAGTGAATATTGAATGGTTAGGAATAATTTGGAATTGTGCGAGCGGTAGCATAACACTAGAAGCGAGAATTATAAAAATCGAAAAGAAAATAAGGGAGATATTAGACTCACCTTTTGTATCGACAAGATGGCTAGCGTCCTTCACAGGGTCAGTCATTTCGTTAAGTCCAGTTTTCGGTCATTTAACAAGAATCATGACACGTCATTGTCAAATTAATATCGTTATAGCAACAGAATGGGAGGAAAGGTATTTTTAGATCAATACTGCGTTGCGGAATTAGAATTTTGGTTAGCCAACGTCAGAAGGTTTAATTCTAGAGACTGCTTTTCTGGTAAGGTTCACAATAAAATGGTTTATTCCGACGCAAGTGGGCAAGCCCGCTGTGGGGCTGTGCAGGGGGCAGAAGAAATGTCATGTCATCGCATGTTTACAGAACAGGAGAGAACTTACAGTTCGACACATAGGGAACTTTTAGCCGTATCCTACAGTCTTAAGTCCTTCGTACCTTTCTTAGATAATTCAAAGGTTAAATGGTACACGGATAATCAATCAACTGTCAAAATAGTGGAAGTCGGCAGTATGAAGTTCGAGCTACAGAAGTTAGCCGTCGACATATTCTCTTTTTGTTTAGAAAGAGGTATCGAATTGTTTATTGAATGGATTCCCAGATCCTTGAATAAGAAAGCAGATGCTCTTAGTAAAATTTTCGATCTAGACGATTGGCAGGTTCGGGACGAATTTTTTGAAATTCTTCAGAAATTGTGGGGCCCATACACTGTCGATTGCTTTGCGGCCTATTACAACAAGAAAGTTGCCAAATTCTTTTCTCGGTTTTGGAATCCAGAGACTTTTGGAGTAGATGCATTTTTCCAATCTTGGAAAAATGAAAATTGCTTAGTCGTTCCTCCAATAGACTTAGTTGCTAGGGTACTTAACCATATGGAAAGAGAAAGAGCAAAAGGAACTCTGATAGTCCCTGATTGGCCTTCGGCGTCATTTTGGCCATTATTATGGCATCGCTATAGTTATGCAATACTAGATTATCGACGTTACGAAGGGAAAAGAGTACTCGCGCATGGACGGAATTTGAACTCTATCTTGGGTTCCCCCTGGTGGGAAGGGCACGTTTATGTGATTAGACTGTCTTTTCAGAGTTTACAGAGTTACGAAGATAATGCGAGGCCATTGGGCTCACCGAGAGCAGGTCGGCGTATAGCGGTCCAAGAGTAGGACTACGTTTTCACACGATACGAACACCGAGGCTGCGTGTGAGCGAAGTTGGTTACGCGGCCATTGAGCTCACCGAGAGCAGGCCGGCGTTTCTCAGGTCACCGATATGGGTTATGGGCTCACCAAGAGCCAAGTCATAGTTAGTCTAGTCGAATAAGTCGGCATAGAGTACAGGTGAAACATGATCTATCTCGTTGTTTCTTTGTATAGGTCCTAATGGGATCTAAGTGCTGGGACGATCTCCCCGTTTCACCTAAAAGGAAAGTGATCCAGGACTGTCTGAAGTCAAGAGCGGCCTCTACAGTGATTAGATATAAAAATGAAGTTAAACATTTCTTTGCCTTTCAAAGAAATATAGGTGGACCGGTTTATCTCCCAGCTAAGGTAACGCACATACGGCTATTTATTTGTCTAAATTATTAGAGAAAAACTCAAAAACATCAGTCCATGTGGCGTACGCAGCACTCAAATGGATTCACGGAATTTTACCAATAAGTATTAATCGTTTAGATTCGACGATCTGCAAAAATCTAGTGGAGACCGAGAAGAGGTTACCACACCCGCCCATAAATAAGAAGGAGCCCGTTAATCTAGAGTTGATTAAGTCGATAGTACATCGATATGCGCATAGTACTTGTAATTTACAAGACCTTCGAGTTTCAACAATGTGTGTTATAGCTTTTGCTGGATTATTTAGGTCTCAAGAGTTATTGAACATAAGAGTTAGAGATATCTCGTTAGCCGAAGAGCATATCATCATCCACGTGCCAAATAGTAAAACGGATATATACAGGCAAGGACAACAAGTGTTAATTTATAAATCCGGTCTTCCCACGTGTCCTTGTACATTATTATTAAGATATTTGAAAGATGCGGAAATAGTCCTCGATGGTAGTGACGAATTTATATTTAGAAATGTCAAGTCTAACCAGGTATATTGCTTAGGCAATCGGAAATTATCATATACTAGGTTCAGAGAAATATTTAAAGAGTGTATTTCGTCTTTAGGTTATAACGAAAAGTTGTACGGTTTACACAGCCTCAGATCAGGAGGGGCATCCTGTATTAACGAAGGTCTGTATAATGATCCTTCGAAAGAGCGCCTGCTTAAATTACATGGCCGTTGGAAAACGGACCAAGCAAAGGATATGTATGTTAAAGAAAAATTAGAGGTGCGATTGAAAGTGTCACAAAGTTTAGGATTGTAGCTCGTATAATTCGGGTTATTATATTGGTATGTAATACTAAATAAACGTGGTTTGTATATATTGCTCATGATACAACCTACCATTGTAGTTGTGTATTGTGGTTTATTCAGTGTTTAGCGGGACTAGAAAAATTATTTTCATTCGGACGAGTTGGGAGGGAGAATGAAAGTAATGAAATCATCGGCTTAACGTGATTTACAGTATTCAGTGACAACAACGTTTCTAGTCAGTTTGTAGGGCGAAGGTTGTTTCACTGAGATGAACAGACTGATTCAAGTTTAGGCTAAAGCTGAGGATTGATCCCGTATGAGTTAAATGGCTCTGCATTCACCGTCAAGAATCAGTTTTATAATAATACTAATAACAATTTATTGTACTGTTTAAAACACGAACAGCAGTGTTTTATCAAGTTTAAAAATTCGAGGGCGTAGCCCGAGAATTTTTAGACTTGATAAAACACGTGCTGTGAGTGTTTTAAACGGCTTCAAAAACGCTTTAAGAATGCAATGAAAGAAAGACGCACATCTCAAGGGAATGGTTACTTAATGAACCATTGATCGGCATGAACCTTTGTATTCACAACGCCATGCAAAATATTCGAGTAATCACCGCCTGCAATTACGAACATCTCAAGGGAATGATATGAAGAAATTACCATACTATGTTGTTTGAAGCGGTATTTCGCAATGCAAGAAGAATCTGCACTTGAAGGATTTGGTGTCGTGGTTTACCTCGATAAAGTTCAAGACTTGGAAAGCGATGTGACTGACATGACGGCAGACTCTAAATTTTTGACTCCGGCACAAAATATGTAAGTTTAATGCACGTTTTTATAATTTTACGGCTTTGAGTTTGGTTTAATAATTGGAACTAAACAGTGGCTCGGTAAACAAGTAATGGTAGTTGGATAACTTCATTTTAAAAATATTATCTGTGTATCTCGGTAGTCTGCTGATATTAGTAAATTTAGTGCAAAATTTATTATCTAGGTACATTATGTTCCGTGTACTTTTTGCTATCTTTGGGTCTTTATCAGTGAATTCTTAATTAGGATGAAACTTTATATAAAATTTCATGTTCATTAATATTCTTTATATAAAACGTTCATCCTAATTAGCAATTCAGTGAGAAAGCTGAAACATCAATAGAAATTCCATTGTCTCAATCATTAACCCCGTTTCCCTCTGGGACAGAATTCAAATCCCTCCGCGGGCCTTTTAGAATGATGAGATTTTATCAGGTATAAAGGAGCATGCACGTGACTGATTTGCTTCATCTGATTGGACAAAATGCTCATTAATTATTCATGAGTTTTTGAAGTAATAAATAATATACAGAATTATTTATAAGATATTTTGAACAGCCAAAGCCAAAGGCTTAAATGACACAGGGTCAGGGTATAATTTAGAAGTAGAACAGTGTACAAGATGGTATAACACTGAAAGTCCGCTCTCATGCAAAAGTAGTCCATTTTTTTCCGTGTTGAGTTCTCACAGCGTGACCAGAACACGACGGAACACCACAAGATATGACATTAACATTAGCTTAATTATTTGTACTTTGATAATTAATATGAGATTGTTCATTTAGTTACCACAACTTTACCACAACTTGTCCTGCGTGTTTTTTTTACTTTAACGTTCTCAAATTAAAAACTTAAAAACTTAATTGGTACAGCAAATGCAAAACAGGTTTACCACTTGGACAATGTTCAGTACCATTCAGTGTTCAGTACCATTCAGTTACAAGTCAAAAGAAAGTACGCTCGCAGATATTGAACAGAGAATATCTCATGGTTTGGTTTTGACCGTGTAATTTCAAGCGAAGTCCTTCAGTCGAAATAAGAAATATTCAGTTTGAGAATGTTCAATTTGGTTTACAGCAGGAAAGCTGTCGACGATAAATTGGAAGAAATGTAGTTCTTTTATCGATGGCTTATTCAGATTTTTATAAAAGTTGATTTTCTTGTAGTCGTTTTTATTTTACATGTAGCACAAGTCAGATCAGTTGCAATAGAGCTTTCCAATAGACCAGTTCGCGGTAAATTCCGACATTTTGAAAGGGGTGCAAACATGGCGCGAAATATAGTGTTTGTATGGGAATCCGATGCCAAATAAAATCCGTAAAATCGAATTTATGAAATATTCTTCAGATCCAAACTTAAGATACCAGGTAAAAGATTAACTGATCGAAATTTGAGGGATGTAGCTGTGCTGGGAAGCGTGCAATCGTGTTTTCAGTTTTCCATACATTTGTCTGTAAAAACGAGTCAAATTCCTGAGGGGCGTTCTCAGACTAGTAATAGGTTCGATTGGCTTATTTTTTCCACAAGCCACGGAGTAAAGCATTGTGTGGTACCAAGCTGTAGCCGGACGCGGAAAATACTCGCCTCTCCCCTCCTCTCGCGCGATCAGCTGTGATGTCCAGTATGATCAAATACAAGCTATAAACAAGTTAGAGAATTGTACTAATGTGCATATGCATGTGCAATACTAAGACAGCCATTAAATAATTCACAAGAGGAGAGTCTTACTCTTTCTACTTTTGTATATTGCCGACAAAATCCGGGTAGCCTATTAGCTGAGGTGCCGTGAACATCAGTCAGGATACACAATATATCGTACGTCGCAAATACCAAGGTAAAACAATCACACCGTTGTTTTTCTCATACAAATCTTTCTTTTATGCTACAACCTTCAAATTTCACAAGATCACTAATTTTAGCAAGCTCTTTCACGTGGTAATGATAGTGTTTTCTGTACGTGTGGATAAACTTTTGAAACAGAAATACGTATTTATGAATAAGGCCTATAGCAACACGACACTTTGCATACTACAGCGCAATCGATCTGATATACTTTCAGTCGGCATAGAATGTATCGTTGAATGAAGATAAAGAGGTGTCCGCTCATGGGATGTGTCCGCTAACAGAGACTCGACTGTATGTAGTTATATATATTTACAGTGTCTATTTGCGTGTTTAGTGCGCGTGTCGTGGACTGATTCAAATGCGCTTCACAAGGGAGCACTTGTTGTTAGATGCGGACTGTTATTGTGGCGCAATGTCGGCTGTCGTGCAGTTTACAATCATGAGTGCTTGTTAGTACCTCCAGAATACAGACTAGTGTGCCGGGAGACAATCCACTACTCTTTCACGAAAGAGCGCAACAGGTTATTTTACATCGCCATCATATAGATTAAAAGAGGAAGAAGACAAGAGCAACGGCTTTACGTACCTGGCCAAGGTCGTAGCCCGGGTATTTGAACGCCCGGGTATTTGAACCCGCGGCCTCCCGCGTACAAGACCGGAGCTCTAGCACTGAGCTAACCGGTGAAACCGTATAGACGACTGTGCGACTTCCTTCCAATTCCATACTGTTGCACTGTTCCAACTAGTTTTCGCACTCACGCCTGCAGCTAACGATATGTGACGCTCTTCAAAAGACCGACGGCTTCCATCACTTTTGAAGCGTGACTCTTTCGATATTGAATGGCGTGACAGTATTACCGTACGGCTGTCGTGTTTTCCCCATAATCCTCAGCGAGGCAGATATTGTAATAGCTTACGTAGTAGTACATAGGTAAACATAAGTATAGCCATTTGGTAGTCAGTAGAATAAGCTAATGATGATTATTATTGTGCTTACAAATATAAACTAGTCATAAGTTATTGTATTTGTACATACTTTAAACCTGCTCACAAGTATTTCACTTAGTTCTTATAAAACTGGCAAAACATTAAAATTAGTTTAAATAAATTGGGCTAGACAAGTAAGTAATTCCAAAGCAAATTGTCAATATGTGATAATATAAAATGAGGTATTTTACAATTAGTTTTTGCTTAAAAGTAGACACATGAACGTGCCTAATGTTTACATAATACTATTTTGTTAAAAAAGGCCCGACTCCCTCTAAAATTTGAAGGTAAGTATATGTTTTTCTTGGCTTCCTAATAGTTTCTGTGTTCATATGATTATAGTAGAACCGATTCTCATTCCTCTGTGCCTTGCATACCACACCGTTAGTTTTCAATATCATAACTACATATACATATACAATCGCCGTGACCCCATATAACGCACCAATACCCACGATTGCTCTCATCTGACTTGATAGCTCAGTTGGTAGAGCGCCAGACATGTAACCTGGAGGTCGTTGGGTTCGAGTCCCACTTGGGTCAGAGATTTTTTCTCTTTCCCTCGTAGGGCGTGCACACTTAGCACTACAGCTTACCACTTTATATCACATTCTTTACACTTACTAGTGCTACGCGGCAAACATGATTCAATATCATGTACCTATATAGTTTAGCCTTGACATTTTCTGCTCGGTTTTAGAAATAAACTTCAAGGTCACACTGTGGGTTCTATTTTTATGTTCAATACACTAATTGACTCAAAAGAATCCCCTGGAATCTCGTTAAATATAGACATACTCGCTTCAGCGTTTTAAAAATAACTGTTTTTCACTCATGCACTCGTTGCTATAGAAACCTCGAAGTCCTCGAAGTGACCGTGTCTAGCTTGGTTGCTAGGCAACCTTCCTTCCCATCCATGTTCTCAGTACGATATCTTTAGTGTAGCACGGGCGGATGACTGTTTTGGGTGATTCTATATTGATAGCTTTTTGTCGAAAAATCGAAGAGATTGAATTCTTTTTATGAATGTCAAATCTGTATCTGAAATGGTAACTCGTGAGAGTTTGGTATAAGATGGTCTCATTCGAGGGCCATGTATTTGGTTTCCTGTCCAAGAATAGACCACTATAGTCACCGCCGTCGAATTCCACTTATTAGACCACTTCACGCTGGGTAATCAGCCGGGATTACCCTGCAAGAAGAGCCTTCTTCTCGTGCCAGACTCACTCGGTCACTCAGTCGTGTCACCTTCTTCCGCCACTGCCTTGCAGTGGGCTCAGGTTTGGTCATCATCTTAAAACAAAAATATAGCCGCGCGCCGATAAACCGGTAATACCGGTTTGTCAAGCCCATAATTCTTTTATTCTCGCTATTCGTTGGAGTTGAAGAAGCCAAGGCTCTGCTTGCAGGATAAATCGGGACAAACATGGCGGGAAATACAGTGTTTGTATCGGAGGGGGGGGGGGGGGGGAGGGGGGGGGGGGATCTGCCGCACGGTTCTAAAACCCCTGACCATATCTTAGACCACAATGTATGTTTTTAGACCTAACCGGCTGCTTTAAGTGGTGCATGATATAGGTATAGGTAATCTTGTTATGAAATCCAAGGATATTTATCGCCGTGGTTTATTCTCTTAATTTCTTGATTCATTTTGAAGATCAATGTCGAAATAACAAGAGAAACTAAGAGAACTCCATGAACATGTGTGGTCTCGTACTTCCATGTCAAAATTTATAACACTATTTCAGACTAAAACAGCTGGAAAACCATACGGCACATACCCGTATTCGCTTATATATGGGAGTATCCCACGAGGTTTGTATATGGAGTATCCCCCGAGGTTTGCATGTATAAAAACCTGGTATCAAATATTTAGTTACCCAACAATTCTATATCTGAAACATTTATCATCCCAAAACTAAAGATGGTTTGTAAAGGGTTTCGAGCCCTGTAAGATTCAGTCTTATACTGTTTGCTATTCATCATATCGTTGAATGATGCCTACAGTCTTGACATTTTATCAACACGATCTTTATCACGGTGATCTTGAGTTCTCGGGTGGTTATGTCCCGAAAAAGACAATTTTTGGCAAAATATTTGCCATCAGATTCTCATACAAACACTGTATTTCCGCCATGTTTGTTCTGATTACCCAGCGTGCCTTTGGGGCGTGTAGTGGCTGTAGGGTGCGCAGAAACAACCTTGTGCGTCACTGAATCAATTATGATGCATAAAAGATAAACAATGCACGATTGGCTTTTAGGCGGAACTTCATTTTGTCATCAGCGAAAGTTATTATTTCCGTTCACTCCTTTAAAAGTTAGCAAATTTAGATGTCGTCTTTTCAAAAATCGTCGAGAGTTGTCTTAGTTGAATTGAGACTAGCAGCTGCCAATCTCTTCCACTGATCTCGTATGCGAGATGACTTAGTTATGGTTTGAGCACTTTGGAGGGGATCTCTAATATCGGGTGACGTAAAATCAAAACAGTTCGCAGAAAAATATTGCGGCTTCATATCGGGCTTCATACATATGAACGTCATATTTCAATTAAGATAGCTAGGATTAAAAGTTCGCAACAAAATACATAACATATCAAAGAGGTGCTAGAAGAAAGTGATTTGAGGATAGTTTCACTATAATATAGAACGTCACTGATCTTGTGTGTGACTTTACGTCAAAAATCAGCAGGAAACAGGGCTTTCGGAAACATTCTGTCCACCCTTTAAGTACTGTACTTATGATTTATGTCCTTGTTTGTTTCATTCTTCAGGTAAACGTTTTTATGCAATTGTGACGCCTTCTGCGATAGAGTATCAATACGTCGTTATCCAAGGGCACCCAACGAGTACTTTTTGAAATTCGTTTGAAACCAGCTGTCTGCGGCTCATCTAGCCATTTTAAGGCGCCTACTATGTCTTTTGACGTATTCTAGAAAGCTATTAACTGTTCGGATTTTCTAGGTGGAAATCGCGTCAACCGAAAATACTATGGCAAAATATTCCCGGCCTACGAATTTGCTAGTAGTCTAGAACATAAACAAGAATTTTCTAGCCCAAGTAATGCACTAGTCAAAGTAAACCCCCACCCCCCCCCCCAACCCGGGATAGGGTGGGATTAGTGGGGATTTTGCCTCACAGGGAAAGCAAAAAAAAACAGAAAATGCCCCACCTATTGCGGCAATTGTGGACAGTAAATGCAGGCAAATGCCCCCACCCCAGGGGACAAATCACTAAAAATAAGTCATTTTTGTTTTACAAACTTCACACATTTTAGCTTGCAGTGGTCTGGGTTGTGTCTTTTATTGCTCAATAGGGTCTTGATCTACATGTACTAATGAGATTGAACACAGTAGAAGCCAAACAATGTGACAGTATTGCTGAAATTCGTCCTGAACTATACACGGAAGTAGAACAGAGAAGTCTGCAGTGGCCTGGACTGTCTTCTATATAAATTGTACTTGTGAGACAACACAAAAGCCAACTTCCCTCAACTATCAATAAAACAATATGTTCCTCATATAAACTCTTATTATGTGCTTGGAAACCACAAGTAGTTTTATGGCCTCTGCCTCTGGTTGAATACAAAGGCAGAGACCATAGCCTAAAAGATCCACAAGGATATATCTGTAGTAGAATTGTGCCTCAAAAAGCTGCAGTCAGCTCCATTTGTTATTGTTTAAATTTGATAGTATTGATAGATATACAGTACCTGTTTAATTCTCGGGCTGCGGGCCATTTAGACCATTTAATTCTCCCTTGAACACAAAACTCGAGCCCAGTCTTCTATGAACAATTCCCCGCCACATTTTGCCCCACGTTGGCTCCACAGTTCCCCCACACTCCATAGTGGGGCATCAAATAACCGATTTTTCCCCACCCTCTGGGGCACTCTACCGTGTCAAAAGCGATCGCTTGCCCCACATTTGCCGCACCCTGTCCCGGGTTGGGGGGGGGGGGGGGGGTTTACTTTGACTAGTGCATAACTTCATGTTGCAAAGTTTTGTGGAGGTACGAATTTTTTAGGGGTTCTTTTGGATCATTCTGACTCTATTGATCAGACGAATTGGGGCGTACGAATATTTTAGGGGAAACCTTTTAGTCTCTCTTTTCTTCTATAATTTTCTAGGGATTGTAAAACAAAATTCTAGCCAGTATTTCAGAAAACAATTTTCTAGGAAAAAAAAATTCAAATCCGAAAGTTTTAGGCTAACTTACTCTACCGAACAGCTTTTTAACCGAAAACTTCGTTGGGTGCCCTTGGTTATCAAGCGTCCAGAGACCGTTACAACGTCAAACGCTCGAACTGGCATGAAAAATTAGTTACACTTTATTCAATGACGAATCCCTCGCTTCCATAGGCAAAGAGGAAGAATATAAAAGTTTATAGTATAAACGTTCAAATGAAACTTGACAAAGCATTAGCTGTGAAAACTAATGAAATACAAAATCCTGAACGGCAAAATAACTTCAACTAAAACATTTTCACCCGTGTCACCATAACACCACGGTAACTTCGTAGGCCCGCTTCAAACGTCGAACGTTTCATGCGCCGAACCAAATTAGATCAACAGAAGCTTTTGTTTCAATAGAGGGTGCAAACATGGCGCGAAATACAGTGTTTGTATGGGAATCGATGGGAATTCGATGCCAAATAAAATCCGTAAAATCGAATTTATGAAATATTCTTCAGATACAAACTTAAGGTACCAGGTAAAAGATTAACATATCGAAATTGGAGGGATGTAGCTGTGCTGGGAAGCGTGCAATCGTGTTTTCAGTTTTCCATACATTGTCTGTACATTTTTACGCGAAATTTGACTCGAGTTTTATGCGGGTATCAGCGGCCATCCCGAGGGGGCGGCCCCCGGTCAACCCACGGGCAACCCAGGGGCTTAGCAGGAGATTTGTAGCGGGGCATTAGAGCGCTTTTGCGTTTTCGTCAAAATACCCCCGGTCTCAACGTTCAGCGGTTTTCGCCATAGGACTCGCTCGATCGATCGACGTTCTTCGATTTATTTTTCCTTGAGGTAAGTCATATCATTATCATTCAAATTAAGAGATTAAATTAAGCCATCCACTGTCGGAAGACAGAACAAAGAAATAAAGGATAATATTTGTTTAAAACTATTAAGATTTTTAACAGTTCTAAAACGTTTAGCTTCTAATACTTATAATATGTTGCCCAGGTTGACCCAGGGATGGGGGTTTTTGTCACAATTTTCTGCCCCACCCGAGGGGTTTTAGCATGTATTTGTCATGGCTGCTGTGACAAATGCCCCTAGGTGTCCGAGGGCCGCCCCCTCGGGATGGCCGCTGATACCCGCATTACAGACAACGTATGGAAAACTGAAAACACGATTGCACGCTTCCCAGCACAGCTACATCCCTCAAATTTCGATATGTTAATCTTTTACCTGGTATCTTAAGTTTGTATCAGAAGAATATTTCATAAATTCGATTTTAGGGATTTTATTTGGCATCGGATTCCCATCGATTCCCATACAAACACTGTATTTCGCGCCATGTTTGCACCCCTCTCAAAATGTCGGAATTTACCGCGAATTGGTCTATTGCGTTCGGCGCATGAAAAGTTCGACGTTTGAATCGGGCCTTAGTGTTTACTTGTGTTGCTCGGTAAATATCGACTGAGAAATGATCATTTTAGCACCAAGGATAAGTTGAAGAAATATTGGGATACTTACTTACATAGGCTGGCTGTAGGTCTATTCTTTACCTGTATTTTTTTTCATGCAAATCTAAACTAATTTGGTTGAACACTAAAGCCCGATTTACACGACAAGTATTTTGGGCACGACACTCCTAAATTTGACCCGCGGGCCGATAATTTTAGGATTGGCACTCTCGAGCCTTGCCGCGCGTAAATGAAGAGTGCCTTGCCCTAAATTATCGGCCCGTGGGTCCAAATGAAGGAGTGTCGTGCCCCAAATACTTGTCGTGTTAGTCGGGCTTTAGGAATCAGTTATAAAAAGTTGGAGGCTGCATCAAATTCATTTAATGTCTCAAGAAACCGCAACTTGGGCCGGAGCAAGAAGCAAAGGTACAACTCAGAAGTGATATTTAAAAAACACATTTAAGTGATCGAAGCCGGAATATGGATAGAACGTGCAAGCTAAGCCGGGATATGCTGAACTGGCTAGAAAAAATGTCTCACTCGATCACAAGCAATAAATGCAGAAATACCAGGCCATTCCATGCAAGCAGACTTAATTGTGTGGTTCATTTTATTTATGCAATGCCAAATCTGATATTCGTTTTCTTTAATTCTGCTGGGCGGTTGTACCGTACGTGGCCGTGCTTTATCGGATATATAAACTCGAGTTTATACGCTGATAAAGCATGGACACGTATTCTGTATCTGACTTATCAATCGATATCAAACATCTATATGCAGAGAGTCATGTTTTCACTTATTTTGGCGATACGACTTGTTTTCGCCGAGAAAAATCGAAGTTAAAGTTTATGTAAATGAGACCGAACACTCGTTAAACATTCATTTACTTTGTGTTTGCTTCGTGAATTATTACCGAGTTTGAATGAGTGGCCGTGTTTAATTTTGTCGATCGGATTTATAAATTCGAGCCGGAGGCGAGATCTAGGCCATCAAACGTCTTGATGTATAGAGTCATGTTTTCCAGTTATTTTGGCGATATGACCTATTTCGGCAGAGAAAATCGAAGCAAAAGTTTATGGAAATCAGGACGAATCAGATTTACAAACTATAAACATTTATTTCCTTTGTTTGTCTTTTATGATAATCGATCCAGTGGATAAAATACGGCTAGTTTGGTTAATACTTATCCACTGCATGGATAGGGAGTTTATCCAGTGGATAGCGTTATCCACCTGGGCCCGGTTGTTCAAAGCCCGATTAGTGCTAATCCAGGGTTAATTTCCATGACAACCAATAGGTTCTGTGCAGAGTTAATCCAGGATTAGCACTAATCGGGCTTTGAACAACCCGGCCCTGTTGGACAACCGTACCGTGCTTTGATACAGTTCCTAGAAAGAAACCAGTCACATTCTTATTATATCACAGGCAGCACAAGCCAATGATTGTTTACAAGAAATGTACGGGGGTTTTAAGAAAAATCTGAAAATGTACTGGAAATGGTCGATAAAGTCATGAATTTGAGAAGTTGTTCCTCTAACATCGCTGATACGGATGTGACTGAGTTTTTTTTTTTAAATAGGAAAGGGTAAAAAAAAGGCAGAAGTGCTTCAAACTAAAAATAAACACATCAAAGATGAATCGAAGAAAAACACCGTCCAACACACAGGTAAAATTTTATGACTTTATTGACCATTTTTGACAGTTTAAGATTTTTATTAAAAAATCATATATTTCTTGTAATAATTACTGTCAGCTTGGGCTCCCTATGTTAACCGAAATTATCGAGTTTATCCGTTTAAATAAAATCTAGCAATTACTTCAAACGGATAAACTAGTCGATGGGTTTGATAACCATCTCTTCGGATCCGGCCATCGAACGCATCTTATTGTCAATTCATGTTTATTTGTTCAAGTTGAGAAATCTAACAACACTAGACTGAGAAAAATAAGGCAATTAGTTACATTAACATCATAACGTCGTCACTGAGAAGACGCTAGAAGCAAGATTAACTCACGCTATCATTTAGATAGAATACAATTCGTTATTTTGCTATCGCAACAGCTCGCGCTCACGGTATGACGTCAGTACTTTCCGCCGGTCTTTTCTAGTAGTTTCGACTGACATTCTTTGTAATATTATCGTCTTCTAGAGCGATCTGTTTCGTAAATCCAAGCCGGCCCAGTTGCTGTGAAATTAGAAAGACACATTCAATCATAATGTTTCATTCTTGTTATCTTGACAATTATACTAGATATCTGATTATACCGAGGCACTGTAATATTACCTGGCTGTAATCTTATGAATATTTCGTAATTCTCTGATTACGATATTCATGAGTCAAGCTACCAAAATTGCGAATACACGGAAATGCGACATGAAGATCTTACCAGATCGAGATACTCTGAGTATACCCCTGTTTACATGAAATGAAATTATTTATGTTGCATTTGCAGTTGTACAGTGTCCGGCGGTGGATTTACCCCGTCAAATTCATTAATGATGGGTTTATATTTCTTCTTAACATTAACGCAAACATTCTCGTTGCGTTTGGTTTTAGCTATGCGGGCCGATAATTACAAACATTTTTCACTGAACCAAAGCAATCACTTATTTAATACTTTCGACACTCAATCGAAAACGCACCGCTCTAAGAGTAACACATCTAAGTGTGTTTTGTTGTGAAAGATAGCATTATAGCAATTGCTAAGTAGGTCTCTCCACAGGCAGCCCAAGCTGTTTACAAGGAATGTATGGGAATTTTTAGAAAAAATCTAAAAGTGTACTAAAATGATTAATAAAGTCATGAAATCTTACTTGTGTGTTGTGAAGTTGTTTCTCTTCATCACTGATGTGCTTATTTCTGGTTTGAGGCACTTCTGGACTTTTTTCCCCTCCCCTATATAAATATTGAGAAGGCGGGAAACACGAGACGCCATTAGTCCATGTGACGACTCTTAGAGGCCTCGTAATTCTTCGAAAATCCAAACTTTCAGCATTTGACCTCCAGAAACCATCGATCCATCGCTTATTTCTCCGCTTTGTAAGTACTCAAAGTCGACGGTTTCTGCAGCTAACCTAGCATTGTAACGAGCCGGCATTCGATCAGCTTAGCATTATTTCACGGGCTGCCTGTGCTAGTTGAACGTGGCTTTTCTTCGGGAGCAGTGACGAACGAGTGCCGAAGGAATCCTACACCCGTGATTCGGAGAACGAAGTCATTGTGCTCAATCGACCAATCGCTGAACGGTAAATCTGCAGGGCAGACCCACCAACATTTCAGCAAACACTAAATAGGTGAAGTACCAGTGTCAAATAGAAATGTAGTCGATTTCTTGATTCAGTTCTCTTCAAAAGCTGTTTCAAATGTAAAATAACCAAAAATGGAACCAAGGTAAGTTGTACAATAATTTGTTATAGACGATTTTGTTGAACTGACTGCAATACGAGAGTGAAAAAATACGTCCGATCCGTGTAGCGGCTAGAATATGATGTGACAAATAGGTCAGTGAGAACTCGTATTAACCCTTATCTTTCCTGGAGCCTAACAGATGAGCAAAGAGCAGTTAGAACTGCCGAAGCAGGACATATTAGGGACTTTAAGCAACCAGGACGGCGACGGCAATGACGACGGAACGTAGAAAAGTGTTTTCTCCCGAAATTTGGTGTCTACTATTTCCCTTGTTCGCCTTGAATTGTTTTTCACAACCAGATTTTCGAAAAATATGACCGAGTATAAAGTTCCGTTCACGCCGAACTCTACTTTCTAAAAGTCACGATACGTTCGCGTTCTCTTTAAAGGGGCTATGTAATCGCTCGTTTAGTGGCTGTTAATTGGATACAAACAGTTAAACTTCCCTCCCTCAATGCTTCGGCTTGATTGAAAGGATTTTCAATATTTTCGCTGGAGACTGTTAAAATACACTGTTTGTTAGTCATTTTTGCATATTTGCTTTCATTTTAAGCATCCCACATGGCCGAGAGGTTCGTTAGTTCATATCAAAATCGGTGGAAATAGCTGTTTCCGGCCCGGAAAAACGAATGTGAAGTCTTACCGTGACACAGCCCCTTTAACACGAACAATTTGGGGTTTTCACGTTGTGTTTTTGCAGAGAACGGTGGAATGTAGGCAACTGCGTGCATTGTCACGTGCAGCTATTGTATTTTTGTAATTAGGCTATTGTTTTATGCCGTCCATTCTCGACCCCAGACCCTTCTCTTATTTCTTACTGCGCATGCTCGACGAAATTGTAAGGGTAACTCCACATATGCAAATGAGGGTTGTAGCCAAAATCTGGCTACAGTCCTCACAGCGCATGCTTAAAACTCCAGAAACGAAATGGCGGACAACTCGATGTTTGAATTGGCGTTAGAGTTTATTATTAGAAAGGCAGGGAAAGATTGTGTATTTTCAATAGTTAGTATAGGTAATCAAATGGGGTCGAGTGAAATTAGGGATAAATTTCACGCGTGTTAGTCAAAATCGAAGTAATTTCCCCGAGCCGCTTCGTCGATTTTAACTAACATTATCCATTTCCATCTCCAGCCCTAACTTAACCCAAACACGTATACGGCTTGCATCACGTGGCTTTTGTCAATGGTTTTGAAAGGTAATATATGATCAGCATCAAGTTACTACCTGCGATGTCACATTGCAGTAAGATCTAGATTCTAATCGTATATCTAGCTATTTCACATGGAATATTGTGCCGAATGACTGTCTCTACATGGCGCTGACTGTTCAACTTGGAAAAGAACCGGAAGGGCTGGAACTATACGAATGGAATCACTAGGGCGCATGCGCGAGTTGTCGCGGTGCATGGCGGTCGATGTCTCGTGTTTGTGGTAAATTTTATCCAAGTATTCAAAACTTATACTATAATGTTCAAAACGTATGTTTTTCTTAGTTTATGAAGGAAATGGCCTGAATATTCGAGCTTATCCTTGCCATATAACTCTTATTCTTCGCAGAAAACATGAAGATACTCGCAAAAGTTCAATATTTCCGCCAATTTTGTATACGATGTTAAAAATATAAATGTAAACGTTTATTTACCCACGTGACACTTTGGAGCTTCAGGTAGCTCGTTCAAACGTGCACGTGCAGCACGCATGCGCACATCTTATTACCCGTGTAGTGGCAACAATCTACAGCTGTTTCGTCCTTGTTAGTGCTCATCAGCATGGCATAGCCCCCAAGACCATCAGCCTCACTATAGATAATAGACATCATAGGCATAGGCGGGTTAGACGCTAGCTACGTCGTAGCGTGTGTTCGGTTGTGCTTGGTTGTCGTACTTAGTCCCCGCGCCTGTCGTTACTCAGCCCTGTCATCCTAATGATAATTCGACTTTTCGATCATTAGTTTACTCCTCATCTCATCTCATATTTATTAATCCTTTAGTTTATTAGTCATGAAAGACTGTACAGGATGTTATAAAGAAGGTCAACGGCCGTATAGTGGCGGAAAAAGAAAATAAATCATATAAAAATATATGTTCAATAGCAAAAATAAGGCATTTATAAGCTGTACTGCCTCTAAAGAGGTTAAAGTGCATATGAGCATATGAGTGCAATTTTTTCATTAAAATCGATTCTCCATCAAGTAAATAGGTGAATAGTAAAATATTTCTTGATTTGAGTGTTGCGTCTATGAGTTATAGAGGTTTCTATTTCCAATATCCTAATTATGTGATGTCACGGGAGGTCAACAAAAGGTAATTTCTTTTTCCTTGTGAGTGAAACTATTTTTGATTTATCCAAAATATTTGGTAAAATCACTGATATAAGGCTCAAATATAACATGGTTGTTTAGACATTTTTTATCTCTGCCAGCACGTTTTTGTATAATAAATGAGGCCTCCCATGACATCACATCATTAGCATATTGGAAATAAATCTCTATAACTCATAGACGCAGCAATCAAATCAAGAAATATTTTACAGTTCAACTATTTACGTGATGGAGAATCGATTTTAATGATAACAAGGGTTCACGCTGCTGTTGCGTACTCAACTTGAGGTCTCAAAAGAGAGTAGTAAGCCTGTTGTTTGTTGTCGTAACTCCTGCATTAGTCAATTTGTATTTCAGTATACTAGTTTCCAAACGAAACGACGATCGATCTTGCCGACTTATATCCGTATGCTCACCAAATCACTTGCTTATATTTTCTGCAAGGCCACATTTGTTTGAAAAAAAAATCGAAAAATAAGAATATTTTCGGCTTGTTCGTGCTTTGAATGAGGTTGTTTCATTGATATCATTTATTGCCTCATGACCGCCGCAAAGCGCCGAACTTCGTTGAGGCGTCTGATTGGGTGTATTTGGGCTTCCCGCTTGGGTTCCCTGTGGTAGAATATGCGGATTGAAGTTTGGTGTTTACGGTCAGCGGGCCGTATGTACGTAGGTACATTAACGTTAATGCAGCTGTTTGTCGTTAACGGGTAAAGATAAAGCGATCGTGTCTTATTTAATGTCGGTAACTCGTAACAGTCTTGAACTGATTCCCTCTTTTGCTCTGACGAACGGGCTAGCGCTCGAAACGTCAGCTGCTACTCGCTTCCCACGGCGCTTAGCCTTGAAACCTTAATCGACTCTCAGTCTTGAACTGAGACTGATAAGCTTGAGGCCGACGGGAGATCTACGATTTTTATTCTAGAAGACGTGAAGGTCTAACCATTTGCAGTTCGAGAGCGAGATTGTTGCATAAAGGCAACACCTCCTACTCAGTTATTTTAAAGATGCTTTGCGTGCCGCGTACCTCAAATCCGCCATTTGTCGCAGTTGAAAATTCGAAGTTTTACGAGACAAGACAATAGAAGCCTCGATTTGAAGCGAAACAAAACAAAACAGATGCGCGCAAACCATCAAGGTCCGTACTGGGCTTTTAACCCGCGATCTCCCGTACGACAGACCGGTGCTTAAACGGCCGAGAGGCGGTTAAACATCGGAATCCCTTCGAGAATTTCCGGAAATACCGAGCACTAGGTTAAAGCGAATTAACGGTGCATTAATTTTTAGTCTAATTTCACCCGAGATACCCCGTCAGTTCAACTGATGCGCGCGAAAGTACAAACCCGCAATGCATACGATTGAAGGCTGTATCAGCACAGGCAGCCCCCAAGGAGGGAGGGGGGGGGGCTAAAAATTTAGATGGGGGTGTGGGGGTGTCTACCAAAAAATGGTAGACAAAATGGAATGAATAAACGTGATGAAACTTAACTTGTATTTCACAATCATCATCACGTCACTTTTTCATTATTTTCGTTTCGTATTATGTCACTCTCTGACCTTCTTTTCATTGGTTTATATGTGTTTTATCATAAGATTGTGCAATTCATAATTCATGTATTATTTCGTAAAGATTCTAGTTTATTGGATACATTGTAAGCCTCTTTCCCCGAAGAAGATTGGCCGTGCCGATCGAAATATTGGAAGAAAAAACTCTCTACCGTTGAATCAGCATTTCCTTTCTTGTCTATTTATATATATTGCTGATCAGATCCCTAAATGCTAGGAGATCCGGTTGTTTATCATTTCGTTTGTGGTCCCTCCAATTTTCCAAAAGGGTACCCTGTTCCAGACTAGAAACAACGAAAACATACCCTGCTCCAAGCAAAATAGCAAAAACATATCATGTTCCAGACCAGGCTAGCGCCTGATATGATAAGCGCGAGACGTTGAGCTCCACTCGCCACTCGAATCATCGACAGATAAACGGACTCTGCGTTTGCAGCCGCAAGGGACCGTAAATAACTCAAACTGTCCTGAAGCCCTTCCAAAAACTTACGACCTTGTTCCAGACCAAAACAGAGTGATTTTGATACCCTGTTCCAGACCCAAACAGTGATTATATATATACCCTATTCCAGACTAAGAATTGTCCAAAACCATACCCCGTCGAGCGGTACGTGCCCGTATAGCCTGACGTCCGAAAAATAAAGCGTCCGAAAATTTAAACGTCTGAAGAAAGGAAACATCCAACATTTTGAATTACTTTAACTGTCTATAAATGAACTCCTACTTTGTCAAACCGAAAGGAAATGGTTTCCGCTGTAATCGCGATCGATATTCTCAAACGGTAATCGATATTCTCAATCGGTAATCGATATTCTCACTGTGAACAGTGATAATGGTGATCTCAAAGACTCAAAACTACTTTCAACATGTTTGGCTCGCCATATGTTCTGACGTCGCTTTTGATTCATTCAGATTTTTATGATTGCTTTATGAACCGAGTCGTCGCGTTATTCGCTGTATGCTGCAAAATTCCTATTTATTTTTTCTCTCAAACAAAAATCGTAAATGCTTGGGAGTTAACTCTAAATAAACGAAAAAGAATAAATCCCGGGTTACAATGCACTTAATATTCCGAGGAAAATCAAATAACCAGTTTCATAATTGCTTTTTATTTCGTACCACATCACAGCTTCCAACTCGTTAAAAAAAGTTAACATGAGGTTGGCGAATATCACGATAAAACTGAAACACGTTTCTGTTAAAATCTTTAAAAAGTTTAGAACTGAATGGTTTAATAGAACGGAGGCGATAGTGCCGGGTCGTCGAGACATGTCTTTCCCGTCATTCTGTTCTACTCTAGAATACATAGCCAGCGGTTCTCGAAACTGAAGTCGACAAAGGGAATCTTTGATGGTTTGTTTCCGGGGAGACTTGAATATTAATGAGGTTGTGAATGTTAATGAGGTTGTCCGAGGTATAAAACACGGAATACGGCCGTGCGATTGCAGAACGCTTTCGATAGAGCACGCGAAACTGAGTAGCTTTATTAAGAGCATCAAACTGACATTGTTATCTCCAAGCCGAAGGACACCGATCGATACGAGTAAACGCTCTGAGGATGACACTAAAAAAGGCTGCAAGTTGCGCTGAATTGCCTAGCTATCAGAAGAACTCCATGACAAAACGAGTTCGATGGTCGTTTGAACTGGAGGAGATTCGCTACTATAAACCAGCAAGGGATCCCAAAAAGAACGTTTTTGGAAAGAAACTGAAGAACATTAAGCGAAAGGTATCGGACTTTGCCGAACGTGCGGCGACGAACTTAAGCGATTTGCCAAGTGGGTTAGACTTTATGAAAAATCAGCTGCGAAACCGAGCGTCCGTATACATAGTAGGGGAGATCGACCAGGACGTAAACGAGCCTTGGGATGAACTTTTCGAGATGTATGGTTGAGCGTCGAGAGAAGAATTGCGAATAATTAGTATATGAAATGAAACAATTTCAAGACTATTCCAAGTTTGAGTGCAAATTCACCACACCCTTGTGTTTCGAGCTTTGGCTCGGCAAAGTGACTGATTGCGTTAACTGGCGAAAACATACGAACGTCGAAAACGCTGTCGTCGATGTCCCTTCCAGCGAAGTCGAACCGATGTACCTCTTGAACAAACAGACTCTGTGCTACTGTTCAGTGGCATTGGTAATCACTCTATGGCCAATATGAACTGATTGGAGCAGGATGACATAAGAAATAACATCGGAAAGCCACTTCGGAAAAACGCTCTCAGCTTTGGTACAGGAACTGATGCGGAGCTGAGAAATCAGTCGTCTCGAGACACGATTCAGACAGACCATTGCAGCCTTGAGAGTCGAGGCCTTCAGAGAATTTAACTTTTGACGTTGTAAAGAATATTTGATATGAATTATTGTAGATTTGTGATATCATAGATTTTTCGACATTATAGCGACTAGAGAGTTTCGTGAGCAAATATTGAGTGTAATTTTCGAAATGCCAGGATGAGATATGGCAGGGGGACACGACAAAGTCCACGCGAATGCTGTATTCATTTGCAACCATATGATAAATAATTGTCTCCTCATGAATTATGAATTTTGAACATGGCAGATTTCTGAAACGGGAACTCAAATAAGATAATTGTTTTTATAATGGTATTGTTTTCCCTGTCATCGATAATCCGACCTCGCGTTTTAGATTCTATCAGTCGAGCTTTTTAAAAGAGCGTCCGGTAAAATCATTCTTTTTTTTTTCAAATGAGAACGGGAAAATGTTATAAAAAGTCATTGTTGCCTTTAGGTAAACTAAAACGTTTGCCGTCTCAGCGCGTTACTGTAAGATTCTAGTAATCGGTAGCCTAGAATACCAAATGTGCCATCAGTTAAAAATATTGAATATATGTAATGTAAATTGCAGTTGAAGAATAAAACATTGTTGAATTTGTAAATTAAGCCTGGAGATGAGTGTTTTGTTATGAGTGAACAATTCGTCGTTGTTAGTTCTAGATCGGGCGTCTTACCGATGAAATAGAAACCAAGTAATTAAATTAAGTTGTCGAAACGAGTTCCTGTGCTCCAATATGTTAATTATTGAAAGCGTTGGCTAAAAATTTTATTAAAAAAAAAAAATACAGATACCTTATGTGATCTCATGCATATACATATATATACATAAACTGATCACTCGTACACGCAGTCCGAGTTGCTGATAAACAAATATAAACAAAATATCAATAAATAGCGGACAACTTCCACAAAAGCCAAAAAGCAGAGTCTCTGCTGAACAGAACTCCTTTGTTTTAAGCGATTAACGGGGGAAATTGAATTATTCGTGATATTAGCGCCTTTCAAACGACCGAAAAGAATAAATAGAAAAGCTGCGACAGCGACGTCTAGTCAGGTGGAAACTGCTCTGAATAAGACGACATATTATAAGCCAATAATAATGTGTAAAGCTCAGCGATAGAAATAAAACCTACTTCGCATTTCCTGCGCCATAGAAATCAAGGGTAAAGAACTTAAAGAAGGGAGAAGGGAACACAGTTTGTTCAGCCTTTTTTTTAATCGGCCTGAAGGAAATTCGCACCGTGGATCTCGTCGGTCGACAGGTGTTTTAGCTTAGAAATTAAAGTCCAGTTTGAATCAGTATATCGAAATACCACAACTCAATATTAAATCCAAAATATACACTGGCGCATGGCAGCACGAATAGTCAGTTACTTCCCGTGACTACGGTGGATTCCAAACTACTTTCAGCCGCTACGATCATGACTTTAGGCGGCATACATCATGTGATTTAAACATTTGGTCGGTTTGACTAAACCATCTAAGTAGCCAAGCCTGATTTTCTAAGATAAAAGCCAACTGTTATTGAAACTCTGACTGTTTCTAGTGCAATCGGTTGTGCCGGTTTCGCATTGAGTTCAGCGAACAGTGAAGTCTTCCATTGTGGAGGATTTCTCATTCGACTCCATGTGAAAATATGCGGGCTGTGTCGAAGTGCATTTATTCAGCTTGGTTAATATTTGATGGCAAGCTGATACGCATATTTTCATTGTTGCTAAAGAAAATACACGGCATAAGCGCACGTTTTCAATTTTCCCCTCAAGAAAGGCAGTAGAGAAGGTATAATGCTTTAAAGACTCATTACGTTTTCGCAGCCGGATCAGTTCCGACTAAACGACGACTATCGCTCGGCATTTCTAAAGGCGATAGTTTAATGGACCAAAGTACGTATTCATTCAGTGCAAAATACTATAATATACCAATAAAGCAAAACGAAAAAGGTTTCTATTGAGCACAATAGTGGTGTTAAGCATCAATTAGGAAATGTGTGATTTTAACTGAGAATGTTTAAGGATGGGGTAGTTATATATGCTCCGTCGATAAAAAGCAATTACACAATCTTTTTTTACTTTTCCAATGCAGTAAACTATGTATAGTGACATTAATTTAGCACACCGTTTTCATATCATTTCCTTCTTTCCAATACAAATCCAATATGCGGACCTCAAAATAGAACGAATCAGTCCTAAATAGACTGTAAAGCTATTAAAGGCACTTTATGAGGGGCGATTGAAGCCTTCAACTTATCCATGTTTAATACGCACGCCGCACTTTTTCGGTTGCAACATTTTTCTTTTTTTTGTTTGTGTAATATCTCAATTGTCTATCCATTGACTCCAAGTTTCCATTGTATTTTCTTAACTTTTATACACAAGCTTGCAGAACAAGGTTCGTGCATAACAAAGCTGATACTCCCTTTCCATGTGAAATACCGCACATGTAATCCCCCACTAAATCAGTAAGTCGAACCTACAAAGTGGCGCCCACGTAGCTAAAGAAGGATTCATCAGCGAACTATTTATATACGTTCAGTTAGTAGGGACAAATCAGTGCCGGTTTAACAGCAAATTAAAGTCGAACACTATCAAATATTTTGACCAACTGACTGGAAACATCTTGTAACTAAATATAACTATGGTTCACTTTCTAGTTTTCAAAATCCAAAACTTTTGAAGTTTTGAAATAGAATTTGTGGAAAGCTTACGTTCGGTTTCAATAACAATACTAAGTATTTGAAGACCTGATTTTAAAGATGAAAGCTATCTTTGCCCAGGGCCCTTCTCATAACTTATAAAATAGGTTTGCATGCCTTGAGGACTTCAAGATTAATGAAAATACCTCAATTCAATCTATGCAGGGTTACTTTAGCTGATTGCTTTTCAATAAAGTAAAGCAACGAGTCTTTTCAAAACGTAAATCAATTAGAAAATAAGAAATTAGAAATACTATGAAACAAGAACTTATGTTTAAATCTCGTTTTGATTTTTAATTGAATGCGCAAGTCTGAATGGAAGTTGCCGCAAGTAATATTTCCCATGATTATATTATTTCTGAAATCTTAATATTTCTAATTTCGTAGGAGTAACTCTAGCTGAGCTGCATGGGCTCTAAATATAGCGAGATCTACTGACAGGAGCAAAAATAAATCGTTTCCCCAAATATCCTAAGGAAAGTATACGTTTATTTCACTAAAGCCTCAAAAATACCGTACGCTTTTGCGCGATTTAAAAGTAATTCAAAACGCATTAAAAATAACGCGGAAGCCGAAGTCCAATATAGTTTACAGTACATACGTCAGTCTTGAACGAAAACAAACCCGTAAAAGCTATCGTCAAGCACCTAAACCTGTCAGAGCGTTTCATCGATTCGTCATTTTTCAGTGATTTCTTGCACGTCACACTAATAAAGCAAGATATGCCGCTCTATCTCTATAACCGTATTTTTCTCTGTCACAGTGGAATTTGGGATAATTTAAACTGAAAACGAGATTGAGAACAAGCAGCTTCAAATCCCGACAATTGATAAGTAGTTTGCTGTTTGGCGCGTCGAGCGCAGCCGTTAAGGTAGTCAGCAATACATATCAAAGTCATTGCGTACAAAAGCCTACATATCGATAACCGGTGACTCACTTCCGGTATCGGCCCAGTGATTTCACTCAAAAATACATGGATTTGGGAGCTATTTTGCCTTATAAAACAAATAAAATGATATATGACTTCTACTTACCTTCAAATCAAAGTTAAGTAACATCTAATCTGCAACTAGTAACTGTTTGGAGTGATTATATTAAGATTTCGATCGTACAAATTTGAATTTGCTTTCGCGAGTAAAGTGAATTTTTACAAGGCGTTACTGGTTTAGGAATTACCAAGCAGAAAAAAACTGAGTTTAGCTTGAATAGACATGTATAAACTGACTACTTACCGCTGAATTCAGATAGAAGAATAAATGTGCAGCCATTTTGATGTATAGAACATTAAGGTTTCTCAAGTTTAGAGTGGTACAAATCACTGTTAAACTTCCATTTCGTCATGATTTCGTACTATTTTTCTTGTGTGACCTTTGTAATGGTATTTTTTTTAAACAATAAACAAGTTTAGTTTTCCTTCCTATGTGCTCCTGTCCAAATTGACGATCGTGGAAATGCAATTTTGTTACTGATCACTCCCGATTATTATGGTATGTATATGCGTTATATGCTTTATTTATTCTCATAAATATGATCAATAGTATGCACACTCTGATTGGCTGAAAGCTGTGTTTCTATAGTAATAATAATAATAATAATGATTGAAGACTCATCTGTACAGGTGAATGTAAATCTCGAATGAAATTAAACTTTTAATTTGAGAAGAACCTTAAGCTTTCGCTCTCAATTGAGAGCTTGATCACTGGGGAGTGCGAAGGTCACGCTCGCTTGCAGTCACGGGCTTTCGGCCCACGTGACTGCAAGGTGTTGACGGGGGTCGGTACCAGCTCGGTACCAGCTCCCCCGCATTTGGGACAACACAAGCTTCTTGTACAGAGTTCTCAAAAGTTTAATTTCCGATTCGAGAATAATAATAATAATGTTTAAACAGGGTGCTCTCGTCACCAAAGTGTCTTTCAGATTGTGCTAGCATAATTTTTGACATAATTGGAACAAACGAGCATAATGTTTTAGAAAAGCACTGCTCGGGCTGGCCTCGTAAAGCACATCCCCGTGGCGACTTCCGTTTCAGGAAGTGAAACAGACTCGCCGGTGGGTCTGCTTTAGGAGGCTATGCTCGGGCATAATTATAAATTGTTCGCTCTTTTTGAAGCATTAAAGTCAATAACATTTTTATTCTTGCTTTTTAAGTTCTTTTGCTACACAGAATAAGAATAATTGCAAGCTACGGTGTGTGCGTGTGTGTTTACTGGATTTACAGGGTTTACTGCATTCAGTGGATCTGGGACTGGGAACTACCGGAAGTATTTTGACTTGCCTAGTTACTGTACCAGTTATTATAAAAAGCGTGTTTTAAGAAGTTATTATAAAAAAAATGTGCTAAACTTATATGCACAAAAACGTTGTAATTTCGTAAGCACAATTTTGGAAACTGGAGGCATAATTTCAGTGTGAACTAGCCTGCTTACAGCTCTCGGTTTTTTTCGGAAATGTTAGTTTTAGTTTTCGGGTCGGGCTTGGGTTACCTGTGGGCCGAGCGAGGCCGAAGGCCGAGCGAGGCGGACGAGAGTGCGTCAGTCCGGGCCTCGCTCGGCCCACAGGTAACCCAACATTTCTACCCGACCCGAAAACTAAACCCGAGAGCCTGTAAGCAGGAGAGCCTGTAAGCAGGCTAAGTGTGAACTTGAGCATAATTTTTGGCATAATTTGACAAAACTAGGAGCAGTCATGGTGAGAAATTAATGCCACGCATGTGCCGTAGGCATTAAATTTCATCAATAAACAGATCCGGAGTTGCTCAGAATTTTACAGTAGTTTGTATGGAAGTGTTTTTTGAGGGATACACTGGGAGATGGTATTATAAGCGAAGCTCATTTGTTCCGATCTTAGCAATTACTAAATCATATTGCCTTCCGTAACATTGTATTCTTTCAAGTTATAACGAATAATTATGGCTGCGAAAAGAATCTGAAATGAGTTAACTGACCTCCATGTTATGACTTCCATGTTGACAGCAATCTCCTTCCTTTCAGCCGTTATGATCGTTCCTCTGATCAACTTTACAATATAAAACTCGGGTGGTTATTGTTTTATTCCGATTCAGCCGAATAGTTTAAAAGACATTATATTGCTCAGATAGATCCAAATATAACTTCGCATTAACCTCTAGCTGCGAATTGCGAACAAATATGAGTAATTTTAAGGTTTATCGACGCCCACAGCCGGGAAGAATCTCGTAAACACGCAAGTCCTTTGCACATATCTTGCCTCTCTCTTCGAAATGCTTTGTCCGCCATTTCTCTCTCGGTTTGCCTGTACAAGCCTGGGAACTGGTATATTCTTAACTGTTCTTTCATTGGTTCTATTATAACTTTCATATATAAGAGTTTGTCTGATTGGGCTAAAAAATAACGCGGCATTGAAATAAAATATGGAAAACTAAATCGTGATTGTATTCCCTGTAAGCGTACTCGGTTACATTGTTTACCTCCCGGCTTGGCTATTAGCCGCTCTAGTTACTCGGGATGCCTGTGGAAGCACCGAGTCTTAAAATACAAGTCGTAATTTTTTTTTATTCCGTGTAGCAAGCTTTCTGCGCATGCGTTAAAGGTCAAATTCATACCAATCAGATTGCACTGTGCTGGTCACGCAACAATCACCAGGTTAATTTATATACATAATTTAATACGGTAAAGCAAGATGGCGGAGGACCCGCGAGCAACTTTCTCTCTAACTTGGAGTCTCATCTCTCAAATGTAAGCCAGTTTAATGTTTTATTTAACTTCACTCGTGCGAAAGCCTTCCAACAGGCTCAGGATATTTCAACTGGCGCTATTGTCGGAGCCGAAGGACCGCGTTTTTTATTTTATATACGACACGTACGATGACCTGAAGCCAGGATCCGGAAAGCTAAAATTCGAAGAAATAGATATTGGAATCTATAAGCCATCGGCTCGCTGTGCTGCATTTAAAACATCCGAGGAGAACATCTTATTTTGGGTGAAGGCACGTCAAGACCAATATTATGAGTCTCTTAAAAACTGTCAGAGATTTAAATTTACCGTAAGTTGGATCAGAGAGTATTGAGATCAAGTTATTTCGTTCCAGCGAGGATATTGACCTAGCGGAAACGGTACAAGCTGTCGAAGGATTTTACTTATAATCATCCACGTCTACTTAACAACAGGAATAGTTATGTGCCAAGGCATGGGCAAAGATTGAGTTTCCCAGATTACAGATGAAAGTAGAGAACTTAATGAACAAGAGGCTCTGAGTGGCCTTAACTCGGGCCATCTAAAGCATGTACTGCATGGAGTTCTAGCATAATTTTGTGTCAACATGGTTTGTGCTAGAGTAGCCAGAGAATTGGTTCTCTACTGATGCTCTTGTCTGTCAAATGTCAATGTGCAAATGCCCCACGTATTCCGCGGGGGGGGGGGGGGGGGGGGGGGGGGGGGGGGGGGGAGTTAGGTTAGGGTTATGGTATGCCCGGGGGGTTGGAAATGATAGAGCCATAATACACACACAACACACACATACATACATGCTGTGCATGTACATTTCAGCCACAATTTCCTTCAATTCTGTAGTTTAATATTACTTTCTTTTCAATATTGTTCCTTGAGGGTCATTAGAATTACGAAAAAAACTTGGTATGGGTCAGTGTTGATTGAAGTGCAATGGTTATTTGAGTAGTCTGCACGATATCGAGTCACTCAAATTTGATGCATTGTAATTATATCAGGTGCAGTACGACTGAGAAATCAAGCAATTTAGAACAACAAATTCCACATAATGTTGCTATTCATTGTGAATAGTTAGGTAATGTCATTCTACATGTGAAATAAAGTCATCTATTTGTAATTCTCAATTATTAACAAACCAGTGGAGACGGCTGAAATTCAGGCTAAATTCTCAATACAATATTTTCGATTGAGGTCGTAAACTACAGACCACCATTTTCTAGTATTAGTGAGCTGCCACTGTGCTAGTGCTCATTTTCTACATCTTGAAGGAGACTGAAACTTATAATGGCAGGCCACAAAGAAACAAGCAATGTCCACTCATTTTTTTATATCATTGCGGTCGCAGCATGATTAGCATATGCCGTTATCGCGTTCGGACGCGAGATACGGCGCTAAAGAAAATTAAATTTCTAACGCAGTAAAATGGCCTCAATAGATGATATTCGAGAGCTTATCAAAGAAGAATTGCGACCTATCAAACACAACTTGAAATTAATGGAGAATGAGTTCAAAGAAATTACCAAGAGCATGAAGTACATATCTGATAAATATGACCAACTCCTCGAAAACCAGCAAGCCACCGGGAAGAAGGTTTCAGACCTCGCGAATAATTTGAAGGGGCTAAAGGATGATGTTAAAAAGGTAAAGGAGAATACAGATATCGCTCTAGAGGAGAATGAAGATTTAAAACAGTATTTGAGACGCGACCTACTAGAAATAACGGGAATAAAAGTGACTGATGAAAAGTCATGCATGGAAGCGGTCACAGCCATAGGCGAAGTTATAGAAGTACCACTCTCTGAAGCGGATATTTCAATAGCACATCCTATACCCACATACAAGAGTGGACCACCGAAGTTCATTGTTAAATTTACAAGAAGAAATGTGAGAAACCGCTTCTATAATAACCGGAAACAATAAAGTCTTCGAGTACCTTTTCGTTCTCAAAAAAACTTAAAGATTATTTGTTGGATATCCAATTTCACATTAATTAATATTATATTTTCAAATAATTAATTTCATTTATTCTCATTATTATAATTATTTTTTATAATATAATATAATATAAGTTAGAAAACTGATCATATTAACATAATATTAACCTAGGGACTAACTAAGAAAACCAATCGGTTAATTTAGCCCCTAGGACGCACAAATTTCTTCCAGATTGAAAATTTAATTCATAATGTAAGTTTGTATAGATTGTATTATTGTAAAATTAAGTATGTATAGTGTGTGAATAAAGATGATGATGATGATGATGATTAATTTTCATTCCCAAATAATTCTTAAAAGTACTCGTACTCCTGATCATGACCGAGTGAAAGTGACGATGCTGACGCCAAGAACTGAGGAACAACAACAACAATTACATTTATTTTCTCATAAGATGATGGAAATGTTTACGAGTAATAAGGCATAATGATAAGAAATACAATGATGAGAAGGTAGGTCCTTAAGGTAACCTTAGGGTTATCTTAAGCCAGGACCACCTCAGATGGAAAACACTGAAACAAGATCTACAGTAGCTTGCATGGATATATAATGGTACCAAGAAAGGGGAAGGGAAAGAAAGAGTGCCACTTGCATGTAAGTATACCATGTTATAAACTTGCAATAATGATAAATACACTACTCTATACATAATATCATTATGTCAGTTCTAAAAAAAAAAAATTTATACACTGTAGAATACCTGAACCCAGAGATAATAATCAAATACAAAGAGGTACAGGCCAGATGTAAATAGACCCGGGAAATAGAACAAAATAAAACCAGTGTCAATAACAAGCCACAGATAAATATGCGATTTCCACATCAGAGTCATTTATCGTTCGTTTGAAAAAAATCTTCATTTCGGATTACTTACTCAGTTTATACTCACTCACTGCATGCTAGATTTTCGCTCCCGAATTTATATACATTTAAATACATGTGCATGGGGGGCGAAACGACTGTGATTCTTTTAAAAGGCCCCTGTCAGTCAGAGAACTGAGAAATCGGGTCATTTCTACTACACTTTCGAGAGGTTAATAACAATAATTAACAACACAACGACAGTCAATTGGTATAAAGGTTATCATGTTTAGATTAGCGGCTACTTACATTTACAAGCTGTTGTCTTTATAGTCAGAGCTGTGTTGATCGCAGAGCAGACACGAGTGTATCTTAATGCATGTCGCATAATATGTGATAAATTCCCGTCCAAAGCCCGTGAAACACCTCTCAGCTTTAGAAAAGAGAAAAATCTTGGTATTGCACTTGAAGGAACCTTTGGTTTACACAAAAAGACAGCTGATATTAAAGGTTTTGCTAAGTCAAAACTCCCATCCGCCGCCATCTTGAAAAACATGAAAATGTTGTCCACTGTTCACGTGACCAGCACAGTCCAATCTGATTGGTACGGTGGCGAAAAGAACTTCCAAAGAAGGCGCAATGCGATTGGTTGACGGCGAAATACCTCGACACAAAAAATAAAAAAATAAAAAAAATCTTGCGATTTAACTCGGGCCTGCCCACAGGCAGCCCGAGTAATGAAGAAACAGAGGTCACGCGCGACATGCTTGAGAAAATGAACATGTTCAACACTTTATGTTATACTAAGAAAACAAAACAAATTACAGAGCCTGCAAGTTCACAAGTCAATGAAAAACCCCAAGAGCCTGTAGTTTTGGATCAACATATCCTTGAAACTCCAAAAGCAACATACACATGAGTCAAATTCAATCCGGAAGAGACGGAATTCTTGAGATTCTTCACGAGGATTGTTAGCCCGCAATAAGAACTCTCTCGCTGCTTTAACGACCTTGATTTGTAACATGGAGGCTGACCTAATTGATATGCGTAATGAATTCTTACTCTCGTCACATCAAAACACGAATCAAGAAACCAAACTCAGTCATTTGGAAGACAAATTAGTGCAGCAAGATAATATATACAACTGACCGAAATCAAGATGCTGTCATCACGAATATATTATTGACCTAGAAGTTGAAAATGGCGAGTTGAAAGCGGATATAATAAAGCTGAGATCCGACTTTCAAACTTTAAAAAAAGAAATCAAGAATACAAAAAAGAAGACAATGAAAGACCAAGGTCTCCAGTGTTCCGAGACTACCCAACCTACTGAAGCTTTAGCAACGAATCAGTTTGTTCAAGAGCCATCTTTCTTACATGACAACCCGATCCCTATTCATCAGAATACATTTTCTGTGCTAAATGACGAGAGTTTACAATCACCTACCGACAACCCACTACTAAAGAAAGGGACCATGAAGTACGGTAGTACGGTTAATTCTCGGGTTCAAAACAATGAATATATGCCTGCTCAAATGCAGTGTGTTAAACGAATAAGTAGTGTTTAAATTAAAAGGTCAACATACGAGAAAAACAAAAATATTAAATTACATATATACTAGGGGAGCAGAGAATGAAAGTCACCGCGCTACCGACCACTCCTAAAGACTGCTAAATTCAGCTAATAATTCTTCCCTTTGGTTATTACTAAGAGGACTGATTTCAAATGAAAGGGTATTTCATCTTCAATCTCATGTGGCCCGAGTGAAAGCCCAGATGGGCTCTTGTTCATAATAATCCGACATAGCTAGGCCTTTTCAACCACGCAGTTCATAATCACTAGAAGCCTTTCGAATTCGACCGCTTTCGCAAGTCACTTCGAGCAGAGTGTTTGGCCTGGAATAATGGCCGAGCGAGCCTGAGGAAAAGTAATTTATGATGGGCACGTTGGATTTGCATAATTTTATACCCCGCCCACAATGGCATGAATTTCTGACAATGGCAAGAAGCATAATATGCCAGTTTTAGGAGTACAATCTGCCTAGGCGCCCCGACTGTAACTATATAACTCAAGTAGTTTGGATCTTGCTTTCGTGCTTCGACATGTAAACACATAGACTGCTTTCTATTACTTCAATATTATTTCTTTCTTTTTGAAATGACCGTGAAGAATATCAGTATTTAATCTTCAAACTGATCACGGCATCGTTAAAAAAATGATGCTTTATAGCTCTAATACTTTGATTTTTTGGCATAGTCTCTAAAAACATAAAATCACGAGCTCGAAGACACAAAGCGGAGGGGTTCGCAAACGTTCGTGGAATAAGTCTCACTGAATGTTTTTCATTCCACTCTGACTGTTATGTTTTCTTTTTCTCCCTGAGCATCCGGTTGTTGCCGTCAATTTACTTCGATTTAACTGAAGACGTTTACATTGACGTTCCGGTTGATACTGATGTCTGAGACTATTCACTCTCACTAATCCTCGACAATACAATCACCAAAACATCCGGTACAAAGTGGCTATCGATAAGATATTCAATCCAGATGATAAATGAGACTGACTTGTCTCATTGTAATAACTTCCTCTCTGTTTCTATAGGTCTCCCATTGTGCAGCACATTTGATTTCCGAAGTAAGATTCATAAGTTTGAAGCTGCATTTTATAGCAGAACTCAGTCTGAAACTGACAAAGTAATCTATTTAAAACTGTCAATAAATGGACAATCTTTCCTACCCCTATTCCAAACTTTTCCTATTATTTAAGTTATCGTTTAATTACTTTCGGGCTTCTCGAGATTCAACTGACCTGTGAGACATTCACGTGTGTGCACTGTTGAACAGTTTTAAACTGTGCTATTGAATACTTATCCTTTAAAAAGCCTTTCGATGGCTCACTGTAGCCAGCCTGTTTTCTCTTTATTTCGCTATCTTATAAGCACGAGGCTGTTCCTCACGTGTCTATACACGGCTTTTTAGCTTTTTAGCTTTTTAGCGTAAAGCCGGAAATCTCAGTCAGCACAAAGTTATATATGTGATATGATTTTTGTAATAGTCTTACCGATAGGCGACTGTCAAGACCCTGTCAAGAAGAACTTTTGATGATCATGATCTCAAATCCCAGAGCTTCCTGTGCACGACCCCAGGAAGACCAAGAAGTCCTTTCATTCCGTTTTACATTGTCCTTAGGGCAAGAAAATCAAATTTCAATACAGCCCTACTAGTATGCCTTTATTGCAATCAGTTATGGCAAATTTTGCAACTTTTCAAACTAACTGGCCAGAGAATTTGATCCGCATTTAATAGTGCTGTCTAAAGAACAGAAGTGGAACAGAACTATCACGGCTTAAATGTATTTATTCATGTTTTACTGATTGAACGAATTTGACAAGAAACAAATCAATTAAACTAATTCATACGTTTTTCACTGTTGTTTATATGATAAAAGTGTGTTTTATGTTCTTAGCCCAACTTCACTTTTATTTCAATTTACAAATTACATTACAAAGAATCTAACCCACCCACATTTAGCAAATGCTATTCGAGGTGGGGGGTTAGCAAATGTACATGAGACGATCGTTTTAACAATTTTCAAGCAAAAGAAGAACGGAAACAGATCTTAAATTACACAAAGAACCTACAAGCAGAACTGACTGCTAAATAAGTACTACTTAAAAAAGCCAACAATATAAATCTACTATAATTTACAAGATTTAAAGACTCAGGCAATTTCCTAGTCGTAAATAAGACAGGAAGTTGAATTTAAGGAGAAGAGCCAAAGATGGAAAAAGTTATGGATTTGCTACATGCTGCATAATCTGGGCCATATCAACATAATCATCACAAGACGAAAGAACATCAATAAGTAAACTTTTGCATTTTTTTATAAAGACCGTTTTTTTTACAGAGCGTATTGAGGATGGAATACAATTCCAGACCTTCACTCCAATTGAACAGAAAGTTTGCGTGAATATTTAACCTTGAACGAGACTGATAAAGATTGCCGCGTGTTATACTTAATATGAACATCACTTATTCTGGTAAACAATGAAGAAATATTAATAGGTGATTTACCATTTATAGCATCGTGCATAGTGCAAGCAATATTATGAAAGTAAAGGAAATTAATTGGAAGTATGCCTGATTCAACAAAAAGAGGGATTGCATGGTCTCTATATTTAGCAAAATTCATCAGACGCACAGCACGTTTCTGAAGAATAAGGAGATGATTAAGATGATATGAGTCTTACTAGCTTGACCCCATACCGATATACCATAATGCAGATAGGGGTGCATCAGTGCGTAGTAAATTCTTTGCAGGGTGTGCTTGGGAACAAAGTGTCTAAGTCTAGCTATAATTCCAACATATTCAATATGTGATTTCCAAGATACGTTGGAATCAATGAACATGCCTAAATACTTTACTGTGATTTTCCTTTCTAGAGGCATCATTCGTTTTGACGCTGGATCAAAAACGTTTAACTGTGGGATATAGTCAAGAGTTTTTTGATGAGGATGAAAAATGACAAAATTAGATTTACGAACATTTAACGTTAGCTTGTTAGCCTCTAGCCAGCGGCATATTTTTTTTAGTTCGTTGTTCACAATGTGCTCTAAGACATGGATATTTGTGTGTGAATAAAGAATACTGGTATCATCTGCAAATAAATACATACCCACTCCCCCTGCCGAGAGTGGAGTGGGAACATATTCAAACTTATAATCCGGCAAATCAGGATTAAAATCTAGAGGCTGATCACCGACTATCCTCGTTTCAGAAACACCAATAACACTAAAAGGAAATTTTAGTTCACATAGTAGGTGATCTTGGAACGCCTCAATATTTCTTTTAAGGCTTCTTACATTATTATGTAACAGGAATAACGAATGTTTTTTATCATTTTGTCTAATTTTAGTCACTTCAAAACTTCACTACTCGTGCCGAACGACATTATGTAAATTATGATCAGGATTTAAATCATTATCAAAGGTGGCTACTGCCTTGTGGCTACTGCCTTGTGGCTACTGCCTTGTGGCTACTGCCTTGTGGCTACTGCCTTGTGGCTACTGCCTTGTGGCTACTGCCTTGTGGCTACTGCCTTGTGGCTACTGCCTTGTGGCTACTGCCTTGTGGCTACTGCCTTGTGGCTACTGCCTTGTGGCTACTGCCTTGTGGCTACTGCCTTGTGGCTACTGCCTTGTGGCTACTGCCTTGTGGCTACTGCCTTGTGGCGGGGAAGTGAAACGGAAGTCGCCGCGGCGGTCTGCTTTAGGAGGCTATGGAAAATAAACGGTTAAAAACCTTACGCTTGGGTAGCCTGTGGTAAAAGATTAACTGTTCAAAATGTGAGGGCTATGTAGCTGTGCTGGGAAGCGTGCAATCGTGTTTTCAGTTTTCCATACATTTGTCTGTAACAACGAGTCAAAGTCCGCGGGAAAATTTACAGACAAATGTATGGAAAACTGAAAACACGATTTCACGCTTCCCAACACAGCTACATCCCTTAAATTTTGATCAGTTAATCTTTTACCTGGTATCTTAAGTTTGCAGACAGTGAATATTTCAGAAATTCGATTTTACGGAAATTATTGGGCATCTGATTCTCGACACAAACACTGTATTTCGCGCCATGTTTGCACCCCTTTCAAAATGTAGGAATTGACCTGGGCTATCACAACTGAGGCGGAAATATTTTTTTGCCCGTTTTCTCTGCAGACAAATTTCCTCAGTCCCTTCTAAGTCATGACCATACGGTTTTCAATTTAATAAAGGAAGATTCCAATAAATTAAAGAACAGCCGCGTGAGCTTGCAATTTTGTTAGCTCCGATAGCTCCGATGGCGATGTGACCTCTTTTCTCTTTACTTTCGCTCAGTCTAGTGCTGGGTTGACAACAATATGTTGTTCGCGATTAATAAGTACGAGGTTGTTCCTCAAGTGTTTAATACAAGAAGCAATGTACATAGCGTAAAGCTGGAAATCTCCGGCACACAGTAATGCTGATGATATTATTTTTGTAATAGTCTTGCCCTTAGGCTTCACGATTACTGTCAACGAGAACAAAAATTATGTCTGTTCGCTGTCTGTTGCTGATCTAAAAGCCCATCTAGCGGCTTCCCGATACCACTGACTGGTCAAACTGAGACATAAGTCAACACACACAGACTTGCGTTCAACTTGCGAAGTGACAAGTTTGGAATAAAATATTCATGTTGATGTAGATGTTTTTCTTTTGCTTTTCCGAGCGGGAATTATTTTTACATGATTGTTCCACCGAATCTTAGTGAACTTTTATAACAAAAGCAGACTTACGAACGACTAGCTTTGGTGGTCAAATGGCGAAAAACTTGAGTCAGTTGAACGTAAGTCGGCGCAGGTTAGAGCAAGTGGGTGGCCAAACCGGAACGCGTTAAAAACAGTGCGCTGACTTGCGATTCCGCTGATTCCGTTTGGCCAGAGTCTTTCATCCTCCCTAATGCACTTATCAATTGAAACCCCGCTTCTATCCCCGCGGGGGTAAGTGGGGATTTTTAATTAAACATACCACAAAATACTGGTGTGGATGTACATGTAGCCTGCGACAGGCCTGTTCACACATTTGAAAGATTGTTCAATTAGTTTGCTTGCAGGTGGGGCAGAACCACTTTCCCTGAGGCTGCTCTCCCTCCTGTAGTCCAACACACTGAAAGTGGCCGGAACCACACTATTTTGCATCCTGTTAAATGCAATCATGGTACTTACTTCATCTGGTGTCCGGCACAAACAGTACAGCTGGAATTTTGAGCAAGCCACGCTGGAACTTTGATGGTCCAGTTGCTGAAAAAAAAACTGTTTTAGTCCCTGGTATATGTCATTTTTGCATAGAAACGAAACAAAACGGCTAAAATCTTACCTGACGATCTCCACCAAAGATGAACTGGACTCCAGTCAAATCCCCACACCTCCCCCACGAACTTCGAAAGTACATGTAGGCTTGAAGCAAAATCCCCGACCCCCCTGGGCCACAAAAACTGGTCACCGACCTACCCCAGGGTTTTAATTGATAAATGCATAATATAAAGCAAAAATATTACTGGCTGGAAAAAACTTCAAATTTCAACATTGCCCTACTAACGAGGTGATGCAATCAGCCATTATGGCGGGCAAGTTTGGCAATTCTCAAACTAACCCTGAGAATTTTATCACTTGCTGTCTAACTGAGTTAAACAATTAGTACTTCAACATTAAACTGGCTGAAAAGTAATGTTAGAGTAAGCCTAGATGAGCTTACATGCTCTTGGGCATCCCATTTCTTTTAGTAATTTCTGTCTTGAATATAATCCACGACTTTAAATGGGGTACAAATTAAGGAGCTGCAATATTTCTATGAAATTAGAACAAACCTAACAGTATAATATACCATAAAATCCCGCTTATAAGCCCTTGGCTTATACGACTTTGTAAGGGGTTCCAGGATGACAACTATACGTTTCGAAATGCATTACAGAAAACTATTTTAACGCTTTTTGACACTAGCGTTTTCGCTATCCATACAAAGTTTGTTAGTGTTTATGATAAGTTTTCACATTACATGTATTGAAGCATGCAACATTACGATAATAAAAACATCCAGTCAATTTAAAGAGATCAATCTTATAAAAAAAAGGGAAGACCAATTTGAAACTATGAAACACACGAGGCTGGCGACAAGAGAAGACGGTAAATAAATATTGTTCAAGGTAATTGGCTCTGACATAAGTGTACAATACAGGTGCACGCGAGAGTTACACTGTATATGAGCCATACGTACAATTTCACCATTTATACCTTGAACAGTGATTGTGTCTTGCAACTTTATATTGATCGCCCGTCACTCTTGATCCGACCAATTGAATTGACACCTGGCAGAACAAGGAGGAAAATCTGCCACCATTGCACGTATGTGAACGCCATGCTAGAGTTACAGAATTCCGCGGTAGTTTCTGACTCAATGTATTTCGCCTGAAATACTTAAATTTGTCTATTTTGATTTCAATTCGTTTAAGGTACCAGCACCGGCTAATAGCATAACTTTCTGAATATATTGTAAATCTGTTTGGTCAAGCACAATTTTATTGGTTTTAACTTGAGGAATAGAAGTGTATATTTCAATCTGCGATTTTGCATAAGGTACAAGAAAAAAATGATATTTCTTTTTTTGGATACCAAGAGGCGATAATTGAATTAACACCTTGGAGAGAAAGAATTACCAACAAAATGTTCTATTTTTTTCTATGCGGACCAAACTTTATTGAGGAGCCGTTTAATTTGACATAACTTCACTCTATTTCATAACAATTTTGAAGTTATCTTTGGTATGGATTGTACATGAAGTGGATAGTCCAACGGTAGAATATTTCTTGATCTGGGTGTTACGTCTACGAGATATAAAGGTTTATATTTCCAATATGCTAATGTATGATGTCATCACCGACTTCACTTATTATACAAAAGCATACTGCCAGACAAATTACCTATTTATAAATTCTTAGTTATATTTGAAGCTTATCAAAGTGATTTTACAAATAAAAAAAAGAAATTCAGCAAATGTCGGTGATGACATCACATCATTAGCATATTGGAAATATAAACCTTTATATCTCGTAGACGCAACACCCAAATCAAGAAATATTCTACCGTTGGACTATTCACTTCATGTGCAATCGATATCAAAGGTAACTGGCTAGGGCTTATATGCACTTTAACCGATGAACCTGATGAAATTAGATCGAATAAACATATGACCGATAATCAGTAATATCACAACTGTTATTATACCACTACTGTACTGGAATAAAGGCCAATCATGCAATCAATCAAACTGTTTTAAAATTACTAATAAACTTGTGGCCCTCAAAGCAATTAAAATTAAACATAAGAAAAATGAAATCGAATGTATCATATATATCTAATACATTAAAAATATAATAAAGATAATTAAAATGGCTACATTCACTGTGCGAAAAGCGAAATTACTTTATCGAATACTCCTTCCTGATTTCATGTGCTCCTAGAGTATTCAAGACGCAGTTAACACGTCACGTCCTCCGAGGATATTCGACGTGAATACGCAACATGTTATGTACTAAATCCTGCAGGGATATTCCGTAGGACATATACTTCGTATACAAGATATGTCGAGAGTATGCGGATCACAGTCGATGTGCACCTAGGATTTTCGGGCCGTCAAACTTGTACCTCTCGTTTAACATACGTCTAGTATGCGATCACACTCCATGTGCATCTAGCACAAGACTAATTCAAGAACTGATTATTTTGTTTATGACGCCATATCTGGTTCAAGATATAGCAGCATTTCAATGCTATATATACATGTGATCATCTATTTCAGGTATTGAAATTATACCTGCATGTTCAAAAAATCCTAGAAAACAATTGAGTTTCTTTGAAGAGTGGAGCGTACAATTCAAACTGGTTCAGGTAAAATTGAGTTTTGTTAAGCGTCAACATCACCGATACCCACTAAGCATCCCGAATATACTCTAGCGTACCCCGCATTCGGCGTTCACACTCAAGAATACTCTAGCGTACCCCGCATTCGGCGTTCACACTCAAGAATACTCTAGCGTACCCCGCATTCGGCGTTCACATTCAAGAATACTCTAGCGTACCCCGCATTCGGCGTTCACACTCAAGAATACTCTAGCGTACCCCGCATTCGGCGTTCACACTCAAGAATACTCTAGCGTACCCCGCATTCGGCGTTCACACTCAAGAATACTCTAGCGTACCCCGCATTCGGCGTTCACACTCAAGAATACTCTAGCGTACCCCGCATTCGGCGTTCACACTCAAGAATACTCTAGCGTACCCCGCATTCGGCGTTCACACTCAAGAATACTCTAGCGTACCCCGCATTCGGCGTTCACACTCAAGAATACTCTAGCGTACCCCGCATTCGGCGTTCACACTCAAGAATACTCTAGCGTACCCCGCATTCGGCGTTCACACTCAAGAATACTCTAGCGTACCCCGCATTCGGCGTTCCGACACTCAAGAATACTCTAGCATACCTCGCATTCGGCGTTCACACGAATAAAAAGAAACTGAATCATACGTGTCACAAAACTGTTACTGCTTCAGTGCTTCCTAGTTTAATCATATTTTTTTAATCAGAAGAATTCTGGTTTTACTTAATTCTATTTTATTATGGCATTCGTTTTTTATGAAAGTCTTTGTTAATTAAGTTCAGTTCAACGTCAGGATGAAGTCGTTAAACCCGCGGCTACAAGCTAAGAGTCAAAACTGCGGCGGGATTGGATGGAATTACGATGAGTTGAGTGGTCTTGACTTCTGTTGTTGCCTTGTTTATCGACAAAAGTCTAATTAAATCAGTCTTTCCGTGACATGATAAATATTTAATTTTAATTAAACAGTTTTTAGCAATAAGACATGCATAATAATAAGACACAAAACAATTTCTTTCAATAACAATATATTATACCAACCAGTAAGGAAGTAAACTAATTGGTTCTACTGTATCAAAACTCAAAGCTGCAAATCAAATAGATAGACAAATTATTCTGGTTTAGAACCGACAAAATAATATTCCGAGGACTATTTTTAGCGACAGAGGAAAGCCTAATTAATTACAGCGGAAACATATACTTGTTTATCAGTGCAAATCAAAATCACGTTCACTGCTAATCGTATCCGTCTACATTTTTTCCTACTGAACCATCATGCAGAACCGTCACACATCCCGCGGTGTTTTGTAATTGATATGAAATTTGTTTTTCCTTTTTCTGTACACAAGGAAGGCGATAGGATGTAGAACGTACGTTAAAAGTCACGGCGTTTGATGGAACGGAGTTGAGCATATAAAAAACTCATTACTTTGTAAACTCGCCATCTGATAAACTAGTGACTTTATATATGTGGCCGCGCAGCTCACACAGCTTAGAAAATTCCTTATCTTGCGATTCTCTCGATATATCAGTCGATGGCTAAGTTGGAGACTGACCAGAGAACTATAAGCAAACAATTTAGCTCAGTCAGTTATCTTCCACACGACCCTCTATTGACTCACGGTGCTACGAATTTACGTTCTTATCTGAGAAGACGTGAAAGTCTGTTGGGTTATGTTAAGGCAACACCTTCTACTCGGTTATTTTTAGACCATCGACGCGGGAGCTCTACATTAAAAGGACACTACGGTTTTATTAGTGAATCAACTTTAGCCTATTCATTTTTGGATTACAGCATGTCACATTTAAGATGTTCGTTCACTTCATTATTACATAGTTTCCCCTTTTCGGCAATTCATACAGGTGACGTCACTCATGTTTGCGCATGCGTTGTAAATTATTTATTTATTTAAGGCTTCCAACAGTACTACAGAGAAAAAGACATGTAGCTGACGTAAATGACAAACAAACACTACTGTCGAGGAGAGACTAAACAGGTGAAAAACACCTATAAAATGAGTCATCCACATAAAACTAAAATATAGGCAAAAGGCAAAGGCAATATCAGTGAAAGAAAATATTTAAATAAAGTAGGAAACAATAAATAATTACAAAAAAGAGATTGCTCTCTCTACATAGTACAAGTGTTTGAGCTAGTGGACTTACTGTTAAAAAGGTCCCAGTAATGGATGCCAGGTAGCGTCTAAAGTTGGCTAGGTAGGTGGATGTTCTGGCTTGAAGAGAAAGTGCATTCCAGAGGGGAATGACACGGTTGAAAAACGAGTTTGAAAAGGTTACCGTGTTAACCCTCTTAGTGGTATATGTGGTCCCCTGGTAGATTTCCTAGTAGTTCTAAGTGGAACATACGAACGCAGAGACTTGGATAGGTCGGTACTGGGAAGGCCAGTTTTACAGAGGAGTTGAAGCTGTTTGGCCTAGACCACCTTATATAGCAATGACTTTAGGAATGGAGCGGGATTTAGTTTTAGACTGAAATAATGACCAAAACCGCTTAGGGTTATTGTATAGGTCAGAGCTACTACTAGTAATAAGCTGGTAGTATTTGGCTTCAACTAGGTTTTTAAACTTGTTGCATGTTAATGACGTTAATCTACGCAGTTTGTGGCTTTAAGGTATTGTTAGTCCTGTGCCAGAGAGTTTCCTTCTTGTTAGATAGGTGAATCAGGATGTCTGAGTCAAATGAATCCAAGGCTGAGACGGGATGAATTTTTCACAGTAACTTTAGGAATAAAGGCTAAAGGCTCGTTGTATACCAAATAATACAAATTTCTCATGAAATATTCGCCCGTATTCCATAGAAAACCATAAAATAACCAGTAATCATTGTCCTTTTTCTATTTCATTCTATTTCCCGGGTTTGTAAAATTACTCTAAGCCAACATTATTGTATAGGTAGAGATACTTTAAATCGGAAATTATAATGGTAGGTTGCCTTAAAAAAAGAGGAAGACTTGATAAAAGTAATATAACAGATTTTCCGGTCCAACCCGCTTTTAGTGCGTGATAGCCTGCTACATGACTCCTCTTCAGTTAAATGTCAACTATGTGAAAGAACTGTCCGCGCTGCTTGGAGGTGTATGAAATTGGAAGAGAATGTTCTCCCAAGATTGTATCGAATGTAGTGACCAGTTCAAAAATGCCAAATGGTTTATTTTGCGTCGAATATGCAGGGAACCGTTTCAGGGTCTCCCAAGCCAGAGGCTTATGATTAAGTATTCCCACGAACTCTAGGGATTGGATTTTAGATTGTTTTTTGTACATGTGCAAGTGAAGATAGGGGCGGAGATTAAGAATGGTAGATCAGATGTAGTCGCAGTTTTTCGTAGTGTGGCAGTAGGGGATGAAGGGATCGCCTGAGCTACATGTGATGTTGGAAACCTAGAAAAATTGCGTGATTGTTTTAGTCTTGCACCGGCCTTGCATTATAGATAAATCAATACGCAATTTAGTTCAGTTTTCAAATTTGAGAAGCTAATACTCCCTATATTGAAGTGACAGGGGTGATCGGCCGGAGCTTCAGAAAGTACGCATAAATGAAAAGAGCCTAGAACGTCAAAATGATTTTGGCTCCTAAAAGGTACGACCAAATAATATCTGTTACAAAAATTGTGTTTAATCACAAACACAGTAAAAATACATCAAACACTAAACTTGTCAATCAGTTTGAGAAATGAAAAGACACCCTATAAGGGCGTACGGATTTGTGTTGCATAATTGGCTTTAGAAAAGGACCCCTAAATTTACGGGAGCGACGGAGACGACCCCTAAAAGGTACGGCCGATCACCGCTAGCTATATATCACTTCAATATAGGAGTCCCCCAGGCTAATACTACTGAAATTTACATACCGACATGTTCGCATAACTCGACAGTACCCGCTAAGTGTTAAAAAAAATCGATGCAGTCTTTTTAATCCCCATTCCAAATCTACGCGGTTATCACCATCGATCACTGCGACAAATGAACTAGCAAAAAATAGAACCATCGAAGCTTGCGTGGCTCGTGGCTCATCAAATATGTGACACACTAATGCATTCTTTAGTTCAAGCTTTTGATGAGTGCCGGAGATGTTATAATCAATGAATCAGGGATGCAAATCAGTTTATTTCTTGCTGTAGTTTTCTCCCTCATTAAAATCTTATCTATTTTATGGCGAAGAACACCCTTTATTTCCTAAAGTGTCTTCCGTAACAAAAAAACACACTCATGCACTGAACACGAAAGTTATGCTTTCCCTTATAAATGTCTAATTCAAAATAAATATTATATGATCAACGATATTTTTATTTATCCCTCTTTAAAGAGCTGTAAAATAGCTATATATTTTTTGCTTCGCATGCAGTGTCGTAAAATTACTTAGAATAATTGGAGGTGGATTAAGAAACATGCGGTAAAACTTTATATCGTCTTCCTATTTCCACGCTAGCAACGTGTTTCTAGTGCTATTCGTCTAAGACTCCTCCGCGTTCATTATATTAGCGCCTTGTAAGGCGAGAAAAACCACCTGTAAATGTGGTTGAACTATAAGCCTAACGTTTATTACCAAGGTCGGTATCGAGTGGTTTATAGAAGTTCCAGCACCGATATTAGACTGTGTGTAGAATGTCTGCATATGTTATGGCGTTTTTGCACCCTAGGGAGCTACAACGAAATGAACACATGAATTATCGTGAATGTTGAAGCATTTCTCAATAAACGTGCTCTGGTGTTTGTAGCTCATTTCAATTTAATGGCGACGCGTAATGTCACGCCGCCAAAACATAACGCACGATCATGCATATCACAGGCTGTTTTTGGATTAACTAGAATTTTCCGGATGTTGCTGATGTTGCTTTGATTATTTCGCCTCACAACACTTCCGAAACGCGTCTATAAAACACCCTTTCTACAAACGGAGATCCACAGTTACGTTTTCGTGACAAGTAAACTGAAGGCGACAGCCGTGGATTAGGAATTCAGGATTCAGTCGCGCGAAGTTTTGTAAGCGCTAGTCGTTCTATTTACTATTGCCTTATGTTGGTCTCAGTGATGTCTTGGAAAGATCTGCGAGTTTTTCTCAGATCGAAGGAAAAATCTGAGAGCTTTGAGAAGCGAGTGAAATGGGCTGATAATTTAGAAGAGATTAGGTATTTCATCACCGATACTGAAGTGTATACAGAGGAAAAACAACACGAGGGGCAGGAAAGCAAATCAGAAGAAACGGAACGACAGGAGAACTCACAGAATGGTGTTTACAGTGGTTCAGTACAAGACCCCAGAACCTTAAACTTAACTAAAGAAATGGTTCGTCTGGCACTCTGTGGAAATAGAAGTGAAAGAAACTGGGAGAAGTTGTTTCACCTTAGTAGTGCAAAGATGGAAGAAAAGATCAAAGAAATCATGGAAGGAGATTGGGTGTGAGGTATCGAGAAAAGAAAAGTCTCTTTGGTGAAGAGGAAAACGTGCTGAACTCTGCAGAAAATTGATAGATGGGGTAGTCATTGGACCCATGTCAGGACTTTGAAGATGAAATGATCAATAACTAACTCCCTTCAGTCTCCTCCCGGGAGCAATTACTCTGAAAGCAAAAGGACATGTTTGAAGGAATTTATGGAAGAAGGTTAGAGAAACTGAAAATGCATCTTGAATTCGGGAATCAAGAGAATTTAAAATCAGGCTGCACAGTTGTCATTTATTATATTTGTAAAAATATGAATGAGAGACGGTTACAGTTTCCTATTGCGTAACTGATGAGTAATAATAGGAGGTCTATCAAAGCAATACTGTGAAAACATGGAGGATATCAAATGATAAAAATCATTTTGGTGTCAGAAGTGGGACAGAGAACGGATAAGGAAATTATCGCTATGCTTCGGTAGGCAGCATATTTTATACTGCATTTACAATGCTTGAGCAACATGTGATACCTAATAGACATTTAAATAAATAAAAATAAGATTGAATTGTCAAGTAATTTGGATCAGCTTTAATTGAGAGACGAACGACAAAATTGGTCGACACTCACTGAGCGTGTAGATGAGACTTAACTACGCGGTTTTAATCGTGCCACACAAACAAAAAGCAGATAAGAGGCGATTGGGTACAGCAGTTTTTCACCAGATTCTAATCCTACTCCAGAAAGATATGTGGAATATGGGTGTTCCAGTGATCTTGTGAAACTAAGTTATCATGCAGAGATCTTGTATTTTCAAGGTTCTTGGTCATACCTAATAACAGATATCTACTGGCTGGCACGATTGACTGAACTGACCTTTGCATGCTGAACTGTATGAGCGACATAAAGCCGGAGAAGAGGGAGAACAACGCAGAGTGAAAGCGTGCGAAAATATGTGCGCAGAAGTGTGTTCCACTTAATAGCTGCCGTTGTGTATGTTAACTTGTTATGGAACTCATGTGAAATATGGGCTGATTATTATTAAAGTTCACTATTTTTTCCACACCGTGTATATTGCTATTCAGAAGACAACGTTTTGCTGCCAAGACTTCAACTCAATGGGTTTCATAACGCCCGTCCCCGGTAAACACCTCCATTCCCTCCATTTAGAGCACATACAAAATGTAACAGCGGATGTAAATTCTTTTTTACGAATATCGAGCTTGGTCAAAATTAATGTCCGAGTGACTCAGTTGTGACTGATTTCAAAGGGATAAATGCCGATCCGCGGTTTTTTTGGTAATATTTTTGCACTTTTCGTTAATGTGGTTTTTGATCAACATACGGCATATTGTCTGCGAGATATGTCACAAAATGCGTATGATTTGTGTGTAAAAACTCCTTTATCACGTAAATTGTATTGACAAAATACAGCTATGCAGATTTTAATCAGGAAGCATTATATACGCCATTCGTCACTAGTAGAAGCCGGTTCAGTGAGGAACAGTAATAAATAAACTTATTACATGTCAGTCCCTGAATTTGTAAAGGGACCTGAAACAGCCATAGGGGCTGATCAAAGCCAGGACCCGGCTAAACCAAAGATCGAATTGGAATTCAGCGTGTTGGTTATGTACATATTTTTATCGGCACATCTCTGGCGAAAACAGTCAGTGGAAAAGAATGGTACGTGGTTTGGGTGTCAAAGCTAGTCAACCGCTAACACGACACTACTAACTGATTGGCTGCTTTTCAATTTGAATTTACTTAAGCAATTGATTTTCCATGTCTTGTTCTCTGTTCTGCACAGCTGGGCCCGGTTGTTCGAAGCAAGGATAACTTTATCCCTAGGATAGCGCTAAATCTGTACTTGTAATCTGTACAGTTTTCCCTCAGGTTAGTGATTTAACCCCGGAGTAGTGATTACCCTTGCTTTGAAAAACCGAATCCTGGAAAAAACAAGTGTAATAGAGAATAAAGAAAACTTGAAAATACCGAAACAATCCGGACTGGCCAGTGAGAGTGATTTTGAAGTTTTGTGAGTGTTGGAAGAGTTTTAATTTTAATACTTCTATAGAATATCATATTAACAGGCACGTGTTATGTTACCAAATTAAGACATGGTTTTTAACCGTGCGGTGTGTTATTTGATCATTTTATTGAGTACGGAAAGCTGTTAACCACGAAATAACGAAAACTTGTCATGACACCATGCATACCGCTCAGCGACATGTTTGTGGTCACATTATCTCAGCAATGACTGCAAATAATCAGTTGTATAAATACTACGATAACCGCTCAGCGACTTGTCTGTGGTCACATTATCTTAGCAATGACTGCAAATAATCAGTTGTAGCAGACCATATATCCCTGACCTCTTGGTTGTAGTTGAGAATCACATTTTATAACAGTTTCTTTTACGTGAATACAATCTCGCGTACAAGGTTATTTTTGTTTTTACCGTTTTTTTAATCATCAAGCGCGGTTGTCCGATTTTGTGCTCGTTGTATAGTTCATATAGTTCATGCACAGCGCGCACACTAGTCGGTGGAGCCCTTTGATATGTTAATGTTGTTGGGAATGCCTCCCTTATATCCTCAACACAGATCCAAAACTCTCAGTAATTCCCGTTGTTCACGTTTATTCGTCTCGCTCACCAGTTTACATCGCGTAGAAAAACTAGAATTCCCTCGATCGCCTCTCTGAAATCACACTAAAGTACACAAGAGATCCGCCCCCAATATCACGTATCCCGTTTCCGTTCTAAACCGCAAGCTATTCTCTCATTGGCTAATGGTATTAGCTTACTTGATCGACTTCTTGTGAGTACGAAATCACGAACCTAATTAGGTTAACATAAAGTACAATTTTTAAAAACAAACACCAGTCTCTGACAATGTGTGTTGAGGAGAGTAAACTAGCTTGTGGTCTCAAGGTACGGACACACGTTGCAGCATTGCGGGCAATGTTACAGAAGTAGGATCGAGCTCTACTTCGACAACATTGCACGCAACAAATCAGTTGCACCGTGTGAACGATTGATGGCAATATTGCGCGCAATGCTGCAGCGTGTCTGTACCCTAAGAACTTTCACTTGGCTCGGTTTTCTTTGTTAATTTCGGAGGAAATGCCCAACTCCAAAAGCAGAGTGAATCTTACAACTTATTCCCCCTCGTGCCAAAATGTTTCGGCATGGCACCCCTTAATTTTGTCGTGTACGCGTGCCGAAAAGCTAGGGGGGCGCCTTTTTGGAATGCCTGTTGTGTGCACCGGACTATACGGTTTGTCATCTTAAGAGGCAAACCCAAATCTCACCATAACTTGGCCTAGAACCTGGACTTTGCAGCCGACAGTAGCTTGTGCCGTTGTTTTCAAGGTCTCGACCATTAATACAGACGTAAACTCCTTCAATAAATGGGTATACGTTAGAGGGGTCTCCTGGGGAAAAAATTCGCGTCGCGCCACGATTTACCGTGCGGGGCACAGTTATATATCATTTTAAAGCTCTAAGATTGATTTATCTGATGAATGGTCCGTTTTGATTAAATTTTAGTTTGAGTTACGGTTTTTAGACCTCAAAGTGAAAACTACTGTGTTTACTATTTCAGCTCCTGTCCCTTTACGTGATTGTGCACACGTCCAGACTTTATCGTATTTCAGTTATGAATAGATGATCTAGCAAAACGTGTGTCAGCGATTTTTGATATATTGAATATTCTTAGAAATATCAATTGACAAAGTTGAAACTCGCATTTCTAACAAAACTAGGACACGAAATTTATTATAAAATCAGTTTGCGGAGGAAAATTGAAATTCGCTGACACGGTTTAGTAGATGACACAGTTTTCTATTATCACCGAAAATGTGAGGTTATTTGAACAAAACCAGTCGGGGCTAGAGCTTCGGGAAGCTCGATATTATTCCTGAAAATAAAGTCCTAAAAAAGCCGCTGTAAAGATTATGTGTGCACTTCGTGCACTTCACCGTCTTCACGGTTGGGTGACAAACTCCGCCTCCTACTTGAAAGCCAATTACGTTCAGCCAATCAGAAGCTACCGGAAGCTGAAAGCTGAACATTTTTGTCTGGCATGCTTAGTCCTGTACTTCGTGACAAGCTCAGACAGCGGGTCTCTTGTGATTGACCATAGTTATTATTATCGTCACAACACTTCGACTTCACAGCATTTTTATTGCCTTGTTTTTGGTGCCGTGGAAATGGGTAAAGCTCGCAAATCTCGGAAGAAATCAACGTGTTCGACAGAACAACAACCGCCTGTTTCGCTGGGAGAGGCGAAAACTGCCATAATAAATTAAATGCGACAGGAAGGGAAGTTGTTTTACGAATATTGTTTCAGAATGCTATAACGTGACGCTTGGTAAATATGAGCTACTGCATGTAGCAAGTACAAATCAATTCTGGCAAAAAGCTGTTTCAGGAACTGCGAGTATTCCAGTTAAATTTCATTTTCATTCGAACACACAAATTGAGGTCAACTTTTTACCCAAGCCGTAGCGACTGCCATCTACTTCAGTTCACATGTTACTGGACAATGGCAGTCCTTGCAAACCATCGACTTATCAATCGCCCGATTCAAGAGTTCTCTGTCCACTACTATGTTATTCATTCTTTCCTCGGAAACCTCTTCCACGGGCTCGGTGTCCCAAAGTTTTCTTGCGGAGACACTCGGTTTCGGAGTAAGCTTTATCGTCATCGCCCTTTGTCGGTTGTTCGTACCAAGAACCTTTGTCGCTTTCCGCCAAATCTTTTTTTTTTTCCTGGCGAAATTCGTTCCCTTTAGTCTTTCGACGTTTAGTGATTCGTGTGTTCGACCAAGGGCAGTTTCGTTTTCCTTTCCCTGGATGTTTTTTGCTGTTTTTAGGCATTGTAGCGATCGCGCAGTGTTGTTGTGGTTTGTAACTATGCCGAGTTGGCGGCAACGCGGCGCGCCGACTACGTAATTATTCATGAGATGTCAATCACTTTTCGCGCGCTATTAATGGCGGGAAATCAAAAAGAGCGTTTAGCGGTATTAAAAAGCAGTGATCCTGTAATTTTAGTTTGTAAAAATAAAGTTCATGACCATATAATACTGATTTTTCGAAAAACACGAATTCCATGATGTTGAGCCATCTAACGTATACCCACTGACCTTAACTTGAACATTACACTTTACAGTACAATTTGAAGTGGCGTGGCATTTAATACCAGCGCGCAATGTCACTGACCAGCAGACGATTGGTTAATCTCTCCAATATTAACTAACTGGAGTTTTCGAAATTGGTGTGTTGATCTACACTGCTTCAGTCCAGAGCTAATTTCCTATGAATATTACAAGAACAATAGCATTGTAAACGTGATCAGGTTGCTGAAATTAACGTTTTGAACTTGGACCGTACTCCTAAAATCTGGATTAAGCCTAGATCATGTCGTGGTCTACATGCAGCTGTTCACACTCAAGTCTAAATCTGTCAAGAATTTCATATGGAGCTGGTAGCAGTTTTTAACTCTCAAAAGGCCGTTTACTCTTATGTGAAATCACCAAACTTTCGAGAGAAAACTGAAACATTTTTTCGAGTAGGTATTATTTTGCTTATTAGGCGATAATTTCACATTTATTGAATATCTGCCGTTTGTAAATTGTTAAAAAAAATGAAGAAACAAACAACAATAAACACTCTTTATTTGCACCACCATTTAGCATTTTAATTTACAAAGTAAAAGGGAGAAGTATCTTATAAATTACCGTATACATGTATTACAAACGACGAACACGTTGTTACTATATATAAACGCTAAACACGCAAAACATTTCATAATGATTCAACGAAGACTGTCATAGACGAAAATCCGCTTTCTTGGATCATATATTGTTTACAGTACACAACCGGTGCACCTCGATCACTAAAACTTCTGTATTTACAAAGTGCCATGAATAAAAGGAAACCAAGTGCAATTTTGTGTAACGATACGACATCGTCTGTCACGAACAATTTGATTTTCACATGTCATATTCTTCTTAATTTTAGGTATATATATATATACATCGATAAATAATTCTACTCGATTTGAAATCGCAATTATTTACCCAGAAAAACGTATTAGACTCAGCGCCAGGCCGACCCTTAACTCATAACAATCAACAAACTGAATAAAAAGTTCATGCAATAACCTCTGCTACCACACTACAAATGATTTGTCAAACTGCTTCTGTACACTTAAGTTTAGAGTGCTTATAACTCCTAGCCAGAAATCGTTGATTTGGGGTGTCGGGTGGAACTTCTCGAAACGAGCAACAGTATTGGCCTACCCAACAATAGAAAACACCCTAACGGGTGCAGTAAGTGCTTGTTCAACCCTTGTGGCCGATTCATATGGTCGTAATATTGCTTTAAATGCATTAGAAATCCTTGAAATGACATCATTTGTAAAAGAAACATTATCTTCTCAATAATCTTTTTTATGTTTTATATTGTAAAAATGAATGTAAATAAATATTTGTTGTTGTTGTTGAAAATGACTCGAGTCAACGTTGAACGTGTTCATTTTTCAGGCGTCAGACATTTGATCCTTGCAATCTTGTTTAACTATATTTTAATAAGTGGAGCGGACATAAAAATAGCAAAATGAACTAGAATTGGCTTTTGGACTTAAATGACGTCATTGAACTTTGATTCCTTAATAAACGAAAATGACAGACGTTTGTCCTATGTCGGTCACTTTGTTTTCCACTAGGACCTTGAAATCAACGGTAACTGGCTATGGCTCGTATGCACTTTAAGTTACAAGTGCAACTAAGGACACTGTTAACTACCCCAGTATGAATATAGATATAGTGCATGTAAAATTAGTACACTAACAAATTTCAACCCTCACAACCTTGGGTATCAAAATATCATCCATTGTAAAATACTATACGATTCTTTCTTTTGCAGTAGTAAAAAAGGAATTCCTTTTCTCTTTTCTTTGTACAATAACCTGTGGCTGTGAACTGTATCACATCACATCACACTAACCCAAACCTTCAAATGTTAATCGTTTCATTTTGTGATTTATATCTAGTGTGTTAACATACATGTACAATAAAAGAAATGTTACACTATAATCTATTTGTATATAGCATTCAACATATTTTGGGAAAACCACTTAGATAACGAGAACCACTCACACTGTAGAATGAAGACAAAGCTTTCCAAATTGCGGTTATTTGAGCCAATCAGTGTAGAGTACAATCACAATAGCATTTCAACTCAGTCTCTACCTTCAACCGGTAAAGGGAAAACTGCCCTAAGAGGCTCGAAATCGTCGGGGCGAGCGAAGCGAGACCAGCTGAAATCAAGCCGCAGGCTAGCACGAGTCGCTCAATGGTCGTCACGCAAAACAAAACTCCTTCGGGGAATCAAAACTCTTTCGATCGCGGCACATTACAGTATATTCGTACCTGAGCCCCTCTGGAACCAGGGTAAGGGCAAACTTGGTGGACTAATAATTCTGAAGTCGAAGCCTTTTGAATGAAGAAAATCGCGTGGATATGCAGGGCTTTGTAAGTTGGAATGTGCTGTGTAATGTGTTTAGTTCTCATTGTCTAAGTGGTCCCGGTACAGTAGTCAAACTGTAATATTGAGTAAGAGCGGACTCAATCTGATCATCCATTTCCTGCTCCACAAAATTTATGCTGACACAAATACTAACTAGTCACATTACTCTATATCTGTACTGTGGGGAGACTGACCCTCCCTCTCTTAAAATCTCCATAAAACGATTTGTTTTTGAATGATACTGGTACCTCTTTAACTGAACTGACACCTACGACTCAGCAGTTAAATAAAATCAGAGCTCAATCTTTAAGAACGCCATATTGCTGTACATAATGAATTAAAATTTAGGAATCCTCCACCAATTGTGAGCTTATTCTTCAAGCTTAGTCTTATTCTTCAAGTCAATTCTTTGTTAAGTTCAGTTGATGTACAAACGGCTTTCTGTATACAGTCGCAAAGCCACATTCTAACTCACTATCTGACTCAATATCTGTTTCATAACCATCCAGAACGACGTAATCGTCGGACAACACATCAGCTGACAAACACCGTATTGTTACAGGACAAGCGCCACCCTCTGATTCCCACTGGCCTAGCTCCTGCTGCAGATCCTCGGGAGTGTCATGTAGTGTCGTAGTGCTTCCAAGCATTGTGAAGCTTTTGCTGCAAAACTCATATGATCCAGTACTACTAGTACTGCTCAAACTGCTGTCCAGGATGATTTCTATCTCGCTGTCTTCTGAGGTGTTATCACTTGTTACATCAGGGTCAGTGTCTGTACAGGACAGGCCATAGCCATCTCTGGAAGAGGTCATGTCTCTCGCTAACATCATTGCCAGCTGCTGGACTGCTTCTGGACCAACTGAAAGATTGCACAGAAAGTCTGGAGATTACTTTAAGGTAATATTTATGTGGGGTTGGGGGAGGGTTTAGTACCATAGTATACGTATATTTAAGTGGGGTTGGGGGAGGGTTTAATTAGTACCATAGTATTTTTATGATAAACATAATAATCATATGTGAAGTCAGTACATAATAATAATCTTATATGAAATACCTAGCCCCTGGCTAATGTGCTGCTGACCTTTTAAGCCAAGGGCTCAAGCTTTCCCCCCACAATGACATTGTTTGTGACATATTATGTATGTGCCGCCGGGGTGGGTCAGGGTTTTGAGCTCAGTTTGGGCAGGTAGGGTCAGGGTTTTGACCTGATTTGGACAGATCAGGGTCAGGATTTGAGATCAATTTTGGTGCAGTCAGGGTTGGGTATTCAGTATTTTTTAGGCAGTTAGGGTTCAGTTTTTTAGCCTCCATGGTAAAAAAAGACATTCTGTTGCGGCATTTTGATCGCACCGAGGTCCCCAGACATTGTGATGCTCCTAATTCATACTTCAGTACTTTAATATCTATGTACTTCATCTGCTGATTTGTTTACCAAATGCCACATCCCGACTTGAAATGTTCCGTATTTTGCATGCAATCTTGGTATGTGGTATACTGGCCAGGGTAATTATATCCGACCATGTTTCGAAAACAATTTAAAGAAGGGGCAATCAGGTTTTTTTCCCAAAAAGGGGGCAATCAGGGTTTTGGCGAATTGGATTGGAGCTCAGATTTTGGGTCAAACAGGGTCAGGGTTTGAGCCTTTTGGCCTCACATACATGTAAGTACCCCTCCCCCCCCCAGGGAGAATTCTATGGAGATAAGTGTAGCTTCTTCTTCTGTAGGGTTTCGAATGAAAACTGTAGCTCTAATTTTGAACAAATAAACCACTGTAAGAGAGCCAGAGGGCAACATAAAAGTCTGAAGACGGCTGAAAACAACATGTACTTGGCTTTGCTTTTGAGGGGCAGTGTGTGAGGGAATTTCAATGGGTTTTCTGTTGTTTCTGCTTTGAGACACATCAAATTAATGAATTCTTCATTGAAATTTCCAGATCATCTTTTTACCCTGTTAAACCTGACAGAGGATGTGTTTTTGTTGCTTTAAGTGCTGTTAAATTTGTGTCAATTACCCAGCATGCAATTGAAGGTGGGTGAAGGAAAATGTGGTACAGTGAAATGCAGTGTAAGCATGACATGGTTCACAGTCATTTGATGTGTCTTGTGCAAACAAACTTCGTGGTTGGAGAGATTAAAGAAGGTATCATGCATATTTTTTTGGCTTTTGATTTTAAGTGCAAATGAAAAGTTTTTTTATAGCCTATTTTCAGTGTACGGAAATTCACAAAAATCAAAGAAACGAAAGCATGTGTAGCTCCAGTAGTATAAATGTGTTTTTCTCAAAATTGATCAATGTTATAGCTCCATAATTGAAATATTGTTACATTTTCAGAACTCCAGCCTGTTTAGATTTGAAGCAATAATTATATTTTTGGAGTTCCTAATTGTTTCTAATTACTGGCCATGGGGTGGTTTAGGGTGCCAAAGGAGGGAAAGGGTTAATACTTCCTTTCTCTGTACCACATTTCCCTACACCCACCTTAATGGACTACCCCCTCTGCAACATACTCCTTAGAGTTTTTTGTCTTTTTACCCGGGGCTACAACCAAGAGGTGATTCTTACACAAGCAGATCAGGCCTCGAAGTGACAAAAACACTGTAGTACTAAGTTTAGTAGGGTAAAACGATCACCGACTGGAGAAAGTCAGGAATTTCATTGAACAATTTTTGGTGTGTAAAATAAAAGCAGAAATGCATGTACACAACAGAAAAAAACAATAAAAGCTTAGTACTTAAAGAAAGCCAAGTAGTTTTCCATCTTCATAATGTCCTCTAGCTAGAGCAAAATTAGAGCAGTTTCCATTCATGAAAAACCCTACAAGAACAAGTTCACAAGTTTTCACATCACCATAGAATCCTCCCAGGGTCAATGATAACATAACTAACCAGGGCTAGCCAAACTTGGACTGAGGGGCGAGGGTTGAGTTAGCATTCTGTATTTCACTAATTTAAGGCAAATTGACCCAGTAGACAATGGATTAAAGTCTTGTTTTGTAAAAACTACAATGTATGTCCATACCTTCTGAATATGCTAGGTCTGTAGTGGGTAGCTGGTTTCTTCTTAGGGGAGTGAACTGCACAAGACTCCTGTTAACAAGATAATACAATAATAATTACAATGGATGACTATAGTACCTGTTAAAAATAGTGTTGGTCTGTGGTGGATGAGGAAAGATAGCCACTGGTATATTAATCAACTAAAAGTCTATGACAGTGATTTTTAATAATACGCAGACTAAGAACTCAAATGACGACAAACATTTTGTGTTTTAGGCTGCTGTCAATCACAACTACGACGCCCACTGAATATTTACGAATGATGGGCTGCATGAAGCTCTCCATTGACCCATGGGAATCTGCAATGTTTAAGTACTTCCCATTGCTTGTACATGCAAGTATTCGGTGGCCATCGTACATTTGTAGTTATGACTGATGGCAGCAATAAAAATCCTTGGTCGACATTTGAGTTCTCAGTCTGTGTATTATTGAACATCGCTGTAAGGTGCATGTATGCTAATTAATCATTGCAGAAAGCGAGTAGCAGCCGATGTTTTGAGCCTTAGCCCTTTGTCAGAGCACTAAAGAGCCAATATGTAAGCAGATGTTAGCATGAATGACTATGCTGCCAGTTTATGAAATTCAGTTGAACAGAAGTTCCCCATCCCCCAAATCCTGACTGGACCTTTCCTTAGTTCACAAATCTTATAATGCTGTCTTAACGTTTTATGTAAAACGGACACACTGTGTATTTGATACAAATGTACATCATGCATGTCTCCACTTCAAAGGGATTCATCTCATGACAGCTACCAAGAAAACTATTCTGTTAAACATTTATTACTGACATTGCTAAGCTTGGGTATTACATAAAAACAATGGGTCACTTTCGTAATATAGCTGCATGTACACACACCTGTTCTCAACTTTATGCTTGTCCATGTATGTGTGCACTACCATATATATCATGGCCAATAACTGGTCTAGAAACTGGCTGCCTGTCTTCTCTATCATCGGTAGAGCTAACACAATGCTGTAATAAGCAAGGGAAAAACAATCTATGTCAATAATCTCCACAAATATAATATAACATCATATGTAGCTTTCTTTCACATATAAATTATTTTCTGGATTGGACAGGGTATAGAAAACATTATTTTAGACAATTAAGGTGGCCCGCGGCTATTTATTTTGGCAACGGCGGTCTTTTTAAATTGCGTTTTTGAACAGCTAAACATTATCCGATTTCCGAGATTTTTTGAATTTTTAATAAAGAATTCTTGAATGTTACAAAAAGTACAAGTAGAAAGTGATTAACAGAGAATTGCTGAAGATATAAGCGATTTTCGAAAACGTTGTTTTTTAGGAAAGAGCGTATATTTCAAAACCCAAAAGATGGGTTTGTTCCATTTTACTTTCAACGAGTGCCCAACCTCCAAGGTCTGTGACAGGCAAGTTTCAGGTTAATCGGCACCATACAAGTTTCTCAGCAAACGGCTGATCAATTTTAACCTTAAAATGTTATGCTCAGGCATCTGGTTAAACTGCCGGAGAAATATTACAGTAATAATTAAATCGTACATACTATATGGAAGTTCAATACCACTTGAAACTTCTGTGCCAAAGTCAAGAAGATCGGAAAACTGCAACTAACGTTTTGCGGCGAACGAAGTAAGATAGGTTATTGCTGAATATTTGCGAAAGTCGAGAAATTTGTATTCTTTCGGCATAAAAAAAATCACTAGTTTGTTTTTCTTAAGTTTCTAATATGACTTACAGTAGCATATTTTAAAGTACCTTACCGAGTTTCAGCGCGCTTTGACCATACGCTTTTGAGAAATAAAGGCTGTAAACTTCAGCTTGTGTGAGACTTCTAAAATCTAAATGCTTGGAAAACCCCTCATGTCAGCTAATTTATTCAATGGGTTTGTTTTGAATTTTCGCACGGGTTCTGCCACTTGGGAATCGAGAGGCAAGGAATAATTAAAATTATTGTTGAAATTAAAATTAGGATTACATTGTAATTCATGCGACTGTGTGCAGTAACCCATGCAAGTGTGACAACTAACACGCAAATCCTGGCTAAAATAAGGGACAGTCGAGAAAAACAATGAATAAAAAGCAGTATTATGCTTTTGATACCGGCTCTGATACTCCTTGGCACCAAAAAATTACTCAGCCTGGACTATTATTACAAACTTGCAAAATTAATCCTCATTTTAATTTCAACATTAATTTTAATTATTCCTTGCCTCTCGATTCCCAAGTGGCAGAACCCGTGCGAAAATTCAAAACAAACCCATTGAATAAATTAGCTGACATGAGGGGTTTTCCAAGCATTTAGATTTTAGAAGTCTCACACAAGCTGAAGTTTACAGCCTTTATTTCTCAAAAGCGTATGGTCAAAGCGCGCTGAAACTCGGTAAGGTACTTTAAAATATGCTACTGTAAGTCATATTAGAAACTTAAGAAAAACAAACTAGTGATTTTTTTTATGCCGAAAGAATACAAATTTCTCGACTTTCGCAAATATTCAGCAATAACCTATCTTACTTCGTTCGCCGCATAACGTTAGTTGCAGTTTTCCGAACTTCTTGACTTTGGCACAGAAGTTTCAAGTGGTATTGAACGTCCAAATAGTATGTACGATTTAATTATTACTGTAATATTTCTCCGGCAGTTGAACCAGATGCCTGAGCATAACATTTTATGGTTAAAATTGATCAGCCGTTTGCTGAGAAACTTGTATGGTGCCGATTAACCTGAAACTTGCCTGTCACAGACATTGGAGGTTGGGCACTCGTTGAAAGTAAAATGGAACAAATCCATCTTTTGGGTTTTGAAATATACGCTCTTTCCTAAAAAACAACGTTTTCGAAAATCGCTTATATCTTCAGCAATTCTCTGTTAATCACTTTCTAATTGTACGTTTTATAACATTCGAGGATTCTTTATTAAAAATTCAAAAAATCTCGGAAATCGGATAATGTTTAGCTGTTCAAAAACGCAATTTAAAAAGACCGCCGTTGCCAAAATAAATAGCCGCGGGCCACCTTAAGCCACACTTTTATTGCTTGGGATAGATTCTGCATAACATTTGGCAAGGTGTTTTTTCTTGCTTTTATTTTATGTTTTGCATGTCTGAACAAAAATCCAGAAAGGTGAATTACAGTGCAGTGCATAAACTATAAAAGCATTTGAAATCATACTTTTTCTTGACCATTAGTGCAAGATGTAGCCTGATTTTCAGACGGTCAAGGTCGTCCGCTCACTTCCTCCCACCTCCCCGTCTGATGGACTTTGGCAGAAACTGTGTTCCTGATGTCATTTCATTTCGACCAATCAGAGCGAAGGTTTTATTTTTAGAGAACTGAGGTATGCGTGGAATGTCTAGTGGAGTCTGCATGAAGGAGAAGCCAAATGGCGGACGATACAAACGGACTTGATATGGCTTTGGAGAAAGTGTGCGAAACTTTCGGCATTTCTGAATTATTTCCCGAACAGCGAAAGGCAATATTATCCCTCGTTTCCCGGAAGGACCTTGGCCATCACAGCTGCATTTATAGGCGACGACCAGGTAGAGAATCGAGAGAGGAGAAATTATGTAGCCTTCTGGTACAGCTCGCCAGAATCACACACTTTCCTGCACTGCAGAATTCTTATGTTTTACAGCTTCAAACTTATGTTGATTTCTCAGAACTAACCCTAACTATATCCTGTTTGAGCTGCTATGGTTTTTTGGGCAGCAGGAACTTTTTAAATATGATTTTTCGTGGTCAAAACACTGATCTAACTACGGGATTTGTTGTACTTTACAATTTCTCAAAATCAAGACTGTTCAAAATTCTGATAACATAAATATTTAGGCAAATGTAATCCAACTTTTACCATGACATATTCACTATAATTATGTGTTCACTCTTGTAAAAAAATCATGCCATTCCATGAAAGATTTAGTCTTATTAAGGCGAAAAAGCTAAGATATTTCAGCTTTTAGGACAGCAAAATTGTTAAAATAAAGTGTGTTAAATTTTTTGCAAACATAAATAATTGCCCAAATGTCGTGAAACTGTTAGCCGTGATTCTGACGATCTGTAGAAGTTGTAGAAGACTACATAATTTCTCCTCTCTCGATTCTTGACCTGGTCATCGCCTTATAGATCCAGCTGTGGTAGCAAAGGTCCTTCCAGGAAACGAAGTGTAATAATGCCTTTCTCTGTTCGGGAAATAATTCAGAACTGTTGAAAGTTTTGCACGCTTTCTCCAAAGCCATATCAAGTCCGTTTGTATTGTCCGCCATTTGGCTTCACCTTCATGCAAGCTGCACTTGACATTCCATGCATACCTCAGTTCTCTAAAAATAAAACCTTTGCTCTGATTGGTCGAAATGAAACAATGACCAGAACACGGTTTCTGTCAAAGTCCATCAGACGGGGAGGTGGGAGGAAGTGAGCGGACGACCTCAACCTTCTGAAAATCAGGCTATGTATGATATGGCATGATTAAAATTATCTTACCAGTGGGCAATATGTGTCATTTGCTTGATGGAGAAAACGCATGGCCTGGTACCTAGCTGTAGTACCCACATAACTTTTCTAATAAAATAGCAAGACCACAGCTCTGCCTCAGTAATAGCATCACTAGTCCTGTGTAATACTAAAAAATACATGTAATTATTAGTAAAGTGATGACATAAAACAACAATGCATGCTAAATACATAAAACATTTTTTACTCATAAAAATTGAGCAGACAAATGTAATTCTCGACTGTCAAGTGTTGTGTCATACTTTATAGGCTCACCAGTACATGTATGAACTTCATTGTTTTACAAGGGTTCCTGGCTGACTGCCTCAGCAAATTAATTAAGCAGGGTGCAACGTAAGTGCTGTCCGATAGCACAGGGCTAGTAGTTTAGCCTGTCGGGCTAGTGATTCCTATTCACAGGTTGCCTGAAGGGGCAAGTAACATTTGCTTCTTTTCTTTGTATAAACTTCACAAAGGAGTGTACATGTAGCAGACAATTTTGGAGAGAAAGTGAAAACTTTTAGGCGAATATAGAGTTTGTATATGGGTCATTCCACAGTATTTTGGACATGAAAACCAGTTTTTAAAATGTTTTCCAACAGACCTAAAGTGTTCATAGAATTGTAGCTAAATGATGATAGTTTATTTTAAAATATGACTTTTTGGGTTGCAGGTCGACATTGATGCATAAATTATAATCAATTACAATAAAAGCCAAAATGGCCGTTGCGGAGGGGACAAATCAATCACTTATTTATAAATTAAACAAAAAATTTAAACTGAAAACTTTCAAAACTTATCAGGACATAAACTATTCCTTGTTCCTTTTAAAAAGCAGTTGTTACATGCTGACTCTTTGGTCAGAGTCACATGGTAGACATTGTCCATTTGGTAAATGTCCCCTCCGCAACATTTTCACACCTTAAAGTTTATGTTATTAGTGGTCAAATAGTCATATTAGGTACACAGTATGATAACTTCTGATTTATACCTGGAGGTATATTGTGCTGTATTGTAAAGTTCCTGGGCTCTCCATTTAAAGATTTAAATAAGTTCTATTTTATGTTGCGGAGGGGACATTTCTGTTGCGGAGGGGACATGTTCTAAGAGGTGAATCTAAATTATATTCAAAAATGTGTAAGTAAAATAGTACAATTAAAACAAGATATTATAGTGTTTATTATTATTATATGTCTAATTATAGTAAGTAACCCAAGACACATTTAAAAGTTAACAATAAATCGGGCCTTTCATTTAAATTCTAGTAAAACCACAGGTAGTCCTACATTGTAACTACAATGTATATGTACAGTTTAATTTGTATGAGTCTGCTTGTGCTAAATATAAATTACAGCAACTCAACTGAATTTTTTTTTTATATGTATGGAACTTTTCACCATCATTTTGGAGATTTTTAATCCATTTTTTCCATTTGCTGTCACTTTTCTCTTTTTCCCATTTGCTGTTGCTTTTCTCCTCTCTGCTAAAACATCTGCTGACAGCTTTTTTACAATATGATTTATATGGCTTTGCATAATCCAAGTAATTTCCTGTCATTTATTTTAACTTGTACATAATTTAACAGTACTTAATATACTTGCAAAGAATGCTGGTAAATCCTGTACTGAGTATGTGCAGTAGGAAGCAATGAATTGTGGGTAATTACAATGACATCTGCTCTGATTTAATATGGCTTCTCTGTTGGGTTATTTTGATGTTCCTTGCTTTGTTGGTGAATTACTACATGTATGTCCTCTAATACAGAAAGGAGTAGAATTAAATTAAATTAAATAATATAATAATGTATAAGTGTGGACAAAATGTCCCCTCCGCAACGTCCCCTCCGCAACAGGTCACAGTCTAAATGAAACCAGTTTTGATAAGAATATAGCAAATGCAGCTGCACTTTTTTACCATTAATCTAAAGTAGATAAAGTACTCTTTGGCACAAAAAATATATACATTTAAAATTCATTGCAGAATCAGAGAAAATTTCACTTAAACCTGGTAAATGAAGAATAGCAAATTCTCTGAGTCCCATCCGCAACAGTAACTTATCTTATTACAATCTGCCATCAGTACTATGCAGAGAGAATAACAACATTATAGTACATAGATATAATGGATATCCACAATATAAAGGCAAAATTGATCAGCTCTAATTATTTTATATCAAGCTATGGCATGAAAACTGCTTCTGAATGTCCCCTCCGCAACATACATAATACCGTGGAATGACCCATATGCACCATCGAATGCTTGGTTACTAAGCTTGTAGAACGTACACACTTCGTGTTGCAAAGCACGTTGTTTAACTCACTTTTGACAGGTAAACTTCAGAAATGAACAAAAATATCTAAGGTAATTAATTTTACTTTGCAATTAAGTTGAATCCTACCTTGGGCTAGCTCAATAGAGCTTCGGGCTACTAAACCCAGGCAACTCGATTGAGCAAGCTGCTTTTTTCATTTTCGTTGTACCCTGTTAAGTCTTGATGAATTCAATATAGCACAAAAATAGCTCAATGAACTTACCGGTATCTAGTACAAATATATATGTTGTGGTTTCAAATTTCTATTGGTATGAGATTTCTCATACCAGTTTCAAATTTTCATTCTGGTTTCAATTTTTCATACTGGTTTCAATTTTTCATACTGGTTTCAATTTTTCATACTGGTATCAATTTTTCATACTGGTTTCAATTTTTCATACTGGTATCAATTTTTCATACTGGTTTCAAATTTTCATACTGGTTTCAAATTTTTATAATTCTATACTAGTACAATTTTTTCATAGTTCCTTGTGTTTAGTAGGTTGAGGATGGCATTGCAGTAAAGAACATATCAAGTTCTACCAAAGTATTTGGCAATAAAAATACCTTACATGTATCTTGTTTTTGTTGTTGATTTCTTTAGTACTTTAGTTTTTTTTGTATTTTGGGTTACATTAAGGTTTGGATTAGTTCATACATGTATGACTATTGAAGGGTTGTTTAGTGACTTAGCCCTAAATTAATGAGCACCTGTTGTGGACGGTTAGGGTGTTTTTAAATGTAGGGTTAGGATTTGTATTAGTTGTCATGCAGGCCATTGAAGGATTACAGTCTTTGTTATAATTTTTATTAGTGACTCACCCTGAGATCAGGGTTTGGTTTACTGGAAACTTACATTTACTGACCGGTTAGGGTTTTTATTATTATTGGGTAAGCTATTGTATTTTGGTATTAAAAAATGCAAAATGATTCATGTGTTTATGAGTAATGCAGTAAAAAGTATCAATTACTTTTGGGTTTGGGTGAGGTTGTGTTGCATTAATAAAATTTGAACTTCTTTTATTTGACTTCAGCTACATGTTTTTCTCTGGGTTCTCCAGTTTTCTCCCTCCACATTAAATTCTAATTTGATCTGTGGATTAGCCGCCTTGAGACTTTGATCAGCCTCTATGGTCGTTTCAGGTCCTATTAGAAATTAATTCATCTTAACAAAACAGTTTATTACTGTATTGTTGATTTCGGAATAGTTATCTTGGATCCACTTCCATTTTTTTTTTGTCCGCGGTGTGCAACACATGTGTGAGCTAGCGATAATGCATCGTAGAGTTTCGACTTTGGAATTACTTATTTTCTTTCTGGGGTGAATAGTTTGTTGTTTGCATAGGTTTATTTTTTTCTTTTTACAGTGTTTTCTTCAATTTTAGTAAGTTCCACAGGGTTCGTTCGGTACTTTCAGAAATTCCTTCGCTTTTTCATAGAATTGATCTTCAAGAAAGAAGTTCAGAGGCGATGTTTTGCTTCTCTTCTGTAGTTTCAGTCCTTTTATTGCTTTGTCGAAAGTTTCACGGTCGACACACAACTCTTCTAGATCTTCAACTTCGCCTCCAGTTGCCATATTTACCGTCTGTAGATCGCATTGATCGTTCATCAGATTTCAAAGTTTCAAGTTCGATTTTGTTAGTAGTGCGCATGCACGAATAAAATTAAGAGACTGGAAACAAATTAGCATTTGTTCGACAATTAGTTTGACAATTAGTCACTTATACGATAAATCATGGTGTTCAAATCAACAAGTGCTTCTGTGGCGCATTGCGTTAGACGACTGGTTCATCGAGAAGCTGAAGTTAAGCCCGACCGGGCGAGGTTAGTAAGTGGATGGGTGACCGCCAAGGTAAGTGATAAGTAAGTAAGATGAAGGGGGACAAGGAAAAAAGGAGATGGAAATAGGAAGGGAGGGGAGAAATAGAAGATGGGAGGGGTGGGTTGTCAAAAAAGTATTTCGTAGGGGAGGGGTGGGGGTGATTTTTTTCTTCTTTTTAAATTCCCCCCCAAAAAAACTAAACCCCTTTTTTTTATGAATCCCCAAAAAAATTAAATCCCTTTTTAGAATCTTGGATTGAAAAAAATTAAACCAGTATGTAAAATTGATACCAGTATGAAAAATTGAAACCAGTATGAAAATTTGAAACTGGTATGAGAAATCTCATACCCAAAAAAAAATTGAAACCACAACATATATATAGACATTGTTTGTGCATGTTTACTTACATGTGACCAGTCTTGATTCATTTTCATCAACCTCTTCTTGATCTCCATCAAAGTTACTCTCAGCTGTTGTAAAGGCTTCACCACTACTACACGTGCTGTAGGCCGACAATGAGCTGGTGCTTGTCCTGCGGTGTGGTAACACTTGACCTGGCATAACACAACTATCTACATGTAGTCTGCTAAGTGGAAGGCCTGATAATGGCACAATCGAGGTTGAAGATCTTCTTAGAGATTCTTTGGAAAGTGTCTCTGGATCTAAGATGGCACAAACAAATTAATTACAATTAATTAAGTTGATTTGATATACATACACATGTATGGAGTACAATTGAAGGGCCATGCATGTGCAACAGGGGCATCAGTGTTTTACCTGAAGACCTATAAAAGGTTCTTGAGAAGGAACTCCATGGATGCTCGCTGTCAAAAAGTTTGTTCTGTACCCATAAATCTATTTGGGCTCTGTTGAGTTTGAAGGGAATCCAAGGCAAATCATGTTGTATCTGTATTAGCTATGGGAAGAGCTCAAGACATGCAAGGATTTCGGAAAGATAGTACATGACTGAAATTTGGTCATCTGTGTAATAACTCCATTTTGCATTTTTAAATGAAGGTGTACTTGAGCTTAAAAACTTAATGTGTATATATAGTCAAATATTTTTATCATTAATATCGATTCTACATCAAGTAAAAAGTTGAATAGTAAAATATTTCTTGATTTGAGTGTTGCATCTATGAGTAATAGAGGTTTTTATTTCCAATATGCTAATGATGTGACGTAAATTTGAGGTGAATTTGGGAATTTACTTTCATTTCTTTTTCCTTGTGAATGAAACCATTTACTGATTTTGTCAAAATATTTGGTAGAATCCGATATATAACCTTCAAATATAACAGATGTTTACAAAACGTCATTTATCTCTACCAGTATGTTTTTGTATAAAATTAAAATAAATGGAGACCGAATTTACATCACCGGCTTGAATATAATATTATAAGTAGAAACCTCTATAACTCATGGATGCAACACTCAACTTGAGAAATATTCTACTATTCAACTATTCACTTGATGTAAAATCGATATTAATGATAAAAATATTTGACCTTATATACACACTTTGTGAAGTGCCCTAGTGTGAAGCAAAATGTTTGATTAGAAAGGGCTATAATGACTATTCAAATTTGAAATAAAAATATGGCAATGAAAGAGTTCATATCAGTAACGATAAATGAAAATTTCATGAATGGACCTTAATATAATGCAAGGCTTCAAAACCCACAAGAATCCAAAACAGGATGACCACAAACATTTTTACATTGTAATTCATGTTTGACTCGGCTCTCCGGTTCAAGCTTGTTCTAAAACAGAGTGGGGGAGGCATTTCACGCAATAGGGAATTGGGTAGATATGGGTAGATATTTCGCTGTTAAGGTTCTGATAATTTTTGTTGTTGTTTTAAAAGAATATTGGCATGAAATAGAAAAATTGAATGATATTAAGGATATTTCGATCAGAGAAATGAAAAAATACACTTTGTGATGCAACAGCCAGTAATCAAATCTAGGGTCAATGGCTTGGGTGGCATGATGACCCCTGAGAGTAAAGACAGAATCATCACGATCTACGTAAAACTTAACTTCATAAAACGAAAAGCGAAGTCAACGTAAATAAGAGTGTTACTCAGTCCAATTGTCACTTATGCCCATTTTGTACATGCATGGACCTTTAATTCATTGTCTGATTCCTATGAACTGTAATTACACAATGTACAACGCTGATCATGCAGGTTTTGTATTTTCAGTAATATGACAAAAATTATTGCAATTAAATCAGCTTTTTCCAGTGTTCATGGTACATAAAACGAAGGTCAATAATAATTATTATTGTTTTGAGAATTAATACTTACAGTGTGTTTGTAGGAATCGTAGTGTGTCCCTATATCCCTGTTTACACATTTCACAAAGCACCTCTGCCTCTGGAGGGAAGAATGCTCGTGAACACCGATACAGATTTTGCAACGTAAATTGCACACTTGTATTTCTGAGGTAAAGGTGTGCAAAATTTGGGGAACCATCCTTGGGGCAGATATCACTTTCTCCACTGAAAGGGGAAACCGTTATGGTCTCACCCTCTGTAAAATGCTGAGGAAGATTGTCTGAGATTCCTCCATCTATGTAATACTGGAAGGGAAAAAGCACAATGGAACAATATTAGCTTGTTAATTACATTATTTTGTACTCTACAGGAAGAATTTATTTAACACAAGTACCTGAAAAATAGGTTAATTCAAATTGGTAGTTGGTGGAAATAATATATAATGTGTAAAATTAAAGCATGGAAATATTTTTGCAGTCACTCAAATTAGCAATTATGGGGGTCTTTAAGAAACTTACCATATTTAACATTCAGGTACATTGTAACTAACTTGGGGTGGGGAATAAAGGTGATCTTTAAAAAAGAGTAGAAGATCTTGATAAATTAACTTAATTCACACATTACCAATGTTCCTTTTCGTGAGCTATTTTGCATTGCAAAACAAATGCCAGTACATTAATGTCCTCACCTTGCCTCTAAATTTTGCTGGCAGTATGCTGAAGTAGAATGGCACATGAGAAGATGCAAGTAGCGCCTGGTGAATAGGAACAGAAGGTATTTAGACTGTGTTGAAACAATTGTATACTTTTGAAATATGCAATTGAGGTATGTTTTAGGTACTTATATCACAAATATTATGTTTTAAGTGTATTGTTGGTATCTAAATTTTGTTCCAAAAATGATACTTTTTTGGTATGTCCGAGGTACCTGAGACATACCAGTGACATACATGGCACATCAAATGAGGGTACATGTTCTAGGAATGTTATGCTTAATATGTTTTAGGTAATGTATGCTGGAATGGGTATGTTTTGGCATGTTATATATATGTTTTGAGTATGGTAAAACATATACCTAAACATATTGTTTAATAATTGTGATTGAGTTATGTTTTACTGGTACTTCAATAATATATATGGGTATATTGTAGGTATCTACATGTACATGTTGTTCCAAAAATGATACTTTTTTAGTATGTCTGAGCTTAACCTGAAGCATACCAGTGACATATCTATGGCATACATAATGTATGACACATCAAATGAGAGATCTTCTTGGTATGTTCTTGGTATGTTTCAGGTATGTTACTGATATATTTTAGCTATGTTCAGCTATACTTTTGGCAAACCTTAAGCATACCCAAAAAAAATTGGTGTGGGAATCAACAACATAATTAGTCACAGCATAAATTATCTGAATTTCCCCATATTAATAATTGCCAAGATTCTCCTATCTGCCAAATCCTGTAAAGCACAAGATTGTATATCCAAGATAGCATCATATCGAAAACAATATCCTTAACAGACCAACCACAGAGTTGTAATAAGATATTGTCTGTATTCTTGTATCTTTTCACTCAACTGGTTAATTAAGGTATTTTATAATCTCCACAATAAGAACAAGATTAGGCACAAACTACTGTTCCCACCATGAACCAAATCAAAACTAGTAAACTGACAACATAGGAATTTCATTTTGATGTACATGTATGCAAGCATAAATGGCCACAATGTTTACCATTGAACTCAAACAGGAGGCAAATTTCCCATTAATAGATTTATAGTGTTCCAATTGTGATTTCATAGAGGTTTTATTTCTTAATACTGCAGAACATGGAAACTTGGCATCCTGCATGCACACTGCATCTTGCCTGCTAACAATAATGATTATCTTGGGTTATGTTACAGTGTTAGTCAAGGGTACTATTACATTGCTTACGTCAGTGTACCAGCCAGTGATAGCATCCATGTAACAATGTCTATATTGGTCCCCTTGGGTAAATAAAATATTGCTTTTCTTGACAACTGTATTGTAACAGTAATTATTGAAAGTGGCATGTTTTTCATAGAAATTGTATACATGTTGCACACTTCAATTTACGTTTTAGGGAAAATTATCATGACAAAAAGAGAAACACACCAACTTATGTACGGTAAACATTGTTGTGGCATTTGTGCAAAATATTTAACCATGTGGGTACAATAAAGGATATTGTACAGTCAACAAATCAGCTTGCAGTCTTCATTTATTTAATTTCAGTCCTTCTACTGATCCTGATCTCCACAAATATGGCAACACTTTTTGATTATAACAATGGTCCTTGCAGCTTTTTTGAATAAAATAAGTCTTTTCAGGGGTTTCAATAGAAGGTGGCTACTGGCGATAAACCACCGGTTACTTTGCTTCTTACCGCCAGCTACATGTACTTCACATGATGATTGTTTTAATTTGTTGTTGTGTTGAGTAAAGTTTACTAGGTAAACCACCGCCTATAACGACAGGGCCGTCAGTTGCCTAAAAAGTTATTTAAATGCCTGTCTTTTAGACTGTACCCCCCCCCCCCCCCCCCCCCTCCCTTGATCAGATTGGGCAGGGAACCAAATAATAATAATTCTAAATAACGCAGTCAGCTCACTTTAAAAACTGTTCACCATTTCTGTCACAAATAGTATTGATGTTTTGTATCACACATAATTAACACTGCGAGTTAATTGCTGCCGCAGCGAGCGAGCCTGAACCGAGCGAGCAAGGTAGCAGTTCAAATCTGTGAGTCCAAATCTCAATTTCATTTTTTTACCTTTTTTTTTCTATTGTCTTTTTTTTACCACACTGCTTTGAACAGATCTGAAAGTCACGTGACATTACACGAGGTGGAATCTGCATTGTTTGAGCTAACTAATTAATGCATTTCTGTGTATGCAATCCTTGTGTAATCAAGTGTAGGCAAACTCTTTCTAACTCTGTGTTAACTACAGTTTCCAAAGAGCAAGATCTCTCCTGTTATCAAGATGGTGAGCAGCAAATAATTTTTTTCTATTGGCTTCGATAAAGTCAAGCAGCCGGTTTAAAATACAATTAGCATTTACAATTACATTCTCAATTACAGTTGATTTCTGGTATTTAAACTTCACCGGGGAGAACAGCAGTTTGTTGTGCAGGGAATCTAAGAAAATGTCGGGAATTGGTAGGCTCAGGGAATTTACTGGGAGATCGTTGATATGTCGGGACAAAATGAAAATAAATCGCGACAACTTTTGAGTTACAAACCATAGCTCAAACAGGATTCAGTTGCACAATAGCCCCAAAACTACAAAAGATGTTGATCTAACACCTTGGCATTTTTATCACCCAGTAATCTATTTTTCCTGCCAAAGTGCTACTGTAGGTTCTCTTCTAATACATTTCCTTAACTGAGCGGAGCAGCATTCACTACCCGTTAGGTATACTAGTAATAAATAATAAATGTACATTGCAAACAAAGGGGGTGACATTTTCAAAGTTTATAATGCACAAATACAAACTTATGCAGATCATAACATGGAATTAGGACCTTGACTTTGTTTCCTTTCAAATCGGGTAACATCGTAATGATCACGGGTCATAATCATAATGCACATAAAATTAAAAATGAGCTAATTGAGAGTCACATGACAACCTTTGTTTTCCCTTCCAGCATAATTAACAAGAACAAGACAATAATACTCTGAACTATTGCCAAGGTCGCTTAGAAAATAAGCGGTAGTTTTACGGAAACTAGATCATTTAACACAGCATTTTCTTCGTAACTTAACCAGTCGAACTTCATTTGAGTGGCTAGCTAGAGTAAAATTCGACAGAAAATTGAAACGAATGTCGATTGCACAATTGAAATTTGAGATTTCAGTAAGTTTTTGCGCAATGAATAATTTAAAATAACTTAAAGGAATAATTAAATACGAACAGCATTAGGACGGAATAACTTCAAATTTTAATACAAGTAAGGATATAAGGCCAAGGTCGTTCGAGTTGTTATATATCTTCTCTGAGAAAACAGCGAAGCCTGCCTATAAAACAAAAACTTTACATTTTAATCATAACCAGACGCTCTATTCATAATTTATTCGCGAATTTCGTCAACTGATTTTTAATAACATTGTCAACGAGTTCCTGCTTCTAAACGATTGCCAAAAGACACGTGAAAGCCCTTGTACCGAACTTTATGCCGTTATCTGCCGGAAAGGGAGTGAGCTTTTGTTTGGCAAGAATGGTATTGATTCAATTATTGTCTGAGCCGGCAACTTCAGCAATCGAACATGCGATTTTTGTTTTATTCACCGAACCGAAATTTAGATGTTAAAGAAAGGAATTATTTAACTTTATTGGGGGTGGCCGATGAACTGTTTCTAAATCAAAAGTCCTAAAGAAAATTCAACCTTATAGTTATATTATATAAGAAGGAACTGAGGAAGGCGGAGGAACCTAAAACGAAAGATCGCTCCCACTGCGACACTCGACTCGGCCCCGTAACAAACCCTCGAGTCTGTTAAAAAGCTGTTGACACGGCGTCTATGTCAGGGCAATGGGATATTGATATCTCGTGAGTAGACCTTGTATTTACAAATGATAGTTCTCGTGCTTGCCTTTTGTAGGAACGCGAAGAGAACTTGGCAATCGACGGATGACTCCTCCAAGTGAACACCCTTCCAAGTCCAAGTCAACACCTCACACGAAGAACGGCTGCTAGTTCTAAAACTGCGAACCCGCTAATTGACATACGGTAGCTTTAATATACACTGTAGTAAGAAAACACGATTTAACTCACCTCGATCAAGTCATCTTTTGAACGGAATTCGGACACAATCACATTGGTAAAGTCCAACACTCTCGTCAAAGAGATATGAAGTCGACCACTGGCTAACTCGTGGGCATTTTCTGGCAGTATTTTTTCAAACGATCGCCGTACTGTTCTCTGGATGTGAAAACTTGGATGTAAGGGGCCAAGCGTCAAAGACTTCGCTCTTTTGGCTAATCTAAGTACAAACTCTGCACTCTCTGCGACATTCAAGTCCATAAGAAGAGCCACAGGGGCAAAGGTTCCTGCGCTGGCACCTCCATAGCATTTCACTCTCTCTAAAAATGCGGGTGCGTTGTCTTTAAGACAAGACACTACACCAAGATGATAAATTCCCAAAAATCCGCAGCCCGAGAAAGTGAGATTTAAGTCCTTGGGCTTACTCATATTTCTGTACTTTTGGTTAGTTTATGAGATATGAATTTGAGTAGTTTTGAGGCGAGAAGGAGAAGAAAACTAATCACTAAAACATCTTCCCGCCGGCTCTCCTGCTATTTCTGAAAACAAGACCAAAACGAACACATCATTTGCATTCCGCGTGTCAAACCCAAATCAAACCCCAAACACACCCCCTATCCAATTAAAATGGCGTATTCTGATAGGCTATGAAAGAATAAAGTCATTCACGTGTTTAACAAATATATTACTCTGATTGGCCCATTCCTTCGTGTACATGTCATGGTGGTAAGTCGATTTCCGGTTTAACCAGTTCAGGAAAACTCGCCAAACGGTAAGCGGTACACACACAAAACCCGTGACCTTGTTTTTTTTTTTTTTTTGGGGGGGGGGGGGGGTCATGTACATATTTACAGTAACAACGAAGAAAGGCTGATTATATGGTAATAGGTATGATATTAAGTTAGATATGAAGTTAAGTTAGTTAAAGAGATGTACTACAAGAATGCTTTCCATGAGAACGAAGGAAATTCACATAAAACCTGGAATGAAGTAACCTCTAGAAAATCAAACAATTTGCACATTAATGAGATTAAACAAAATAGCATTTCCAGTGTAACCCCCAAGAGCTCTCCGAGACCTTTAACCAATCAGTTCGATACTATTGGTCCGAAGCTCGCAAAATAAGTCCCATTGAATGTAAATGACCGTTCTTACCAAGACTATTTTGATGGCCTGTCGCTCGATCAGGCGACCTTTGCACTAAAACCAACAAATAGCTCCAGAGTCCTTTCTTTCTTGAGTAAACTTAGCAAATCCAAAGCAACTTTAACTGGGTTAGATAAGATTTAATTGCCGATTTAATTGCGAGCTCTCTTTGTTCTATTGTCGGTAAATTTCCGGAAGAGTGGAAGTGCTCTAAAGCAATCCATTATTCAAACAAGGGGAACGCGCTGATTTGAATAATTATCGACCCATATCGATTATGCCGGCTGTGGGTGGCAAAAGTTTTCGAAAGAATAATTTATGATCAAGTTTTTGCCTATCTAAACGAACGTAATTTAATCTCGAGCCACCAATCAGGATTCCGACGACTCCATTCTACAATCACTGCTCTACGAGGGTCCACAATAGGTTTGGCGGGATGGCGGGATCGGGCTTATTTCGAGGGTGGGATTCGGGATGCGAGCTAAAAACAGGAGTGGGACGCGGGATTTCAGGTACGAGCGGGAAGCGGGATTTCATGTTTTTTGAGGGGGCGGGAAGCGGGATACGGGATTATAATTTCCACGTGACCGTGTGTTTAATTCAAATTAACTCTTCAAAACGAACAATCTTCGTCTTCCATATGTCAACAGCATGTCGCGTACCGTTTGTGTGACTTTGCGTGTTCGTCCAAGGGTCAGAAACATCATCAAATCGTGTTTAGTCTGTTTACTTGGCAGCTATCCGGATTTTAATGAAGGTGGGTATGTCATGTTATCATTATTGTAATAATTAACGCAGAAAAAAATTGTAGTTAAAAAAATAAGGGTGGGATCGGGATTTCAACGTAAAGAAGTCTAAAGAAGGGTGGGATGGTGGGATTAAGAGAAAAAATGAGGTGGGAAAGCGGGATCTGAGGACCCTATTGTGGACCCTCTGTATTTTTAGACCTCAAAAAGGCGTTCGATACGGTAGACCACGATATTTTGTTATCGAAATTAAATTTGTATGGCATTAGGCGCGCCGAGAATACCTCGGTGGTTCAAGTCTTACCTGAACGATCGGAGTCAAAAGAGTTTTGTTAATGGTGTTTTTCGGAAAACCGCTCATTAACTTGCGGTATTCCCCAAGGAACGATCCTTGGGCCGCTATTATTCTTACTGTACATAAACGACTTACCAAAATGTCTAAACTATTCGCAGCCTCGAATGTATGCAGATGACACTCATTTGACTTACACAGGTAATGATGTCTCTGTCATAGAGCTAAATCTCAATCAGGACCTTGCTAATGTCAATAGAGTTGTTCCGCACAAGAGCGTTAGAGATGCAAATATTTAACAATTAGACCCGCAGCCCGAATGGGCTATTTAACTCGTAGCCCATGAGCCAGGGCGAGAGGTCTAATTGTTTTAGTATAAACTAACTAGTCGGACAGTAGAAAATAATAGAAAGAAACAAATTGAAGTTGAAAAATGTTATTATTTCGTGAAAATACGTGCGGTTTTTCTCAACCATGGGCTATCACAAATTGACCTATAGTAGGGTAGCCAATCAGAATGCAGGATTTGTAATAGTTAAGTCGCTTGATTGTTTTTAGTTAAATAGATTTAAACGAGCAATTCTTTTCTAATGCTAACAGTGTAATTTCAACACTCGCATCGGACCACTGTATACACTTTGATATTACACTTGCTCAAATAATGTGAGACGCCGCTCAGTTAGATACGTGCACTCGGTAACAGCCATCTCGGTGACGCCAAATTCGTGTTGTACATTTGAAATTCTTCAGGTGTTTGAACATATGTTCTACTTTAAATCTCTTGCGAGACAGTCCTCGATTGAATCGCCTAGCTATTCCTCTATCTCTGTTGTTCATTATTCTTATTTGTGCCTGTCTAAATGGTGTTAGCAGTGGTAGGTTATCCGGGTATCCCTTATCAGCCAGGAACACTACACCTGGAGGAATGTCGTCCTATTGGCTCCATTAGGTGATAACTCTGCGAATCATGGGTGCTCTCTAAGAAACCGGCTTGTAGAAATCGAATGTGGCCCCTATAGGCGAATCCTTGTTTACTTTTTTCCCTCATTAGCATACATCAAACTTCAAGCGACGTACATACAAACAAACAGAGTCCATAAATCGAAAGAGATTGTCACACTTGATAATCACCGAAAATTTGAGAGTGATATGATAAATATATTTTGAGGAAGGAGCGTTTAAAAAGCTCAAAATTTACAATGAATGTATGGCTGTCAGCAACTCTTGCCCCCAGCCCATTTTATAGTTTTGAAAAGTCAATTTCTCCGTAAATATTCAACATATCAATCACAAATTTTCGGTGGTTACTCAGTTTAAAATTCTCTTTCAACTGATATAGTCTGTTTGTTTGTAGCTTGAAGTTTAATTTATGCTAATAAGGCAAAAATGTAAACAATGACGTCAGCAAGGATTCGCCTATTGTCACAGATCATTTTAGTGTTCAAAAGATGAAAATGTCAATGACCGCTGTAAAACTCGCGTTGTGGCTCGTTCGACGGGATAAGTATTTCATGTGGCGTAACATCTATACACCCAACAGCGTTAGGAAAATGTTGCCAAGTATTACGCATTCCATTCCATTCTCTGTTGCTAGGCCAGGTCACTGCCAAACTGAAATGGCGCCACAGAACACTTATTCCTTAGTACAGTAAAGCGCATACGGTTTGTGGACTGACATCAAACAATAGCGAAAGGGTGTGTACATGCGGATACTTTCGAAACCAAATAAACACAAGCAGTATCGTGTTCACTATGCTCAGCTTAAACTTCCCCGCTCGCTGCCTAGGGTTGCCACGTCTTGTCAGCATAAAAAAGCGTGGAGCAGTATGTCGTGCAATTTTTAGGAACGACCCTGTATCAGCCAAAACAGGTACCGTTGTCGGCAGATGAGAGAAAAGACATCTCGTCCATGGAACACTTGACCATGAAAGTCATAAAATAATCGGTCTCTGAGTGGTAGTTGAAGTTGGAGTGGAGGAGCAATGAGGGTGAATAAACATAACAATTGTCCCAGTCGCTAACCAAGAGTGTGGTAATATTTTCTGTCTCCACGTAGGGTAATGGCGGTGGTATCTGAGTTAATGTGCCAAGTGTTTGAGCTAACAGGGTAACGTACACGATTAATAAACGCATCTCGTCCGCTCGATCCATCTTCGTGAACTAGAGAAATAACAATTCAAAAGCTCAATTTATTACAGAGGCTGCAATTATTTCTCTTGTTTCTTCCCTCTGTTTAGCTGCAAATTTTGTATTGAAGGTGATAATACCATCGATGAAAAATAGGCAGAAGAGCATGCTACGTGTGCTGTGTGACTCGAAAGGTGTAAGGTATTTACGGGATAGTATTATAAAAGCCTGTGTTCATTGTCAAAATTTCTCTCCCTCCTCGATCCTCGTAGCGGTTCGAACATGGCAAATATTTGGAGACCATTCGATGAACCAAGAGAAGCTCGTCACAGACTGAACATAAAGGATGAAAGAAAAATTGTGATGAATGGAATGCGGTGCTAAAAAATGTACAGGAAGATATCGAGCAAGAGCCGTTAAATTCAAGATTGGTCGATTATTACTTGGAGACTGTGGAGGCTACGTCTGTCAAAAGAATCAACGAATTGTGCGGGAGCAGCTTAAAGACCAAGCGGCCACTGCTTCTACCTCTATTACTACTTCTTCCAAAATCAGCTGCGCTATGCCAAGAAAAGAACGCCTGATGAAAGACGACAGGCTAAAATGTCGGAGTTTGCTGAAAGTTCAGAGGCCGAGGACGACGTTATGCCCTCCAAAAAGTCGAGAACAACAATGCAAGAAGCAGCCGCTAGAGGCGCAGAACGCTCACACGGAGATGTGTAAAAAGGCGACAGCTGGCATAACGCTTATGGAAAGAATTCTGAATAAACTAGACAGAAAAATTGATATGTAATATCATATCGGAATAAATTTCTTGATAAAATTCTGTAAGAGATGTGTTATCATTTGCATGCTCCGCTGTTTAAGCCTCCCAATAACTCGCCTGCTTTGCTAGAATTCAAATGATTGTCCTTTATGTATTTTCTATTTCTTTGCAATTCTACCGATTAAAGGTTAATTGCTGCATCAGAGTGCGCGTGCGGTTTTCGCTGTAATTTGCATGTCTAATTAACAATTAGACCCGCAGCCCGAATGGGCTACGAGTCAATAGCCCATGAGGCGCAGCCGAATGGGCCATTTAACTTGTAGCCCATGAGGGCGAGAGGTCTAATTGTTTTAGTGTAAACTAACTAGTCGGACAGTAGAAATAATAGAAAGAAACAAATTGAAGTTGATTTTTTTTTATTATTTCGTGAAAATGCGTGCGGTTTTTCTCTACCATGGGCTATCACAAATAGACCTACAGTAGCGTAGCCAATCAGAATGCAGGATTTGTAATAGTCCACTAGTTGGTTTATACTAAGGTATAATAGTGCATATTTGCATCTCTAACGCTCTTGTGCGGAACAACTCTATTAATGAGTGGCTTATTGTGAACAAACTAACACTTAATAATTCCAAGACAGAATTTATGTTGATCGTGTCGGAAAACCGCTCATTAACTTGCGGTATTCCTCAAGGAACAATCCTTGGGCCGCTATTATTCTTACTGTACATAAACTACCTACCAAAATGTCTAAACTATTCGCAGCCTCGAATGTATGCAGATGACACTCATTTGACTTACACAGGTAATGATGTTTCTGTCATAGAGCTAAATCTCAATCAGGCTAGGACCTTGCCAATGTCAATGAGTGGCTTATTGTGAACAAACTAACACTAATATTCCAAGACAGAATTTATGTTGATCGAGTCGAGACAAAGGCTTAATACCTTTGGCGATGTCCCATCATTAGCTATCAATGGGACTCCTATAACACAAGTACCCGTTTCAAAATCTTTGGGTGTCCATATCGACGAAAATCTGTCTTGGCCGTTCACATTGAATCTATGTCCAAGAAAATCGCCTCCGGCATTGGAGCCCTGAAGCGCATTCGATCTTTTGTACCTTGCAAAACGCTGCAATATTTTACAACAACCGCCAAATTTCTCGCAATCTGATTGGCATATTTTCATATGCAATATTTGGACAGACAACAAAAGCTGACGTCATTTGTCAAGGAGTGCGCGTGCGACGTTCGTTTGAAGCTAAAAGTGTTTTGTTGTTGTAAAATTGACTATTTAGTTTGAAGTTGGTTTTTATGTGTCTGTCCTAATATTGACAATTGTCAATATTAGGACAGACACATAAAAAACTAACTTCAATTTGTTAATTAACTCTCTAGTTCAACCACATTTTGATTATTGCAGTGTTCTGCGGGGGAATTGTAATAAAACTTCAGAAATTACAAAATCGCGCATCAAGAGTATTAAACTTTTCAAATTATGACGTAATGCCGATTGTCTTTTCGAGGAACTTGGCTGGCAAAAACTTGAAACACAACGCCGCCAAATCCACAAAGCTGTCATGGTTGATAAATCTATTAACGGACTTGTCCCTGATTATCTACGTACGAAATCTGTCGACAGGGCAAACTCGCTGTTCCTTTCCCGCGCACTAATTTTTTGAAAAACAGTTTTAGTTATAGTGGTGCAGTGATATGGAATAGCCTCCCTGTAGAATTGCGGCAAGCTAGAACTCTAAGCAATTTTCGCTCTGCCTGCAGCAGTTAATTATTTTTCTGACATGCATCAATTAGATTATAAAGTAGAAGCGCAGCACTCATGTAAAGCAGGTCCTTTTGTTGATGTTTACAGTAGTGATATAGAGTTAATTATAAATTAGAATTAAAGTTCAATATTAGTAGTTTAATAGTTATTACAATATTTTAATCGCTTATAGTCAGTATATAAGCTTATAGTCTAGTTATTAGCAGTATTTTTATTGTAGTTTTTTATCTTACGTTATTTTCATATGTAAATTCTGATGAGTTTACCGTGGGTAAATAAAGTTATTATTATATATATAACCAATATTTCGGCTGGTACGGCCAACCTTCTTCAGGGTTCAGTACAAGTGAAATAGTATTGACATATACATTTTTGCAATGGGTCTATTGTCCCGTCGATAATCGTAACCTTCACTCTCTTTTATACATACAATTTATTTTAGTATAATCGCATTAATTAAATAAATTATATTTATATAATAATTTTGTATAGTTTTCATCATGAGCCCGCAGTAATTGGCGACAACGAGCGCTGTTGCGGTGTCCCTGCCTTTTTTAGGCGAAATTAAGGGCGCGTTCGATTGACCGTATTCCGGAATAAGAATAGATGGAATAATCTCTGGAAATCACTGGTTCAGGCACATTTTGCACTGTAAGCTACTAAAGTTTGCCGAAATATGATATTCAGGATACATCTTGTATTCCATGGACTAAAAATTCCCGAAATAAGCGATTTGTAGTTATCATTCTGTGTATTCTTATTCCGGAATACGGTCAATCGAACGCACCCTAAATAAATAAAGCCATAGTTTGCGTCACGGGCATGCGCAGTGGGGAGACAGCAGGGTACGGTGGTCGGCTGTATGCATTAAGGCAGGAGTTTACTTTGACATTTCTCCCCTTGGTAGAAGAGGTCCTCGAGTTTATATCACATGATAAAACACTCCTGCTCGTTTTTTAACTAATACTTCAAAGTCCTAGTAGTTTGAAATTTCAAAGTACTAGGACTTTGAAATGGTGCTGACAGTATTCTACGCGGGGGGGTCAAAGTACGGCACGTGGTACAAATCCAGCCCTGGGATTGGTGGTTTCCCTCATGAATAATTAATGAGTAGCAGGATAATGTTTTAACTGCATGATGGTATTCATATTTTTGGCTATTTTATACACAGCTCTCGGGAAGAGAATAATTATATGACGAGACTCTGTGTTTAAATAAAGATTGTACTGTATTGTATGCCGGACTGAAGTAATGTTTCATATACGAGTCACTGGATTCTACGGGGGTATCAAATTCTGCATGAAATTTCAATTCACGAATTTAACAAAACAGCTTCTACTGCTCATTAATTATTCGAGAAATAACAACCAATCAGAGGCCTCAATTTGTACCACGTGCCGTACTTTGAAGTTAACGAGGCTTCGAAGCCCAAGGATTTTGAAATTTGAAAGTATACTAGGGAGTTTGAAATGTCTAAGTGAAGTGAGGTGACATCGAAAGAAAAAAACCTGTCCCCAGCAGGATTCGAACCTGCTTTTCATGAGAGTATTCGACGGGGGTTACAAATAATTTTGATGTTCTATTTCGGCTTTGATAATTTCATCATCATCTCTTCGCTGACAGGTAACACATTTATGATTAGTTTTTGTTTCGCTGTTAGTTCGGAATGCGCGCTTGCGGATGGGAGGCTGGGCGGTTGGGTCGGTCGGTGGGACCCTTCAGGGGAAACGCATTACCCAAGAAGGATGCATGTATAGCCGAAACGTCTGGAATTTACGATCGATTTAGCACTAATATTAACATTTTATAGTACCGAGTGCGGTACTGCAGCTACCCCCTTCCATTATTGAAAATGATGATGATCATGTCTGGGCCGGGGGGAGGGGGGGAGGGGGGAGGGGGGGGGGGGGGGGGGGGTACCCAACTGAGTACCTAGGTACCTTCCCGGTGAGAAAACTAATCGTGATTCAGTAGGCTCAGTATAGGTGGTCCTAAAGTGGTCCTCCATACTGAACAGTATACACAGTTTTCTCGACATCAGTTCTTGCTATGCATGTTATCTCTGTCTAGCTATAAACATGGTGAAAAATAATTAAGCTTTAGCTTTAATTGTATTGGGGAGCAAACTGATAAATACGAATTCTTGAATTTCTCTCATTTTCGATAATTGTCTTTCTTTTGCCCTGGTACTGAGAAGTCCAAGTAGAAAATCCAAGGTCATTTCGTTAGTAGAAATCTAAGGTCATTTCGTTAGTAGGAATCCAAGGTCATTTCGTTAGTAGAAATCCAAGGTCATTGCGTTAGTAGGAATCCAAGGACTACAGCAATATTGAACTGAGATATACACTATTTCGGCTGGCTAAACCAGCCTTCTTCATGATATGTATATCTTTAATATATACTCCGTATACGTTATTCGATCAGCCTTATAATGCTAGTTCTTGGACTTCTACTATATATTGTTATTGGCTGATTAGATCTCACTGTTAGATCCAACATACCATATGCATCGGACAGAACTGTCGTATACGGTTTTTGCCGTTTAATTGATTTTTTATTGCAGCTTGGGCTTCCTGTCGTGAAATCTGTCTCGCAATGTTCCCGGAGGAGGGGGGGATTTAAAGTGCAAGTATCATGTAAACAAAAATAATATTGTACTTTTGAGTTTGTTTCTCACAAAAAGGTATCAGTCTTACAAATTGTGTAACATTTCTAGCATTTAATCCCTAACTTTAATTGGATCCGGCCTGTGACGTCATAAGATGAATCAACTCCCTCCAAAGAGAAAGCTACTACAATAAAATCACGTCGGTATCGCAAGATGAAACAGTCCAGCAATTCGGATAGCTTTTAGTCTAATTTAAATGCTGCTCCTTCCTATCGAAGAAAACTGAAATATACCTATTTAAATAAATGTTGTCGGAGGGAAAAGGAAAATAGAATAGCTGAGACCAAGTTGAATCATGGGAGTTCATTGTGTTCTGTCTTGCTCCAGTGCATTCAATTGAATATCTAATGAAGTCATTGTTCTCTTTTGTTCTAATCTCTATACGTTGTCGGAAGAAAATAGAAAATTCCCTATCCCACAGAGAACAATAACTTCATTAGAAAGACGTTAATCCAACACGATAGACTCCCATGATTCAACTTGGTCTTAGCTTTTCTATTTTCCTTTTCCCTCCGATTGTATTTATTGAAATAGGTGTATATCAAAAATAGAATTTGGGGCAAAAAGAGTTAATGTTTTGTTTAGGCGCTGCTTGCACTTTAAGTAATTGTCCGCGCAAGAGGTAATGTAAAAAGGTGCAGCTAATTGTGTAATTGTTTCAATCGTCTACCTCATGTATATATTTGAAGAAGAATATTATTTTCTCATTTGTTTTAACAGATTTGAATTGCATCTAGTGAAAACTCTCACAACCTTAAGCTTAAACATGAAGAAAATTCAACGTGGGGAAAATTTTAAAATTGAAAGCTTTCTTGGTTATTGTTTTGGACACTTCTAATTAGACGAAATGCTTTCACACAAAAGGAAAGTAGTTTTAAAACACAGTTTCAATGGATTTGATTTAAGAAATTAATCATTTAAGGTTGATGAGTTGTCTGTATGAAAAACAGAAAAAAGCATATTGCATCTGAACTATAGAATTGTGCCTAGTTATTACACGGATTGTTTCTTAGTAACATACACTGCATGGATGCTCGAGGTCTTGAAATTATTTAAGTTTAGCAAGCTTTTCTAAGACCTCGCAAATGCACTTATTTGTATATACCTTAATATAGGAAATTAACGCTCGTGTTAATTAACTAGGTATTTGAAAATTAACGCAAATAGGAGGGAAAATTACTCCCGAATAAAGGAAATTAACGCGAAAGGAGGTAAAATTTGAAAATGAAGGAAATTAACGCGATTGACACAAAGTTTTTGGCCGAAATACAAGAGCAGATGTCGAGAGCTGCTATTCTGGAAACGAGAATGAACTAGAAATATCGTAACCGATATACTTTTAGGCTTTTACATTGTAAAAGATTGAAATATAGTGTGCAGAAAACAGAAAGCCATTGTTTCCTAGGTGTCAAATGTGTCTGGACAGGATGCAGAATTTGGGGTTATAATAATGGAAATTAAACTCGCGGAAATTAACGCCCCACTTAATTAATGTCGCGTTAACTTCTCGTTGATTTCCTATTGCTGGCTTTCACTTAGCCTCCTCCGCAGTCAAGCCTCCGCAAGTGTGAATTACAAAGTTGGTTGTGGAGAGCTAGCTAGGGAAGGGAAGGGGGAATGGTGAGTACCGTAGAGAGGGAGGGGAGAGAGTGATGAAATATTTTGCAGGGGAGGAGTGGGTGGAATACTAACCCCCCCTTTTTTTATGACTCCCAAAAAATTGAAAAATCCCTTTTTAGAATCTTGGATTGAAAAACATAAAAACAGACAGTATGAAAATGTGAAACTGGTATGAGAAATCTCATCCAACAAAAGTGTTTGATTGGCAGAGCCTTCGCTCTCTCGTCCAGCAGGCATGATAGTAAAACTGGTAGCTACTTCAAGTACCCCTATTATAGTGTATTCTAATATTATAATATTATAGTGTATTCTAATATAGTATATTCTTATATTCCCTTGATTCCCCTGTGTTCCCCTGTGTTCCCCTGTGTTCCCCTGTATTCCCCTGTATTCCCCTGTGTTCCCCTGTATTCCCCTGTATTCCCCTGCGTTCCCCTGCGTTTCTCTGTGTTTCCCTGTGTTCCCCTTTATTCCCATGTGTTCCCCTGTGTTCCCCTGTGTTTCTCTGTGTTCCCCTGTGTTTCTCTGTATTCCCCTCTGTTCCCCTGTTTTTCTCTGTATTCCCCTGTGTTCCCCTGTTTCCTTGTATTCCCCTGTGTTCCCCTGTGTTCCGCTGTGTTCCCCTGTGTTCCCCTGTGTTCCCCTGTGTTTCTCTGTATTCCCCTGTATTCCCCTGTGTTTCCCTGTTTTTCTCTGTATTCCCCTGTGTTCCCCTCTGTTCCCCTGTATTCCCCTGTGTTCCCCTATGTTCCACTGTGTTCTCCTGTGTTCCCCTTGATCTGTTCCCCTGTGTTCCTCTGTGTTTCTCTGTATTCCCGTGTGTTCCCCTGTGTTTCCCTGTATTCCCCTGTGTTTCTCTGTATTCCCCTGTGTTCCCCTGTGTTTCCCTATATTCCCCTGTATTCCCCTGTGTTCCGCTGTGTTCCGCTGTGTTCCCCTGTGTTTCCCTGTGTTTCCCTGTGTTCCCCTTTATTCCCCTTTATTCCCATGTGTTCCCCTGTATTCCTCTGTGTTTCCCTGTATTCCCCTATATTCCCCTGTGTTTCCTTGTATTCCCCTGTATTCCCCTGTATTCCCCTGTATTCCCCTGTGTTTCCTTGTATTCCCCTGTATTCCCCTGTGTTCCGCTGTGTTCCCCTGTGTTCCGCTGTGTTCCCCTGTGTTCCCCTGTATTCCCCTGTGTTCCCCTGTGTTTCCCTGTGTTTCCCTGTGTTTCCCTGTGTTTCCCTGTGTTCCCCTTTATTCCCATGTATTCCCCTGTATTCCTCTGTGTTCCCCTGTGTTCCGCTGTGTTCCCCTGTGTTCCCCTGTATTCCCCTGCGTTCCCCTGCGTTCCCCTGTGTTTCTCTGTGTTTCCCTGTGTTCCCCTTTATTCCCATGTGTTTCTCTGTATTCCCCTGTGTTCCTCTGTGTTCCCCTGTGTTCCCCTGTCTTTCTCTGTGTTCCCCTGTGTTTCTCTGTATTCCCCTGTATTCCCCTGTGTTTCCCTGTTTTTCTCTGTATTCCCCTGTGTTCCCCTGTGTTCCCCTGTGTTTCTCTGTATTCCCCTGTATTCCCCTGTGTTTCCCTGTTTTTCTCTGTATTCCCCTGTGTTCCCCTGTGTTCCCCTGTGTTCCCCTGTGTTCCCTTGTATTCCCCTGTGTTCCCCTGTGTTCCGCTGTGTTCCCCTGTGTTCCCCTGTGTTTCTCTGTATTCCCCTGTGTTCCGCTGTGGTCCCCTGTGTTCCCCTGTGTTTCTCTGTATTCCCCTGTATTCCCCTGTGTTTCCCTGTTTTTCTCTGTATTCCCCTGTGTTCACCTCTGTTCCCCTGTATTCCCCTGTGTTCCCCTATGTTCCACTGTGTTCTCCTGTGTTCCCCTTGATCTGTTCCCCTGTTTCCCCCTGTGTTCCTCTGTGTTTCTCTGTATTCCCCTGTATTCCCCTGTATTCCGCTGTGTTCCGCTGTGTTCCCCTGTGTTTCCCTGTGTTCCCCTTTATTCCCATGTGTTCCCCTGTATTCCTCTGTGTTCCCCTGTGTTTCCATGTATTCCCCTGTATTCCCCTGTGTTTCCTTGTATTCCCCTGTGTTTCCTTGTATTCCCCTGTGTTCCCCTGTATTCCTCTGTGTTCCCAGGCCTGTGTTTCCCTTTATTCCCCTGTATTCCCCTGTGCTTCCTTGTATTCCCCTGTGTTCCCCTGTGTTCCCCTGTATTCCTCTGTATTCCCCTGTATTCCCCTGTGTTCCCCTGTATTCCCCTGTATTCCCCTATGTTCCACTGTGTTCTCCTGTATTCCCTTGCATTCCCCTGCATTCCCCTGCATTCCTCTGCATTCCCTTATATGTTTCCCCGTATTCTCTGTGTTTCCCTGTGTTTCCCTGTGTTCCCCTGTATTCTCCTGTATTCTCCTGTGTTCCCCTGTGTTCCCCTGTGTTCCCCTGTGTTCCCCTGTGTTCCCCTGTGTTCCCCTGTGTTCTCCTGTTTCCCTACATTCACCTGTATTCCCCTATGTTCCACTGTGTTCTCCTGTATTCCCTTGCATTCTCCTGTATTCCTCTGCATTCCCCTGCATTCCTCTGTATTCCCCTGTATTCCCTTATATGTTTCCCCGTATTCTCTGTGTTTCCCTGTGTTTCCCTGTGTTCCCCTGTATTCTCCTGTATTCCCTTCCATTCTCTGTATTGCCTTGCATTCCCTTGCATTCCCTGTATTCCCCTGTACTCCCCTGTGTTCCCCTGTGTTTCCCAGTATTCCCTTGCATTCCCCTATATGTTTCCGTGTATTCTCCTGTAGTCTCCTGTATTCCCTTGCATTCCCCTGTATTCCTCTGCATTCCCCTGTATTCCTCTGTATTCCCCTGCATTCCCCTGTATTCCCCTATATGTTTCCCCGTATTCTCTGTGTTTCTCTGTGTTTCCCTGTATTCCCTTGCATTCCCCTGTATTCCCCTATATGTTTCTCTGTGTTTCCCTGTATTCCCTTGCATTCCCCTGTATTCCCCTATATGTTTCCCCGTATTCTCTGTGTTTTTCTGTGTTTCCCTGTATTCCCTTGCATTCCCCTGTATTCCCCTATATGTTTCCCCGTATTCTCTGTGTTTCTCTGTGTTTCCCTGTATTCCCTTGCATTCCCCTGTATTCCCCTATATGTTTCCCTGTATTCCCTGTGTTTCCCTGTATTCCCCTGTGTTTCCCGGCTGTATTCTCCTATAGTCTCCTGTATTCCCTTGCATTCCCCTGCATGTATTCCCCTGTATTCCTCTGTAGTCTCCTGTATTCCCCTGCATTCCACTGTGTTTCCATGATTTCCTTGTATTCCCTTGCATTATCCTGTATTCCCACAGAAAATATGCGCTCTGATTGGTTGAAATTCGTGTTTCTATAACTCTACAGTAAATTATGACAGCACTGCGTGCGATCATTGGAAACTCATGCACCAGCACTCTTTTTAAAGCAAATTAAACACGTTAGCCCCTCCTTTGCGAATCGTTTTTGTCCAAATAATAACCCTGAATTATCTGGAAAACGTAGTTTCTGTTGTTTTTACTTCAGTGCGAGATCTGCAGCGCTATCTTATGAGAAAAACAAAGCTTTAAAGAAAGCTTGGTCCCTCGCGAACTTAAATATTCCCTGATGTTCTAAAAATGAGTCCACTAATCATGTGTGTAAAAAATGGGAAATGCTAATAAGTGCGATATGAGAAATGGCTTAGCTTGGGACGGTGTGGCAGCCGTTTAAATATTGTTTAACCACCAGACCGCAGCTAGACTAAAACTGGAAGCAATTTGCGTTTGATTTTTGACTGCTGTTTAGAAGGCGTCACTGAGTTTTTCAAATATTTCCCACATGACTGAGGTCAGTCAACAGATGCACGCGAATAAAAGTGAGATTAATCTGATCTGTTAAAGCCCTTTTGCCTAACACTGAAATATTTCAGTTATAAGTATAAAACGGAAGGAAGCAGTTCAAGAAAATGCAAAGGTGTTTCTCCAAATATCTGAGCATTAACTATTTTTCGCTACCCTCTACCTGCTACCCAGTCTACCTGCTACCCTCTACCTGCTACCCTCTATACCCGCTTGGCCGCTACCCTCTACTCTCTACCCGCTACCCGCATTTTCGACCCGCCGCTGTGATGACTCATATCACGGATCTCTCAAAATTGTAAAAGAAACAGCTTTATAGGGGGTATAGTTTGATTTTAGTTTTTTGATGAATTCCTGATTATAATATACGTCTCGTGCAACGAACCCAAGAGTGGTTTTGATTTTATAATGAAAGAGAGATCTGATAAATCAAAACCTCTTTCAAACAGATCTAAATTAGACCAGAATAGCAGAAAATAGACAAGATAATAAGAAAAGGACATTCAAGGTACATTTATACAGGGAATACAGGGGAGTACAGGGGAGTACAGGGGAATATAGGGGAGAACAGGGGAACACAGGGGAATATAAGGGAATATAAGGGAATACAGGGGAATACAGGGATCAAAACACAGGGGAATACAGAGGAATGCAGGGGAATACAGGGGAACTCAGGGGAATACAGGGAAACACAGGGAAACACAGGGAAACACAGCGGAACACAGCGGAACACAGCGGAACACAGGGGAATACAGGGGAATACAGGGGAATACAGGGGAACACAGGGGAACTCAGGGGAACTCAGGGGAACTCAGGGGAACTCAGGGGAACACAGGGAAACACAGGGAAACACAGCGGAACACAGGGGAATACAGGGGAATACAGGGGAACACAGGGGAACACAGGGGAACACAGGGGAATACAGGGAAACACAGGGAAACACAGGGGAACACAGCGGAATACAGGGGAACACAGGGGAATACAAGGAAATACAGGGGAACACAGGGGAATACAGGGGAATACAGGGGAATACAGGGGAACACAGGGGAATATAGGGGAATATAGGGGAACACAAGGGAATATAGGGGAACACAGGGGAACACAGGGGAACACAGGGGAACACAGGGGAACACAGGGGAACACAGGGGAACACAGGGGAACACAGGGGAACACAGGGGAACACAGGGGAATACAGGGGAACACAGCGGAACACAGCGGAATACAGGAGAATACAAGGAAACACACGGGAACACAGGGGAATACAGAGGAACACAGGGGAACACAGGGGAACACAGGGGAATATAGGGGAATACAGGGGAACACAGGAGAACACAGGGGAATATAGTGGAACACAGTGGAATACAGGGGAACGCAGTGGAATACAGGGGAACGCAGTGGAACATAGGGGAACACAGTGGAATACAGGGGAACACAGGGGAATCGAGGGAATATAAGAATATACTATATTAGAATACACTATTAGAATACACTATAATATTATAATATTAGAATACACTATAATAGGGGTACTTGAAGTACCTACCAGTTTCAGTCTCCTCGACCGCATTGACGGAACGCCTGATGAAAAATAGATATAATTTTGCTGAAACGCAGTCACTTCAGTAAAGCTTATAAAGGGCATACAACTGCACTTTTATCGCGATCCCATTTAATTCAGCGCAGAATTTCTGTTCGACTATAGATCGAGAACTAACTTGTACTTCCTGTCTGCGAATGGAACCTTATCAAGTACTAGACGGAGGAATGGCGACGGAGTTGACGAGGCAGGGTTATGATTTTGACGTGAGTAATCAATTATTGGTCGGTAGAGAAACTAAGATTGTGGTGACAACAACCTTATTCATATGAACATGTACTGTATGTATACAAATACTCAAAGAAGAAGAGTAGTAATAGCAATATTTCATGCCACGTCATCTATTAATGTGCCAACCACAGATTTATTTTTTCCTGGCACATTATTGATTATAGCTATACATAAATAAAGTTTTAGCTCTTTTTGACTTAAAGGATGATCCTTTGTGGAGTGCACGATTGCTTGTTGACGATACTGATGCTGTCAAAAGAGTACACTACAGGTGATTACAAGTCATTTGGCTTAATAGTTTTTAGAGCATGAATGTTGATTACTTTTAACAACAGAGTGCTTACCGGCCCATGCACAGTTCTAAGTATATTTTTATGTAAATTGTGACCGCTTTAATAGGTGGTTATTGAAAATTTTGAAAGTTCCTAACACTGCTTACACAATTTGTTTTAGTTTTCTAGAATGTGGATCCGATATATTTACCACTGTAACTTATCAGGTACAGAGTCAAACTTTTATTTGTTGTAAATTCATTAGCTGCATATTCTATGTAAATCTGAACCACGTGTAGATTAACTATTCTTAACAAGGTAATTAAGGGACCATTCATTAATTATACGTAGGGGTGGGCTGGAGGAAAACTAAACAAAACCAAGAAAAATTTCCCTGCCCCCTACCCCCCCCCCCCCCCCACCCCCATGAACTCTGAATCTTTTTTCTAGACCCCCTTTTCCCCCCTTATTTTTAACAGATTGGACTTGTTTTGAAAAGCCCCACCCCTCATCAAACCAAACACTTTTGGGAGCCCCCCTTCTTGTTGCAGTTTTTTTTCAAGGCCCCCCTATGTATAATTAATGAACGGTCCCTAAGAGAAACAACAAGTTCTTTTGACTTAATTAAGTTCTTGACCTCGATTCAGACATTAATAATTGACAATCCTGAGTTTCTAAACATGAGTGAAGTGGGAAGTAAACCCTTATCAAGGGTTTACTACATACTTTACATGTGTAATTGGGTCATGATCAATAGTCTACACATCTTTCTCAATGTCCACTAGGCAAGCTTAAGTAGTTTTCGTAAACACCTTGGGATCACACAAGAGGAGGCTGTGGAACTAATGCAAAGAGGTGTAAGGATAGCAACTGAAACTCTTGATGACTTCTGGGAAAAGAATTCTCTGAAGGTTAGTTCACAGTTCTGGCCAAAAATATTACAACAGGGGACCCCTAAAAGACAATGGAAATTTCATTTGTTCAGGTGAAATTTCACTTCCCCTGTTGTAATATTTTTGAACAGTATTGTCATCAGGGCTCGAAATTCATTTTCGTCAGTCACAAGATAAAAAGAGCTTGTGGGTATGAGACCTACAAGCAAAATAAAGAATCTATACAAGCTAAAACTTCAACTGCAGCTTTGTACAGTGCATGCGTGGGATGTTTTGTTGCATTGTACATCAGCGGTCACACCCAATCTTGAGATAGTGCTTTTTCCATCATTCATGATTTTTGCTCGCGATTCCGAGAGCTGAAGTGTCCGAAGACTACTGCAATGCTGATCATTAATACAACGCTTGTCGAGGTTCATACAATATTTCGGCTGGCCATGACATGATAATGTCTACAGCAAGTCTGTGAGGCAAAAAGCCAACTTGCAAAGAAATGCGAGTTGATTTATTTTCTACCAGCCAACCGAAAAATCAACTCGCATTTAGCGAGTTACATGTAGCTTGTGCGAATTTCGAGCCCTGGTCATATATATTCATTACCTCGAAATGTTTCATATCTTGTTGATTGAATTGCATAGTCACAGCTGAATCACGTGTGTTTACGAAATCAGACGCTGAGAGGAGTGGTGATTCAAAGTGCAATCAGCACTGTTAGGCTACATGCGCTATTTCTAACTTAGCAAAATATCAACAAATGTAATAATCATCAAGACATTAGTAATTAATTGACCGACTATGCAATTCAAGGAAAATGACATGCCTGACTCTGTAATTACACATTAAATTGCACTTGAAAAACCAATATTGCCCTGATTCGTCGCTTTGTGACTCAGGCAGTATCGGGTTTCTCATGCAATTTAACATAGAATTACCTTGTGAAGCAGTGATTTTCGATAATAGCAGAGAAGGCAACTGAAGACTTTTAATTAAGTGAGCTGTGATTTTACTGCTTTGACAATCATCCTCCTCCTCCCAAAACCTTCTAGAAATACTATGTTAGTTATTGATATGCAGTTGGTATTATAATTAGGCATTGATATAACTTGACAAATATTTGTTGCAAATTATATAATACTCCAAATGGCACACATGCTGTGATGTTTATATAAGCGAGGCTAAAGGCATGGAACAGAGTACACATATTACTTCCTTTACATTTTGTTGTTGGATGTTGTTGTTACAATGTATTTCATAAAAGCAATATAACATATGTTTTCCATGTCTTGAATGTTCTCTGATATGCATGTAAACATGCGAGATATGTTGGGAGAATGCAGAAAAACTTGAAAATCACTCGCCTAGAGGCTCGATCATTATTTAAGTTTTTCTTTGTTCTCCCAACACATTCCACATGTGTATATCAGAGAACAAATATTTGGAAAATGTGTTATATAGCTTATGATTATAGAAGTGACATAAGAGCCCTACAGCTACAGTACCGCCCATGCAGAAACATATGTACATTTGTTTGCGAAATTTTCGCGAGCAGATCGCGTGCAGTGTTCGCAATCTGTTCGCATTTTTTTCGCGAACTGTTTGCAATTTGTTCGCAAATTGTTCGCGATTTCTTCGCGAACGCAAGGTGTTCGCGAACAAACATCGCGAGCAATACAATACAGCCCAAAAATTTACACGCACAAGAAGTCCCGCAAAAACTTCTGGCGGGGCCAGAACCCACAAGAAGTTGATAACTGCCTTTTTGCGGCTACACTGCAAGAACGTGCAAGAAGTCCACTCAATGTATTGGAACTTCTACATGTAGATGCGAGTACAGCGCACACTAATATTTGCTAATTCGTGTTTTGTATACATTTTTGCACAGCAAATTATATCGAGAGCCTTTCGGTGATATTTTTTGCTGAACTCATTTTCAAAGACAACGAGATGTATTTTAATATTTAGCTTTCGTTTATGGTTGTGTTTCGCTGCACTCTACGAAATATTGTGCGAAATTTCGTTTAGTACTCTGCGAACTTCGCTTCTTTGAAATGTTGATCCTTCGAAATTTCGATCCTTGCCTGTCCAAGATGAAGTTACTTTTTCCGGCTCTCTCGGTAAGTTCGACCAACCTGAGTTGTAAACTTTATTCGTACTTTGATTAACTGAACTTTACGGCTCACTTTCGAACGGTACAGGAGGAAAACTGTAGAGTTTACTTCAGTTCAGTCAGTATAATCAGGCTATAAGAACATAAATCTTATGCTTTGAACCCGAATCGAAGACCGGAAGGGTATAACCGACGTTACTATAAATCACACGTCCCAAATTCGGAAGTGTTCAATTTTGTAAACTTTATCTGTATATCCACAATAATATTCAGATCCGCCAGCCTTCCAGATCTTTGTAAAAGTCATTGCATAAAGTTTTCAAGTAAATTCGGACCATGCAGCATGAAATATTGTGAGCCGTAAAATAAACAAAACAACGGCTGCTCGCTAATAGTTGCCAGACCGGCGGTATGTGGCCCGCTTTAAAGCTTGACTCACTCGCTGAGCGCAAAGCATAACACCAAATAAACTTTTGCTTCAGTGTAGTTTCACATTTACGGCAGATCCTTGTCTTGTTACTAGGTTTCGGCAGAATTCATTGTAAATGTAAATGTTTGCGTATTAAAATCTCAATTCTTCTTGGAGTCTGAATTTCCACGTGCAATCAGTCAGGCGTGAACGTGTCAGTCTGAGTTTTTGCAGAACATCAACAGAGTTTTGAAGCAACGTTTGTCGTATTGAAAGACATGCAAAAACTTCTATACTCTTACCAGAAAACTTCTACTGGGAAAGTGCAATTCCTTTTGAATTAAAAGGGCTTTAATGCATCGGATCGGATCAGTCAGTTCGCGTAAACGGAAATTAATTGCGCTTTCCCGCGGTATTTGTGTCAGAAATGAGACACGCGTCTGGCTGACAGTTACGATTGACGGGGACTTTTATTATATAAAAATCTTGACTTTTTGACGCCTCTGGTACGCAGGGTATTTACCAAAACCATCTTACTGTACGTTTGTAAACTGTTTGACATGAATTCGAATTTGTCATGCATTAATCCTGGTGAAAGAAAGGTTAAAATATGAAATTGTCCAATGAACACGTACGCTTCGAAATTTCGGATCACAATATAACCTAGCCTGCGTGCAGACGTTCTTTTTCCCTGGAGAGAGAACGTCTGCACGCAGGCTAGATATAACCTGGTCCGAATTTTCGTTTGACAATATGGGAAATATCTACAACACAAGCGTGATGGCTTGATTTCGTAGCTAGAAGAAGTGATGATCCACGAAGTCATATGACTAGCGAGATGAATGTCAAGAGTTGTTCCGCGATCAACTGCGAACAGAGAAGTTGATCGCGATCATTGCGCGAAATTTTCGCGAGCAATTTGCGAACAAAGTGCGAACAATTCGCGAACATGATGCGAGCAATTCGCGAACAGATTGCGAACAGTGTTCGCGATCTGCTCGCGAAAAATGTACATATGTTTCTGGGCGGTACTGTAGCTATAGGGCTCCGTATACATGTACACACAAAAAGTATTCTCACTGCTGTTCAATATAGAGTTTAATAATGGTAGTTTATAATGATCACTTATATAAATTATTTATATTATTTATAATTTTATTAACAATGCAATTGAAGAAGTCTGTGCAAGAACAGAGTAAGTACTAGACTACTGATCACATTCTAGATTCTCCTTTATATTCACTCTTTTCTAAGGGAGAATTTGAAACTTGATCACAAGTCATTTATGCTAGCTAGCTGTTCTTACTACTGATCAAATTCCAAATTCTTCTTGATATTCTTTGTTTTATAAAGGAGAATTTAGAGCTTGATCACAAGTCACTTATGCTGTTCTTGCATGGACCCCTTCAATATTATTAGTATTGTAGCTTACACAATCTGTTGGTTAATTTTAAGGAGGAGGCCAAAGGAAGGAAAAAACCTCTTGTCGCAGGAGCTATTGGTCCATATGGAGCATGTCAGCATGATGGCTCTGAATACAGTGGAAACTATGTTGATACCATGTCAACAGAGGTACATAATTGCATATTAATTGCCTACTATATATTAAGTATTAATGTAAAACATGAAGAGCTGTTTTAGAAACGATTTCTAAATACAGTGAGACAGGGTTGAAAATCTAGGCAAAGCCGAGGGTTTTCAACCCCTTCTCACTGTATTTTAAGAAACTCGCTTACAATTAGCTCTGAGTGTTTTACATGACTTCTCAAACTCCACTTTAATG